>JAAAKM020006950.1:0-10252 GCA_010016025.2 Alatinidae sp. Z8VKAUB7J3 | reverse complement strand
GGATATGGAATTAGTGGAGTAAATATTGTATAAAATGAGAAAAATAGTCTGTGAAAGGCCCGGGGGGGGGGGGGGGTTCTGTGGCAACCCTTTATTAGAGCTTTGTCTTGCTGATACTTAAAGTGATTTTACTGCTGGCCATATTCTTACTAGATTCTACGCTTTCATTGCATGTTTTGTTATATCTAGCCCAGCCCTCGCAGCTGTTCGTTAGCATCTTTTGTTCTTAAGCCGTGTAGGAGGTACCACCAGGGATAGCATGTAAAGGATTTTAACCTGCTCTTTATTTATTTTCCGCAGGAGTTTGCAGATTCGTTAAGCATTCCCTTCTTGGAGACAAGCGCTAAGAATGCAACAAACGTCGAACAGGCATTTATGACAATGGCTGCAGAAATTAAAAATAGGATGGGTCCGACTCAAACGGCAGCAGACACGGCCAAAAAAGTTAATATCAATGCAAGTAGCCCCGTCAACAAACAAAGTGGTGGATGCTGTTAATACTTCATAATCATTAATTTCCAAGTTTTGGTAGCCAAGTTTGGAAGAGAATTCTGCTCATTTTGTATTTTGAATTAGTGGAAGATACTCGTGGAAAGTGTCACATAATCGAGCCGCTAGATGTCACAGGCCTAGCGATAATACAGAAGCTTCCCCATTCTTTTGCCATCCTTTGTACTTCGGATAGATTTTATGTTCATCTGGGTAAACTTTTTTCTCAATAGCTGCTGTCGTTCCGGAATAATTCGTTTATTTATACTTAGTTAAAATAATTTGCTGTGATCTTAGTAGAAATAATTATCTGCAGTTGGTAAACCTCGTCTTTTATGTTACCTCATATTTTCATACAGGGATAAAGTGTCATTGTGTACATTATTTTGTGTGTGTAAACTAGAGATAGAGCAGCAAATTGAATAATTACATGGATATCGTTTAAGATTAGGATTTTGAAGGTCTGGTGAGGTTATGATGAAAAGCTGCTTTTAAAGGGAAGATTTTGATGATGGTTGTTACCATCGTATGGGAGGTGATATGATGTTATTGCATTATGAGAACAGTACTGCAGATTTGCGACCCTTGCACTGGCCAGATTGTGTGATGCGGATTTGATGTATCTATCAAAAGATAGCGAATACTGTCTGTCACGCATAAATCAGCAGCATTTAGCACACTTGGTTACATATTTGATTGTATAGGCCTGCGGGGTTATGGATAGCTAAGTAGCTTTAAGCCTTAGTTAATAGTATTTCTTCTTTTTCCTCTTCGACTTTGGTGATGGCAGATGAACTGTCGGAAAGAGACACTTTAAAGTAGATTGTTAATATTCCGACACCGTGTCATCGCTGGTGTTACTCACTGATATAGTAGTAAATTCGACTGTTAGCCTTGTGGAACACACTCTTTTGTTGTCCAAAGAAAACGTGAATTTCACTTCAAGACTGGGTATGAAACACTTAGTGAAATATAACTGTACGTACATGACGAAACAGCGATTTACGGTTACCTGGGATTCTATTGAGAGAAGTCCCCAGTTTTCAACGCTGTACATTTTATGGAAGAGTTATTTTTGCAGGAGGCAGGTACCCATGCCTCATGCCTCTTGAGATGCAGGAACATATCGTCGAAGGGGTTCTTTTGTTGTGTTCCTGAAGTAGAGATACATTATGTCAGGTGTTAGGTTCTTTTATACTCAGGCTTGATGTGCAAATGCATTGTCTTGTGTGCTTTGGCTACAATTTATTGGTATATCTTGTGTTACCGTATACGTGTCGCGTTCGTTCGTCTGTATTTTTGTAGAAATGAGGAATTAGACAGGGTGGAACTGTTAAATTAGATCTAAGCAATTGTTTTGTTGAACGAAAACGCTTTTAGCCAAAGATACCGCAACTATCTGTATTATATAGCACTGTTATGAGTAACCAAAGGTAAATGCTTTATCTAGTATCCGAATGGCCACTAACGTATCGGAGAGCTACATCTCTTAAGGCAAATGGGACTGTGGTTCCTAACAGAATCGTATCATACTTTTGGCATAAATGCACGTACGTTAAGTCAGAGGAGTCAGCCTTCGAACTAACATTCGTAATTGATCTTCAGCTTTGAATACTCATTCAGTAGCGTGTGATTTTGGTGCCTCGGAGTTATGGTACCATAGCTGGGTCGTGAGCGAGTTAATTTTTGAGTAGAGGTGCAACTTTTAGCAGTACAGAGGTTTGCAATTGAAGAAGCGCACAGTATTACCCACCCAGGAATTGTTCTTTTCCGAGGTTTCTAGACAAGATTTGGCATTGATTAGCTTTTCTGTTGGTCAGATTTGTAAATGATTAATGTCTCAATTGAGCTTGATGCCAAACTGTTGGCTTCTAGCCCTAACAGTATCTACCTTCGTGATGTGTTACATGTCGACCTTGTCTTTGATTGTTTTAAAACATCTGCATGTCAGCGATTTCTCAATATTGTAACTGTTTTGGTCATCAAGTAAAACAAGTAAAGAGTCTAAATAAAGTGGTTTATCTTTGAAAGCTTTTGTTACTTTGATTTTGTGTCTTCGCAGTTTTTTGTATGTGGCACAGGAGAAGCTGTTGGAAGTCTGCTCGCACTAGGTAATCACGTCTTGTGTTGCGATTTAGGTTCAAACAATTTCCGGGGGGTTCGTTTCTTCTAGTTAGACATCATAGGTTTGTATTCGACACTGAAGTATCATACTTATAAGGCGTCTACGCATATGGGGAATGTGTGTGTGTGACATTTTAATGTTGCCGAGACCTGCTTACCAACACGGGGTTTGTCTGCAATTTGGCAATTTTTCCTGTCTCTTATCACACAGACGTTCAGTGGAACCTGTCAACGGTGATGTAGAGCTACTATTATTTCATACAAAGAATAGGGGAACACACTAAACTACCTTAGCAGTAGGAGTTGAGTAGGCGTATTAAAACTCATCCCTCGCTCTTTATCTGTCGTTCTGCAGACGCAAGACTGCCCGCGCATGATCATCAATTGCAGAATGAGAGTGCGGTGTTCTCGCTGATTGGCAGCTACGACATATTTCGCCACAATCTTAATGGAATCCAGCGTCCAATTTAGTGGCCCTTTCGTTAAGATGGTTGATGATTTGGGGGCATAAAAAATTCTATGAACGCGGGAGGAACGAACAGCTGAGGGGTAGTGGGGAGGCTATGAAGATGTGAAGGACATAAAGGGACATTTAATTGTAATTGTAAACTACCCGAATGTATGGGTCGGCTCTTGAGTACAGGAACATCTATATCCCGCGATAAACAGGGCATGCACAGCACATTCCACACAATTCGCAAGTCGTGTAGTTAGCAATTTAAAAAAGCAATGTAACTAGGTACAGGAGAGAAAAGAAACGAACGACCATTCAAGGAATAAAAAGAGAGATTGCATAGAAAGTGGAATTTTGGGAGGTGAAATACTGCGTTCGGTATAGATCCGCGCAGAAAAATAGCAAATGGAGAAAGTGGCTCGGTACAGTGGGTCTCGAACTTGGGGACCTGATTGCTCCCTTACCTGCCCCGATTCTATCATTTCCTCTTTCCTATGTCGCGGGAAAGGGGAAACAAATAGTTATATCGACAGTTCAACTTAGACTTTTTACTACATAAAGCTGGAACCTACAGTATTAAGCTAAATTATATCAACCTTGACCAACGGTAACAAATTAAAAAAATACTTTTTCAATATTTCATTACAAAATCAAGGTTTGTAGGCTAAAATTACCTAGGCACAAAGAGAGATACTTTTGAACAGAGTATTTTAAGTCCGCGTTGTGTTTCCAAAACGTGTTATGACAACCAGTGATGCTTTACATGTCCAATGCTGAGAACCAATTTGGAAATCCCAGAAAAGAAAGTTCCCATGACCAGTAAAATCAAAACGTCTGCATTTCTTCAGTTATAATATCTACAACCGTACTATATGCATATCAAATCTATGACTTGATTCAGCTACTTAGCGTTAATAATTAGGCCCCTATCGCTTACTCAGTCAAATGGAGGAAGCTGCCTTACCAGGAGAAAGAATGCATGGATTTCACACCAGTCAAGTCTTTTGTCAAAGTCCTCAAATAACTTCGCGAGATACCCAAGTTATCGGCAGCATGTCATCCGTGGGCTTAACGTTGCTAAGATGGCTGATGTGCCATTTTTATGGAACTCTGTTCTCTTTGTAGTTCCCTATAAATACCTACAAGGTAGCAAATGATTCGTTGGACTTGATTTTCTCCACCAAACTTCATCAAATCATAGTGGGCCACAGCTCTCCGAAGACAGTCCTTCGACAGTGAACTATGCACCATGTTTAGATCAAGGTGAATACAACCGTCATCTGTATTTTGTCAGGACAATTTTTAAGTGCCTGATTACCAGTTTCATCCCAATCTTCATAATCTGGTTATCTGCAGGCCTGAGGATGTTGGCCACCAGATTTTCCCTATGAATGATGCAATGCACTGTTGTCATATTTGGGGTTTATTTTTTTCAAGAATTTCGGTGTTTTACATCTTCGCTTACCGTCGTTGGAGGAGGAGCAGCTATTAACACGACATGAAAAATCACAATACTCTGGTCACTGAGAATACCAACCACAGTACTAACAACTAATGTTTTTTCAGAAGATTTGCCCGCCTTCGTAAATTTGCAGAACAGCATCTTCGACAAATATACCAATTTGCTGAACTCTGATTGTACTGACTCGAAAAGCACAATGTATTGTTGATGCATAAGTATATATTCCAGCAACTCCAGTGACTTCCATAATATATATGATTTACTAAAAAAAGCAAATTTAAACCTGAGATATAACTGATTCCAGAAATACGTTAAAAAACTGAAACCCACGAAACAATGCATATTTAAGCTACAATCTTCAATTAGTCATTCTGGCAAAATATGTTTACCAACGCATTTGCTAAAGGTTTACACAGCGATGCCACGCTGCGCTCTGAAAAATTACAATAACACAAGGAAGATAACACTGGCATAACCACACAGATATTCCAAACGACAAGACTTCCACTACATAACTTGTCTCCCTTTAAAAGTTAAAGGAATGAACGTTAAGCAAAGCAATAATACTGCTGAACAACAAGTCTAAACTACTAAACTTTTCCTAATTGACCTGATATTGCTAAAATATACGTACCTATAACGCCTACAATAGGAATAATAAAAAAGAGAAGTAACTTACCAAATGTGGCGTACTTTTGCAAGCCAACACAGAACCTGGCAAATACTAACTGTGTGCTCCCTGGAATAGAAAAACGTGACAGTGAAGGCGACACCTAGTATTTATCGGAACTGGCTATGAGCGGTAACCATGGTAAGAAATGAAAACTAGTGCCTAGACCACCAGACCATAGGGCAAATAATTGAAACTAATTACCTGGCGTCTACACTGATGTATCCGTGTAAAAAAAATCCTGTTACTGGCAGTCGTTTCGATGATAAGAAGGGACAATTGAACTGAATTTGGAATTTTCGACAGTCGATTCGCCGGTGGGCATCTGTTCGGTATTTTAGCTGAGTGGTAAGGCTTGCCCTTTTTGTGTTCGGTTATTCTGCTGCATCGTCTTCAGACAGGTTTCAATTTCTAACTGAGCAGCTCCTTGTTATCCATAATGGGCCACTCACTCGTTTCCACTGCAATTATTCGACAATAGACCATTTCGGAAATTCTATGCAAATTATGGCTCGCGGTGCACTCTGGTATTGTCTGGGGGACGATCGCTTTCAGTCTGACTTGAAAATAGGCATCAAGAAAACCCCTACCATTTGAAAATTTTCCTATTTATATCATTAGCGTCAGCTTTATAAAGGGAGACAAAGACTACTGTGTAGTTACTGGATGTAGTAACGACAGAGGTAAACCGGAAAAGTAACAATTCAACTCATCAAGGATCACGCACTGTTTTTGAGGCTTGCTATGATAGGGCTTCACAGCCTACAAGCCGCTTCCACTTTTTGTTTCTGACTTGCGGCCTTTGTCACTTGATGAAAACACCGTACAATGTTTTAACAATTTATATCATTGTCTTAAGCAAAGAACAAGCTTTCCACTGTTTCCTCTGCAACTTCGAGAAAATTGCACGTGAACTTCTGTGTTGTGGAAAATAGTGACATCATGAAGAATAGTTCGATCGACAGCTCATTCGTCTTGCTGGATTGGTGATTACAAAAAGGATTATGAACCATTAAATCTTCAGGATTAGCTTAACAAAATCTTTACACGGTGATAAAATGAAACATTGATGGACATTTGTGGAAAATACCCGGACGATTATGGGTTTTAACTTTGAGTTACGACAAAATTTTGAATATGGCTTGACCTACAAACTGTCATTGGAAATTGAAGATCATCATTATCGATTGTTTTAAGCCAGAAAAACAGTCCCCTAGTTTGTAATGCACGGTAAATCTAGTATCCTAAGCTATTTTCTGCTTGGAATACCGGTTCCAATACCCCAAGAGATAGTTGAATTACCTCAGCAAAAGCAGAGAAGAAATGTAAACACAGTGGGATCAAGCTCAAAACATGCACTGTTGACTCTCAATTTCTCCTATACTTTATATTTCCGGCCAATGCAAATGCCTTTCTGACACACTAACGTTTTCGACAGAGTTGAAGACAAAGAAATTTATGGACATCAATTGATGAAGTATTTAAACATTATTCCCGAGAGTTGCGAGCCAGATTACGATGTAAAGCAAGAACAGCAATTATTTCGGCAAAACTCGACTCGTTACAGCGCTTATACGAACTCTGTAACAACTGTTCACGATGTGCTCTGTTTTCATAATTTCGGTCGCCCTGCTAATCCTACAATGCATCGCGTATGGGGAATCTTGGATTTTCCAAAATGGGCAATTGGCTCGACACACCATTCATTAATACTGCTCTTTGCTTTGAACAACTGTTTGATCGGCTTCTATTTGATGTGTGTAGCCTTGTTCCGTACGCATTTGAAGTCATCCAGTATTTGTTCTTTCCGCCACGATAGGCACTCTTCTGGTGCTCGTCGACTTTTACCGGTCGTATCAGTTGGTAATAGAAAAGCAGTAAGGCTTCTTGAGTCCTTAGCATTAGTAGCGAACTTGTTCTTTATGAGCCAATTCAATTTTCGCAAATGTTGCTGTTGCTGGTCGCTGATAACTAATTTGTTGTCTGCTTGGAATTTTCATATAAATAGCACATTAAACCGAGTAGAACTACACATTTGGTTAAACAGGCACTTAATGTACTCGGTTTGATTATAAAACTTAAGTCTTGCCACTATCTCTCTGGGACTTTTCTACCTCTAACTGGGATAACTAGCGTAAGAGAAAACAGCATTTTGATCTATGAAGTCATGTAGACTTGCTGTTTATGATAAAAGCTATTTTTAGAGTTGCTGGAAGTTGCTGGAGGAGTAAGACCCAAGATTCGTCCAGTGCAGTGTAACAGTTCGTGTCCCATAAACAATATGAATGGAAGATCGGTACGTCAGCCCAAATTTGATAACACATTTTGGAACCAATATGGGAAAAATTGCAAAAAAGCTTATTGGGTCAACCGGGTGTTCCGGCTTTGCTATAATGACTACTGTTATTTTCCCAAAACAATTCATCTGGTATTCGACCGTAGGCGTACAACTTCGTACTGCGTGCAGCCTTTGTTCGTGTGACATACGTCCTTTTGACCTTGTGTCGCTTATCTTATTGATTTTTTTAACATAGACTGATCTTTATTTTAAGTAGTCGCTGATTGGTATGAGTATTGACTTCATAGTAATATACTACATCAGTAAGCTTAAGTATTATCACCGCCTTTAATACAATTGCCTCAAATATCACTGACGATATATTCGTGGATCACGATTTCACGAGAGGTATCTAAACGATAAACACAGTACTTGTGAAAATTACACGTAATTCTAAAGAAATAGTGCTAGGAAGACGTAATCCAATGACGAAGAATATATGAAAGTTCTAAGTTGTACTTTCGAAGAATGTAGTTTTACAATATCGGCAATTGTGATAATATTTACTGTCGTTTTCGGAAGAGGACAGCGGTCAAATTCTGCACCAACTTATCTCGGATTTTCTAACATGCTAAATCACGGGTTCAAAACGGTCGGGTCATCAAGCACTCTCCGTGGGGTCTCTGATCCATATAGCATTTTCCACATTAACTAGTGGCGCTCCTTTTTCATGAATATCTACTGTCTCTCTCACAACATTTGTTTTGGAAACACTTTTTTCTCATTACGAAAACATATCTACTGCAGTTCAATTGTTTCTCTGACAGTAAAATCTTTCTAACAAATGTCAAAGAATGCCGACTTTATTTGATCGTGAACCTAAAGTCGATCTAAGTTTTTTATACATAAAAGCTGCGGATTTCAAACTTTTGTGGAGTGACAGTTAGGCGAGATACTCACCGCGTCGTGCAACAGACCGTTCTTGCACAAGTTCTTTTAACTAGGTCGCCATCATGTGATAAATAGTTGAGTTCAAACACTTTAGTAAGTCATCTTCTGTGAAATGTTTTCGAATGATTCCGTAAAGCAAGACAAGTTTCAGCAATGTCTGTCATCATCAAGACATGTCATCGGACAACTAAACATGATTTGGAAGCATTCTGCCATATATAATGACAAGAACGTACCTTTTTTCAAAGATTTCAAAGCACTTTTGCACAAACAAGACAAGGGGTTGCAGTGCTGGATGGCAGTGACTATTTTTCTGAATTTTGTTACCTGAGCTTCATCTTTGAACGTATCACTGTGTTCAATTACAAAATTCATACAAAAGAAAATCAAGAGTAAGATGCTCTTTCATGACAAAATAAAGATGTCTTTCTGATCACCTGGAATATTTCGAAGACGTTCACACCGAGCACATTCTGGCAAAATTACAGAACAGCTTCAGTCACTTGTAAATCAGCTTGAGATTTACTTTCCCGAATTCAATATTCAGTTATCCACCTTGATTCAAGATACATTTAGTCCATTATTAGACGTCATCAAATATAATGATTTCAACTGCGACTAGCTTATGAGATCGCAGAAGGATTTTCGGATCTATTTAAAATTCAAATGTGTGAAAATGCACAGCGACTAATGCCAAAATGTTTGAATCCTCTCCACGTCTTTCCAAGAAGGCATTAAGGATCCTTATGCTGTACTCTTCCTCCTGCTCACGTGAAGATTCGTTTTCTAAGATGGAGACAAAACTGAGAAATCGGTTTGAAATAGATACGAAGACGATTATCATGTAGAAGCGTGTAGAACTGGAAACAGCCGCAACCATTACATCACTTGAGCAATCATTCATTGATTCAATAACTTGTCAAAGTGTAAGGTTTTGTAAGGTTGCGATATGATGTTGGGTCCGTAAAAGGCTCGCCATTTGAAAGGGTTAGGAACCACTTCAGTAGATCATGCATCCAATTTGCGGATGTATACAAAGCTTTCAATGGTAATGCAAATAAACAATTGTAACAACAATAAATTACATGAGCTTTAGCAAAATGATAGATGTAGAATATTTCTTTTTAAGCCTACATCCACAATCAGCTGGTGGTAGGGGCCTTTATTTCAAATATGTTGCAATGCAAATAGCATGTAGGATAGAAAAAGATAACAAAATAATGAAAAGTTACGTCACATTTATGTGAAGTTAGTAAAGTCCTGTTTACTACTAGAATATTACCTTTGGAGATTAGTTATTAAAATGAATTGTCAAACGCTATCCTTTGTCGAGGGGTTGCTGCAAAATTATATGTTTTAAATGGTTTGGGACTTTACGTAATACGACATTCTTAATCTAGCAACATGATTATTTCCTTAGGGACTTTTTCCCTCATAGGATATTTGTCTTACGGATATTATATATATCCATCTAAGTCGGTTTTTTCTTAAAGGATATTTCCCAAGAGGGCGGGGAGGTTCTATTACGAGTATTGATCTCAGGGATTTTTCCCATTAGGGAGTTTTGCTTAAGGAATTTCTTCCGTGGGAAACTGTTTTAAAAGATTATATTTATACATTTGAAACACAGAACTTGATAGATACGATCTTGTAGCATGTAAGATCACCGAAAATCCATTAAAAGTTTTTGTTTTTAGGAAGAGATAGAGGTCTAGGCAGGGAGGTGTTCTATCTGTTTTGCACAATGGCTGACACCTCCTTTAATACTCTTTTACGCTGTCACGAGAGACCCGTCTCTCAATCTCTGATCATGCTGTATGGCAT
>JAAAKM020006949.1:0-10252 GCA_010016025.2 Alatinidae sp. Z8VKAUB7J3 | reverse complement strand
TACTGGCTGTGCATCCTCCAGCAGCACATACCATGTCTCCCAGGTAACAGAAGCTACCTACCACGTCGAGCTGGTGGCTGTCGATGTAAACATGTTGGAGGGGGCGTCCGTCTATAGGCCTGGATTTACCAAGGCAGCGGGGGCACCTGTAGGTGGGGTCATTAATGAGTCTTCTCTTGATACCGCTGCAAGATTTTTGGATCCAGTGAGCACAGCTAAGGCAGAAGATCGAGTTTCTTCCCACTCCACTTCGACAGACACTGCAGGGCCATTTTCCAGAACATCAATAACAGGACGTAGAGGTTGAAGTAAAAGTAGTAGAAGTAGTAGTAGTATTTATAATAGCTGCCGTGTTTTCATGGCAAATATAAGAGGTTTTAGGTACTACTGTTAAGGATGGATTATATATTTGCACTTACCACCCCTGTCCATGCCGTCAAAGCCGTAATGGACACGATACTTGATTGTTCTACTTTTTTCTATGTTTGACCTGATATGTGGGTGGCAGTTATGGGACGTGAACTTAAGCATGAAGTGACGTATTTGCAAATGTAATTGCTAACCGGTCTACAGCAAACGCTTCGGCATATAATCACAATCTTGTCCTTTTTAATTCTGTGTTAGATATTTAATTACTATGTAATTATTCACCCGCTTTAGTAAAGTTTCTCCCCTCGCGCGTTGTTGTACCTCCAGCAATGCCGACTTTATGTGTGATAAACTTCGCCAAAGGTTGTGAGATTGCAAATGCTGTTGTCTTTCCCAACTCAGTTACAGGATTCTTGGCAGATGTTCATTTCTCCTTTCTTTAACATCTGTCAGGATAAACGGAAATAGTTGTAAAGTGTTTCCAGGATTCTTTTGCAATAAACAATTTGACAACAATTTCGAAAGTTGACTTCAGACTGTTATAAGAAGTTCGTATACATTAATTATCTGTTGGAGAATGATAGTTACTGCCTATAAGTGTCTGACTAAACGTTACTCTTTCATGGAGCTATCACAATCAATGAATCGATCAACCGATAAATTACACAATCATTCAAATAGCTTTTATTTGAGGAACTCAAGGTATAGGCTTTTTTCCTATCTACAGCACGGAAGTGGTTAAATTTGGACAAAATCAGTGGGCGAATTGTGAGAGAATAATACCATAATTAGATTCTCTTCTGTTCTATCGTTGCGAAAGGGGGAGGTTTCACGACAGCACAATAATAATATTCTGGCATCTCTATACCGGTCCTTTAAAGTGAGATTTTTCTTGAAGGTCTCGTTAGGATGAAGGAGATTGGAGATGTGCCATTATTGAAAGAGACCTTTCGGAATCCTCATTTAAGTGTTGTAAGCTTTTCCTATACTTCTCCTATCATTATCACCTATGTTCTATTTTGATTTAATTTCATTAACCGCCATTCATTGGTGTTGCAATTTGTCTTGATGTGCTTACATCGCTAGCATCGTCTGCTCTTTAACAAATGTCCTTTTTCCTTTACCAGGTACAACCTGTGATGTCCATTGAACCTGGAACTGGTTATCTGTTTGGAGCAAAGTGGTCGCCTTCCAGACCAACCGTATTTTTCATCGCAACAGACAACGGGAAACTGATGTGCTACGATCTCAAGGTGAGATTCTAACAAACAATACTGAAGCATAACGCAGAGCACTTTTTAACCGACCACCTTGGTAGACAAATTGATTCCATTCCTAGCTTTAATTTCTTACATCTGAATACGTCGACTAACTCTTGAAATGACAAGGTATGAAGGCGCAGTACGGTTTAAATAGCTTTAGGTTGAAGAAGCTAACATCGATTCGACACAAAAAACGACTTAATGAGGAATGTGAGATAGGACACTGAGTGCTTCAGTTGTTAATATTTTTTCCCCATTGTCATAAAATAGGTCTGACGCAAGCCAGGTAGAATTCACAGCTGACATAGCATATTAACGAATTGTTACGCGATTCAGTGCTTAAGTTACTGGAATTCAATACATTGCTTCGCTTGTTCAGCTTACTTCCATCCAGATCATATTTCAAAATTCTGGAACTTGCAAAGGAGGCTATCATTAGTATGGTAGACCCTTATTATGGCTTAAACAAAGCCTTTGGAGGAAATATTAAATTGAGTCTCATCATGAGAAGGACATTAGTGCGGAGCAGTTGTTTGTATGGAATTAAAATTTTCGCCGACTCTAGTATCCCTTCTGTTTTTGCTGGTTTTCATGTAAAGCTTTACAACGCAAAGCTTGGTTGGATTCTGAGTATATAGTGCAATAAACATTACTTTATGGGGTTTGTCGGAAAATTGTGCACCCACAAAGGTAGTCGATACCATACAATTCACCAATTGACAGTTTCCCAAGCGGCATTTTCTCTGCAACCATTCCCTTGTGTACGTTTTGAGTTACGATTTTAGAGTTAGGATCAGAGATGGTATTAGGATCAGGGATAGGATTAGGGTTAGGTTCGGGGAAAGAGTTGACATTAGTGTCGGAAGTGGGGGTCGTTTCCTTGTAGAAATGTCTGTCGGGGATCAGCTAGCTTTGCAAAAGTCTTCATCATCTCAGATGGAATATCTGCAGATCTACAAGAAATAGAGTAGCTGCATTTATCAAAACAAAGAAGTTGGTATTCTGTCGACAAAAGGAATTTGTTTACAATTTCCGCCTTTTTCAATAACATGAGTTGCAGAAAAGGTGTTGCTCTTGTGACTATTATTTTCTACTATGTGTTTTGGTCTACTCGTTTCCTGTAATTTCATCGTAAAAGCTTTCTCACTTGACTCCATACGATTGCTGTGATCAGTGTGTGGCGAAAACGTTTAGCAGAATGAATCTGTTACGCTACTCAATATTCAAATTTTGTACCACTAACCAACTTTTCAAGAGATATAGTGCGCAATCTTGCGCTGACATAACCTGACTTTTTGTTTTTTATTATTTAAAGGCCAGTCGGAGCTGTTCAACAACGTTCCTACTAGATCATTTCGCCATATGGATTAATTTGCCAAACTTCCATTGTCTCCTCTTAAAAATCCACTTGCAAAGACAAATTAGCAAACATTCACAGCGAAGGTGAAATCAATTTTCACTTCTAGCGTTTCCAAATGCCATCTTGAACAGATTGTTGGTGACAGTTAGGTAGAAATGTAGATTTGTGGGCAACCAAGACGGAAGTTTATCTTCTACCTAATACATATTTGCCAAGAACTTGACCGCAGTGTTCCCATCGTAAATACTATTAAAGGTGATCAATACGTAATCTCCAAGGTGCTTGAAAAAGTAAAGTAAGACATCAAACTGAGCACATCGACGATAAATTAATAATTTAAAAATTGTTCCTCTTCCCCATAATCAGGAGGCTTAAAGTTGCAAGGTCAACGTGTTACAAAATTAAGTATGATGTTGAGTTTAATCGGTAATGAAAACCTACCAACCTCCTAAATCACATTATTGTAATGATAAATAACCAAACAACCATTATTGTGGTTGCTACGCTGTTGGTTTACAATTTTTATGGTCGTACCTACTGAAAGTACGGTCATTGAATGGTTGACTGTTTTCTCTTCTTAAGTTGGATAACCTCAGCCTACGCTACAGTATATAAATATTTCTTACTTTTGAGTGCGAAAGCAATTGTATTTAACGTTTTTCATTAAATAGATTTGGATCGATTTCAACCTCATTGAGAATTGAGGCGTTTTCCTTCCTTCTTTACACAAAGGCAGCTCTTTTAGTCCCTATTATAGGCATCCCAGTCTCCGAAGAGATACTAGACGAATTAATTATTTCTCATAAGTGGGGCATTACCACAGTAGCTTCCTTTTTCATCAAGGGAGCTGAGGGGATTCGAACCCAGAAGTTCTGGCACTGATGAAGGCTCAAAGTCGAAACACAATAAATAATTATAACTAATGAATTTCCCCGTACCCACTGAGTGAAGGAGAAAACATGACAAGATTGGCTTGACAATTTCTCACTTTAATTATTGGACTTGATGGTCCAATGGTTAAGGTTTCGGTTTTCAAACCAATGGGTCGTGGGTTCGACTCCCCTCAGCTCCCTTGATGAAAAAAAGCCATTGTGGTACTGCTCCATTCATTATATATATATTCTCAGTAGACACATTGTACTTATATATAATTTTTCAAAGAGTGGAGCATTACCACAAAAGCTTGCAATTTAAGGGGCTGGGCGAGATTGGGCATTAATGTTCACCTGTGGATTTTTTAGAAGCTTTGGTGGTGACTAAAGGAATCAAGTATATTACCATCGGATTTCAATGTAATTCGATCAGTAGATGAGTGTGGCCCCGATTCGAATCCCGGGGTTGGCATATTGTTAATTTTCTTTGTGGTTTTTTTAAACTAAATATTTCAAATCTTGTATCCGTGATCACGTGTAAGTTTTTCTCGTCGTTTTAGACATCGCTTCCGGGACGATCGGTAACAATCAGGCCTGTTCCACCTCTTTCATTGGCAATTTTGTTACCCAAAGCATGCCCCCAATCTCGATCCACGAGCACAAAATATGATAAACCGTTGAACATGTATAGTTTGAAACTGCTGGTCTTAATTCGATTTTATACCAGCTTAAGAAACAAGGCCATCGTAATGATGCTGTAAATTTAGGCTTCTCTTTACTACCACACCGGGAGGAGAATCGTTGGCATAGACAATAATTTAATAGAGAACAGACGAGAAGCTTTTGAAGCACTAGAAAAATTTTACCCCTTTTCTCTTGTCTCAATTGATTTTGCTTCCTAACTACACTTTAGTAAACTTGTTCAAACAAGAAATTACTCTCATGATTATATGTATTTGTTTCCCATAGCATTTGATTAATCAAGGGCTATATCTGATTCCCAGTCATTTGCTCGGTAGACTTGAGCGTCTAAAACGAACTGAAGTAGATTCGCAGGCTACTGCAAAGCAGTCTATTTGTCCAACATCGTTAAATATAATTCTTTCGGAACTGCCTTTACCCATTGTTCAGATACTCTTTCAGTTTGAAAAAATACCGTTATTAAAACCTTTGTATGTCGCAGCTCTGTTCATAATTCCCATGGACAAAGCAAGGAAACAGTTTTCAGTTCAGGGCTTCTTAAGATGTAAACGTTTGTTACCTGTAGTGGTGATGGGTCTCCTCATGTTAATGAATGACCCCGATGTGGGTAAGCTACCAAGGAAGGGTTATTAGAAGTTTGTTTGCTGACGGGAAGTTTGTGTAACGACATGACGTTAGTACTGTACTTCAAGCCACGTCCTGTGGCTCTATTGCATATCGGACAAGAAACTTCGAAAGAATCTGTACGTTCAAGTACATCAGACATGGTGTATTGATACATATCTCAGTCAAATTTTGATACTTGCGTTCAAAATAATAATCTTTAGAAGTGTGGACTCTTTCTTGTTGCCTGTAACAGTGAACTGTGCTGCACCGAGCCGATATAACGAGTAGCAACTTTCAATTCTTCTCTGTTTGTTCACGATCAATTCATTTGCAAGAGGACGAAATATTTGAGTTTGTAAGGAGTGAATGAAAGCACCATGGTTGTAAGGGGGGATACACGCATTTGTATCCCATACAGCAGTTTATATGAACTTGATAGCTGTTATTTCGATGTAGTCATTTGCTCAGTTTAGAATAAGCTTAGCAGTTAAATCTTCTTTAGAATGTAAAACCACTTACACTTATTCAAATAAATTGTTTATGGTACAAAATCCAAAGATTGCTCTGAAAAGACGACTCATCGTTATCGTTATCGTTATCATACCAAAAAGCTTTTCCACCTAGTCGTCTTTTCAGAGCAATCTTGACACTTATTCCTTTATTTATGATTTACAAAGTTTTCAAGAATGTGAAAAAGACTTTGAGTCCTCAAACGAGTTATAGTAGATTATTCTCTATTTTCAATGTACGGGATTTCCGCTAAACAGCCTTCTCATTAAATTACAGCAAACCTGGATGAGCGGCTCATGGTGTCTGATGCTCTTCACATATTTTTCACATACATTGAAAGTGACATATCAAGCGGCAATGTCTATCGTTGTGAACTCAGAAATTTTGATTACCATAACTCATCGTCTATTTTACAGGTTGATCAAAGTCAGCCTTTACAGGTTATACAAGTCAACGAAAACCAAAAACCAGTTTATGCATTGGAATTTAATCCAAACAGGTATGTGGGCATTGCCATTGTATTTGTAGTGAATTCCGATATTGAGTATTTCTCTCTACAGTCCATTTGCAGATACGCATCTTTATAGGTGACAGACATATTGCTTTAGCTGTTTCGCATAAGACTGTTGTTGACTGTGTTGATACTAATCAGTTGTTGTATTTGTCAGAACAACTAGATCACCCTTATGTATTTACTCGGTGATAACATGACTGAAGTTCTGAGTTAATTCTGAGCAGCGATGGCACTCCAGACATCACACATCGCGGGTGTCTTGCATCTGTCTGTGTCTAGCCTAAACTTCGACCTTCTAAGACTAATATCGGTCACTACTAGATTTCTCCCTTAGCAAACTTTTGTTGCGGAACTCCTTCCTGCCGACCCCGCCCTCCTCACAGCAGTTGCACTAACATGAGAAGAATAAGAGCTGACAGATTATTGTTTTACACAAACCCACGTTCCACCGTACATGGTTCATTTCCTACTTTTGAATGTTCAATTTGTGATTCAGGTAATCGTAGTCGTTTGTATAACAGCTAAACAAATTTTTTGAGGCATTCAGTTGTATCATCATCGAGTCTTTTTAAGCCTTGTGTGCCACGTAGCAGTTTAAAATGGTGGCATTCATTGACGATGTGGTCAACTGTTTGCAAGATACCACAAATGCACTCTTCATCGTGTTGTACACCAATTTTTCACACCAAAAGTGGTTGTTACGTCCAACTCCTGACCCAAGGCGAGTAAGGCAAATCAGATCAAAATGAATACTGTACCATTGATTACACCAAAAAGCCTTTGGCTATCAATGGAAACCTTTGGCGAAGTGTTTGCATACTTCTCGACGGCCAGTAAGACTAGACTACACTTGCACTTTTTCAGTGCACCGTAAAAAATGCCAGCCACTACTTGTACAGTTTTTATAGAAGGACTTTCTTCTTTGCAAGGAAAGTCACCGTGCTGAAAATTTTAGCAGTATTTTTGCAAGATTGCGAGCTTATTCGCAGCTCAACTTCTCGAATGGTAAAACCATAAAATAACATCAAACCCTACATATATGTTAGTTCATCTCTATGTATAGATTTCGTAAACCTACCTGAATTTATTTGAAACTACTAGCAATCAATGCAAGAGGGCGTCAGAAGAGAAGATAAAGAGATATTCAAGATCCCGTGTTTGTATGATATTTACAGTATTAAACTTGGTAGACCGACTTCATTAAATCTATAAAGCGTCATCAGCAAACTCCAACTGAGGTTGTGCTTATTTATAGAAGAACTACCCTACAATATTCATCAAAGGCAGCCGACGTCGTGTTTAAAATTGCCGAACATTCTGGTGCTGGAAGTAGTCAATTACCATAATAATAAAAAAGTGGTAACGCCGTTGTTTATTAGACTCCCACCACGTGATAGGAAGGAAGGTGATTAAAGAACGAAACGTCAGAGTTTTAACCTGAAATTCTAATCTTTTTACTCACTGAAATTTGGCGTGTACAAAAAAACCCCAAATCGATTCTGAAACACTTAGATAAAGTTGAGAGCGTTCTATTTTATAATAGTAAAATGTACATTGCTGTTTTCTTGACAACGTTTAGGATCGCCCAAAAGATTTTCTCCGATTGCTGACTTTGACGTAGGTAGTCCCTACGCTTAGTGATCAAGTGCTGTTTAATTCTGTCTTCCAGTCTTCGTGATGTAAGACCCGCGAAAGGCTACCTACTTTTCCTCGGATGCTCTAAACCTTGACCATTGTAGTTTTTGTTCTATGTTTAGTTTTTATACTCTAATTCACTCGCTATATTGTTACCAACGTACTGAGCCCGAAGAGAAGCGGGTGAAAGCTTCACCACAATGATGGAAGTACTTAAAGCTTTTTGCCACTGACAACTCATGGAAAACACATTGATGATTGGGTTTAATCTCGCACCTTGATAGTGAAGGGACAAAATTTATTTTCCAATTCAGATTGTGCATGTTAAAAATATCTAAAACGTAGGACTGCATCTGGCCCGTCATGCTGTTCAAAGCCCATTGAAAGTTACAAAGTACAAGTACATGTTCAAATCACTGCCCTGAGAGGCTAGTCTCGAATTTTGTTGAGCAGGATGCAGTTATCCACAGGTTGATGACTGGGAGCTGATACGGCGACTAGAGAAACAGAGTATCTTAAGATCGGAGTCACCTGGATCAGTTGGTAGAGCACATGCCACTTATGCGTGGGTCACAGGTTCGAGCCTTGGGGCGGACATATTTCTCTATTAACTTTTCAAATTCTTAGTACTTTGGCATTACCCGACTACAAGTTGTAGTGATAACGTGAAGTGCTTACCGATCTCAATCATTTCATGAAATGAATGGGTGAATTAGTCATTACGCGTAATGCCAAATCTCTCTAAATATCTAAAACATATACAGAGGATTAAACAGCTGCTATTACTGGTGAACAATAGAGCCTCTGCCCCAGTTACTTAGTAAACCTTGTTTGCCTATGCTACAATTGTCCAAAGGTATATACAAGGTCATACAATTTTGTGTGTTTTGGTTGGCAATGGTAGTATAGAAGCACTTAAGGTGTCAAAGTAAGTGGGTTACTTTGTTGTTTCGCCAGATTTTGCTTGTCAAATTATGTTATAAAGTTACGAACACTGGATCTCGAGGTGCTACTATATAGCAGAAGCGGCCTGATAATGTCATTGCAATAAATTGTATTCTCGGATATTTATTATTTTCCGTCGTCAAACAGTTTGCTACACTAATTCCTCATAAAATTCTTATTTCAAATTATTTATGAGAGGCTTTATAAAAAAGTGAAAGAAAGGCAGGTAAAGAAGGCCATGGTGAAAGACTTTTTGCTGTATTTATTGATTAAGGTGCGACGTCCAGCCGTAAATATCTGATTCAGATCGAATAAAGCACACTTAATCCTGTCTTGCCAAAACTGAAATAGTGTCAACAAGTATCTTTAAGTATGTACGTCTATGCTATACCATTTTGGCTTCAACTTTTGGCTACCATCTAACTCAGTGCAAGAAATTTCGAGTTGTCAAGTGCTCTAAAAGCAACCCATTCAGCTAAAAACTCATGAAGGCGGTATTCGGATCAATTTGTAGCTCTATTACCTGTCACTTTCTTTGAAAATTTGATATCTAGGACGGATACGAAGATATCACGTGTGCATTATGCTGTACGTATGCCGCAGTTACATGGCTTTAGTTAGCTTTATGCGGGATAAACTATGCTTAGCTGAAGCAAAATATACTTTGCTACAACCCTACTTTTAAGCTACTAGTTAGCTTTGGGTGACTGCCATATTAGCAGTAACGCAATGCACAGCTTTTGGCAGTGTCAAGCAGTTTCACAATGTCAAACGGATTTAGAGTTTCTAGCGAACCCGCAGTGGCAAGCAGATATGCAGGTCCAAGCTGATCCACATCGCTTAGTCAATCCTCAGTGCCTAGGTTATACGCAGTGCCAAGCCGATCCGCAGTACAATGCGGAACCGCAGTGCAAAGCTGATCCCCAGTGCCTACCTGATATGCAGTGTTCACTGTGCAAAGGGATTCACTGTGCAAAGCTGATCCGCAATGCTTGGCTGATCGTATTTTTCTATTCGTTTTAACTCGTTTGCATAAATTTACGTAACGATTAGTGCTTAAAAGGAATTTGAAATGTATTGTATAGTGTTCCCTGAGCATCATGCGGAAACCAAATATATCAGATACTCTTAGGTAACTTTCGTAACTGCTATATCGGATAAGCGATATCAGGTGTACTAAGAAGCATTGGTACTATGTCACTCAAAATATGTCTGATAAAAAGGCGATCGTATAGAAATTTTCTTAATTTAGTTTTGAAAAGTTGGTGTGTGGTACGACATTTGATTTCCTTACGTATTTTCGGTCGATACAAAACCTGGCATAATACGCACCGCTGAAGTGCCTCGTTAATATACGGCTGCAGTCAACAGCAAATGTTTCTTTATGCTTTTGTAAGGGATGGCTTGCGGCTGGGGCGCTTGGCACAGACAAGAATTTATTGACGACACTTTCTATACTTTTCTATACTCAGCGTCG
>JAAAKM020006947.1:0-10254 GCA_010016025.2 Alatinidae sp. Z8VKAUB7J3 | reverse complement strand
ACGCGGGGGAATACTCAGCTTAGAGTATATATATATATGTATATGTATATGTATGTACATAGCATGAATATACATATTCAGCATGTCTATACATGTTTACATGTTAGGGAACATTGAGTAAATCTAAATCAGTATAATTTCTCCTTGGATACTGATGACTTCCTTACTGCGAAGGCTGACCGTACGTCAGATTTGTCAACTACAATATGTTTTCGCCTGATTAGGTCTACTATTGACAATTACAAAAAGCTGCTTATTCCAAACTTTGCATGCAGGAGCATAAATCACCGATAAGCCCTTCCTTTGAAAGGTTTTGCGCAGTCAGATGACGCAGATGCTTTGGAAGAAAAATAATCTACTCAGGGCTTTGCTATTTTGAGTAACTACAGGTCACACTCAAATCTGATTTTTCCCACAATTTTCTATAATTAACAACTTACAGTCAATTACCATGATTTTAATGAAATTCTGAACTTTCTCTGCAGCCCCAAATGATTAGTTGAGTTCATTGATGAGATGGTTCTGCTGTCTCAGATCGAGGTATGTGAAAAAAAGTTTACATTTAAGGATTAACGGAAATACAGAGAAGGGAATATCTATAAATAATTTAATCTTAGCTATCAGCTAGTAACTTAAAAGTCAAGAGCCTCGTTTTCATAATCTGATTAAGTGAAGTCAGAAATAAAGTACACTGCATTGAGACAGCCCGTTCAAAGGCGCTTTATCACTACCTTGCGGCTCAATCCTGATGTATATCTATCTATCTATCTATCTATCTATCTATCTATATATATATATATATATATATATATATCTGCAGTATATAGTAACATATTGTATCTATTCCAGAATAGATATTTTAGATAATTTTTGATCTGTTGTTTGATCATACAATGACCTATGGTGATGCCAACCCGTCACTGAATGGAAAACAACATCGCAACTGTAGCATAATTTACCCTCTTTGTCCCGGATTTTTTATGATTTATGCTATGTATGCTGCAAAGGTACACTTTGTTTCTAGTTCAGTTTTACACCATCTCTCCTTTTACGCTTTTCCGAGTTTTCACTCCATACCAGTGGTCTATAGTGCATGAACGTGCCAAGAACTTGGATCAGAAGAGTTTTGTCATTTGCATTTAAAATCCAGCAAGATCAGCCTTTGAACTGTAGGAAATATTAAAGGTCTCCCTTTTCTTGTACCTGTTTACTTTCACGGACGGTAGCACTTTGAGATTGCGCAAATTGGCATTTTATGCTATAAATCTCGATGTTACATCGGCGCATATTATGATTGTATGAGGTTTGCAAGCCATAGTTGAAGCAGTAAGAAAAATCTAGCCAGCAGTACTCTTCTGCAGCATCAGTGGTCCTCCAAACTGATTATGAACAGCTAATAAAAGACACTGGCTGCAAATTAAGACGGGCTGCCAACCGATATGGGATGGTCGGAAAAGATAACGTTGTAAAGTCAAAGAAATCATAGCAAGCATAAGATAGGTAAGGAAGCAGGTTTCAACTTTTTCTTGTACCACAACATCTCAGCAACTAAATGTTACCTGACGGTCTCTTTCAAAAAAGTTGGAAGCATACGTAGGGCAGTTTTATACATTTAAAGCAAAACACGTATAATCATAAAATATATAAAAACATTTACTGAACAAAACTATTATTATTATTAATATTATTATTAAAATCTTTCAAAAAGTTACAAGCGTTGTAAGTGAGACGACTTGTGCTGCTTTTGGAAGATTGGCTGTGTCTATGAGTAGATAGGTTGTCGATAGCACACCTCCTGACCTGACTATACTCCAAGTCTGTTCCTGGCCTTGGCCATGATTCCTGAAAACACGAAAGACATGTCGTTGTATCAACCTATCTTTGCAATCGACGAGGATAGTTCGATGGAGAGCGCTTGTGACTTTAAGGTACGAAGAAAATATTGCGGCCCACTATATTGACAAGGCTTTATACAGGAATTTGTCGCTAGTAAAGCCTTTCTCAGGCCACTAATATTCTTTTGGGGCGTTATTATGGAGATCGAACATGTTGAGTATGGTATGTCTGAGAGCAGATACGGATTTCTACCAAAAACACAAACTGTATTATTTATGTTGGGGAAGTACTCAATACAGTCATTGTACAGACATTGAAGGTTGTCTTTATCTGCCATTCGAAAACTAGTTAAGCCTCACGTTTTTGGTTCCCTCAAGTAGCCTATTTAGAGCGGGAAACGTGTTAGGTTTATCAATTGCCATTTGCCTTGCGCAGAAATCTGGTCTTGCCTAAAATTCTAAATGCATCAATGAAACTGATGTTTGTTGGCCTTATCTTTTCCTTGCAAAGAGAGATTTAGGTCAGTTTGCCAAGCTTATCAATAACACAAGGCAGAAAAACGACATTATCTGGCAAAAATGTCCTAGCTTTCATTTTTTTTCGTCCGGTAAAATGCCCCTCGGTTCGCCTCTCAGCCCAAAGACCCACCTAAGCGCATTGTCCCTCCTTTTAACCATTTCACGTCAGGTTTGAACACAGTAATTAGGTCATTATTATTTATCTGTTATTAAAAAGCTTCCATACAAGCGTTTATAAAAGGCACTGGAATTTACAGTGTTGATGCGCTTTATTGCATGTTAAAGCAGCTGCGTCAACTCGGGTAACAATCTTTGCAACCAGGTTGCATCAATAGTGAAAGCAAGAGCTATATGAACGACAATGATATGATCAGGCTTTCTTTCTCGTGATCCCAAGTTCCCATCTATAGGCTAGAATTTTGCTTCTATTTACAGACCATCGTCCTCTGTTGGACAAGCATTATCCAGGTAGCAAAGGCATGCAAAATATTTGCTAGATTAGGATGAAAGCAGAATCGTTAACATAATCTTAAAATCCAATTGCCCCCTCCCCTCTCCTATTTTTTGAATTCGAAGAATTCTCCTACCGCATTGGCTTTACAATTTTTTTAATGTAGGTTCCTACCATTGTCACATTATAATTACAGTTAAAATGCAAGATTTGTGCCAAAGACGTAGTTGATTTATCTGCCTTGTATGGATCTTGATCCTAGTAAGATTAAAGTTCCAGGTAAGAAAAGACGGATGAAAGAGATTTGTTACTAAGAAGAACCCGATAGCTGACATTTTAACATATTTTTGCAGAAAATATCTGAACCACTGAACCATGAACCCCAAAAGCTAAGGTGAAGATTTTTGGTGTAAATCTTTCGCACATTTTCCTCCACTTAGTGGGTTGACACTAAAAATCTTCGTCTGAGCATTTGGGCCTGATGGTTCAATGGTACAGTCGTTGGTTTAGTAATCATGAGGTCGTGGGTTCAAATCCTGTTATCACCCTTTCATTGCAAGCTATTGTAGCAATGCTCCACTCTATGAGAATTATATATAATTGCAATGTGTTTGCTGAAAATATATATAATCATTCAATGAGAAGCATGATAAAGTGCTTAATGCAAGGGTTGCGTAGCGATCCATAATTGAGAGACAAGAAATAACCTTGAATTTCGATACTTTGAGTTTCACGTTAAGGCAATCATCAAGTATCTGGAAGTTCATTTACGTTACTCTTTTCTTTCTATCTGCCGAGTGGGCTAGAGGTGTTACAGCGATCTACTTGTTTCTCATCTTATGGAATATTCTTTGGACAGCGATCCGAGTTTCCAAACTGATTTTGAAAGTTCGGAGTCCAAGCATATTTGTTGTGCCTAAATGACTTGGTGTCATAAGTAGGCGCAACGGACAGAAAAGATTGGGGTGGCTGTGGATTTTTTTCCCGAAAAAAAAATGCTCCTTCGCCCAAAAATTATTGGGACATGCCTCGACGGATTTGAAGACGATAAGACTTAAAATTATTTCGTTTTTATTTCTTATTAAAGAATTATAAAAGGGCCCGAAAAATTGTTTTTGCCCGAAAAAATATAAGATGCAGCCCCCTAAGCCCCTTTGGCCTTGCGCCCATGATGTCATTTCGATACCGCTCCTTGCAATTTTCAGCAAGTTATCTCTGTGTATTCTTTCAAAGTTTGAGGTTCACTGTCACAATTCATAGTAGCCTGTATACACAGAAATTTGAACAGGTTGTTGATGGTACAGATTTTGAAAATACTTTGGTTAATTCAAAATATTTCAGATCATCAAATATTTATCAAACTTTTTTCATAATTTAAATAAAATTTACACTGAAAGAGCGGAACAAAATTTAGTATCGACATTTTTGTATTTAATATACGCGCATCACTTTTTATTGCACATGCATTCCGGTATCATGAACAAAGCTCCAGTAAATCCTAGTAAACTACCCAGCTGTTTTGAGGCATTAATCACTTTCACTTTGAAATATTGCTTCAAAAGACCTTTGATTGGTAAGCTTGCTACCAATCCTACGACAAGGTACCAAAGCTATCAATCCTACGACAAGGTACAAAACTGGAAACTCTTCGCTTGTCTTGCCGCACAATTGTAAATATTATACCGAGTGATTTGTGATCATCGTTAATCTTACTATCTCTTTCTTAGAGGATTTAAATTTGAAGCATTGTAGTATTTGCCACATAGATTTAATAATAGCTTCGCGGAGCTATTATTAAATCTATGATTTGCCATTATAAGCTAATGTAAGGATGCATGAATCTCAGTAGAGTGATGTAGTACTTCATTTCAAATTGGTTTTATTTGTTTAGACGTCATCAAAATCTAAAAATAACTTTCTCTGGATTTGAAAAAGATTTGGTTTAGCAGTGTTTTGTTTATATCTAATAGAAATTTGTTGGGATATTTGGATATACAAGGGCAGCCCTACAGGTGTAGCATTACAACTTTCTTTAATCTCTTGAATGTGAAATAAATTGTTTTAAGGGTTACTTTTAAACATAGACCTAACCTACGAGCTCCAAACTGTGAGCAACCTTTTGTTTGATTGTGCCCCTACTCTGGTTTCTAACGAAGACGTAAAGCAAATCACGTTAACATTTAGTATTTTGACATTTAATTTACTGCAAGAAGGATTTGTAGCATCCCTCAAAATCCAGCTTTAATCTGTGAATATCCTTCCGTCATCAGAACAGCCGAATAGCAATGTCAAAGGGGGTACTGAGACCTTCCCCTATTACCTTTAGCGACGTAAGCAAAGCTTATTAAAATTAGAAACTAATACATTATATAAAAAATCTCTAATGGTATGCGTCTAAAACGTATCTGGTTTATTTTCAGAGAGCATTTTTTTGAAACTTTGCTCATGTGAGCTCATAACGACATCATTATCTACATGACCTACATCATAAAATTTCCCTAATTTATTTCAATTGCCGTATATGTTATATATTATTGGAAAGAAAATCAAAAAGGCAGAAAGATAACTTACATTTCACGTTAATATTTCAACTTTTACAAAAAATACAATTAATTAAGTACCTGTGATAAAGCTACAACGGCATATAGTTAGTCTGTTATTAAACTGGCTCCCTCTCTCAAACAAGGAACCCAACTATCCATAAATTGGCATCAACGTTTACTTCTAGCCTTGTGAGATCACTCTATTAAGCACAAATATTTTTAAGCCACTGGTTTCATAAAGTTAGACAAGAATCTCCTGCAGGAAGGTGAGGGTAAATTTCACTTTACACTAATAGGGAAAAGCAAAGAACGTCAAAAATAGTAAAGGATCCAAGATCTTTTCCACATTTAAGTCCTGGAATAACGAAGAAAATTAACTAAACAAACATAATCTTGTTTGCTTTACACCACTTTTTCAAAATGAGGAACAAACTGCTTTTAACTTCGAACAGTTACCGTTTCGTTATCGAATCTCAAAGCACTGCCGATGTGTTAATCTTTAAACAAGCCTAAATGGTATAAATCCAAACCGAATGAAATGAATAAAAGGGCTACAAAGTACGTCTTAAGGATGGAAAATTGACCCGCAGCCACTTTTGAAAATGCCTATCTTCTGTTTCTGTCTAGGTATCAAGAATCAAACTTAACAGTTTAAATATAGTCACTAGCTGCATCTTAGGTATCTCAGGTACGTGTTCATACTTGACTGTGGAGACGTTGACCTTATTAAAATTCGAAATCCCCGTCAGTCGTGTGGATTGCCCATTGAAACCTCTCTCTCAGTTTTTTTCCGAACACCATCTCAATTGGAACTTTGTTCCTCTTGCACCTGTAGTAAACGAAAGTAACTGTTATATTTTTATGTAGACAAAAAGAAGCACTCGATAGGTATAAATCTTCGATCTGTGGTTGCCCTCTTGGACCATAACCAAGACTTCCTTACTGGATACGTGTCTACATAGGTCTTGCCAATTCTGGCTTTTCTTAAATAGGAGCCCCCTTCTTTTCCTTCTTAACATGTAGCGGAATTAATATCGACGCGAAAGACTGCAAAGCAAGACTTCGTTTATCGGTCGCTTATCTTCCAGCTTCATTTTCATTTTTTAAAAACATAGGATTACACTAGTCATTCCTCAGTCTCCGTAGGGGGAGCGACGGACCTTCTACATAAAATCATAAAAATATGATGTGCCTCACTGCTAAGGTTATCGCGAGGCAGTTTTAAAACGACAAATGAGCTAGGAAGGGGGGGAGGGGTGAAGACAAACCTATTTTAATATTTGACAATATGGATTGCGTATTTTTCTATGTAATACTCACTCACTTGCCTACATAATAATTTGTTATTTTTCATCAATGAAAATGCTAAAGCCTACCAAACTTCCCAATAAGCATATTGTTTAAAATAACTAAAGCCAAAATTATGAGGGGAAGGGCGTGGCCTGGGTAGCCCCTCTTGGATCTGCAATAGTACGCTGCTATCTTTCGGGATGTGGATAAACTAACGTTTTAAACGATGCACCGGTTTTGGCGAGGCAGCACTCAGCTACCTATGATTTTCTGTTTATGTCTTCCAACTACAGGGAAAGTAATCTCTCATTCTTCTTCCAATGGCTACTGCAATATCACCTACGCCAACAGATCCAACACAAGAGCCTACATAGGTAGGCCACAGTGAAACAGAGCATGTGTACTCTAACGT
Organism: Alatinidae sp. Z8VKAUB7J3; assembly: GCA_010016025.2. NCBI lineage: Eukaryota > Metazoa > Cnidaria > Cubozoa > Carybdeida > Alatinidae > Alatinidae sp. Z8VKAUB7J3. The sequence continues at coordinate 3,204 of JAAAKM020006947.1, read as the reverse complement.
TTGAGCTCCTGCAACAAACCAAAATAAACTTAACATTTTAAATCCTATGAAGACCGAACGCTAAGAAAACTTCAATTCATATTTCCTCAAATATAAAACTATACTTGTTTCCATTAAAATAAGGTATAAGAATAAATTTATATGAATTGTTTATAATTCAACTCATTTTATATGGTCCTATTAAGTTCGGTAAACGATTCTTTATGCACACGCGAAAAAGGTACATAGTTAAATCAATTTAGGTAGTTAACCCATATTCAGCCAAAATGGATCCATTATTTTATTTAGGAACAAGTACTGCTCTTTATTCTGCTCATACCATGACCACATGCCTTAAATACAAACTGTGCGTAGATTTGTTTCTTTGTAAAACAAAGGATTCAGTGTAACTGATACATCTCAAAGGTTAGTCAAATCAAAGAAACGAATACCTACCATGCTACTGTAATTCTTGGATCTATGTAGTGTGTCTTAGAGGTGGAAAGTAAAAGCCCTTTGTTCTCCTCGTGTTAAGAAATAAAGAACGAAAAAATGAATTGGTATATTATCAAAGCAAATCAATTTGTTCAAAAAAGCTATGAACAGCATCAACGCTAATATTCTCCTTCAGTAATTCTCTTTCGTTAACCAGGGGTAAGGCAACCTAAAAGCTTTTTGTATTCTGACTCAGTAATAGACTCATCGTACTTTTCACCAAACAATGTTATAAAGTCAATGGTCAGGCTGTGAAGAAAAGCAATTCAAATTGGGGATAAACAAGTTTACTAGTATCAATACGAGATCGGTATGAAAAGGGGCGCATTATGTACCTTTCGAGTTTCTGGATTTCACAACTTTCTCCATGTGACGTTTCTTTATGTCATCCAAAGCACATAGTTGTAACTTTTTAGAAAATTAGAATTATATTCAAATATGAAAGTAAAAACAGGGAGAGAGCTGCAAACCTTGAAGGAATATTTGTGTTCAGCAATTTTTTTTCAGATATACATATAACTTGCTAGTAGACAACAATTTAAAAGAGTCGTGTATATAAAATAAGTCAAAGGCACAAGTCCTAAACGTTCCATAGGGGTGCCATGATTACATATTTGTTGCCATTTGAGAAAGTTGCATTGCATTTAACTATGAAGGTAAAAAGCAGGCGAAATACTTGGAACGCTTGGAGAAGTATTAGTATTTAGTAATTTTTGAAAGACCACCATACAACTAGCTAGTAAACAACAGGTTTGTAGAGTTATGTGAAAATATTACATTAAAGGCACTGTTCACAAAATTCGTAGCTCTTCAAACACCAAGGTGTTTCAATCAAATTAATTTGACCATTTTCATACATTTATGATTATATAAGACATATGGAGTACACTACAATGGTACTCCGGTTATTTTCCCCTGTAAGCCGTATACGGTAAGTGGGTTTGCAGTAATTCAACCATCCTTTACGGGACATAAGACATCGTAGCTAACTATCCTATGCATGGCTGACAAGTTTGCATAACCATAACGTGAAGTGGGTAGGATCGGGGTTTTCTTCCTCTCGGTGTATTTAGTAATCCTGTAAGCTTTTCCTTTGCAACGTACATAAATATTCGACTTTGTAAATCCATATAACACATTGTTATCTGGACTTCCCCCCAAGCCCGTTCGTAGTGATTTTCGGTTTTTAAGCTACATTCCCTGCCGTGGATAGTAGTCTGTCGCCAACGATTCGTGTTCAAAAGTCCATTGTGGTTATACAGAAATCACCTAACCTATACGTTTCTGAGGCTTAATAGCTATGCAAGCCGTATTATACTTGTTATCAGCGACAGTAGCAGTACTCAAACCAGACGCTCATTGCTATCACCGGCACAGGAACCAGATGGTACTGGGTTCATGCCTCCCCCCTCTACGTTCCGTCACCAAATGTAGGTTCTTAATGATCTGTTTTTGATTCTCTCGTGTGAGGTCCAGTCCATCAGTTTCCCTACGCTTCGGTTAGTATTTACTTGCGTTACTGTGTCTTTGTACTGCTGTATAATAAGGCGTGACCGCTTACCCCTCTTTAAGAATTTCCGCTACCTTTAGATGCGATTGATACCTCAGAGAGTCAAAAGTTGGCGGAGTTATGGCGGAGGTGGCTGAAATGTAGAGTACACCTTTACTCTACATACATGGCGGAGGTGGCGGAGTTTACATATTTTAAGCTGCTATCTGCAACCAAATGTGACTAAAGCAATATCAGCAAAAACACCCAGGGAGAATAAAACAATAGGAATCCTTATCTTTATGCACTTTTTTGCTTCCAATTTTGAGCCTTTTTTCTCTAATTTTGCAATCTGACTTTTCATCCGGGCAATTTTGTCTTCCACGTTTCTGTAATTTTTTTCGCTCTGGTTTAATGTGAGCAACTTTAGTTTCTCTTTGCATTTCTCAATCTTTTGCTTGTTGGCACTGATTTTCTTCTCTAGGTTCCCCATCGATTTCTCAAATGTCTTTGGGAGTCTAATCTGAAAATACATTGGAAGAGAAACGGGACAGTCAGTACAACTTCAAATAGTTATACCATTATTTAGTCCTGGATCATCAAGAAAACGATATGAAGTGCATCGATATGTTTTACAAGGAGCACAAGTATTTGATCAAAACAGTAACAATGCCTTTTCATAAAACCTGCAAGAATGCACAATCTGTAAGAATGCACAATAAGAGATTTATGTAAGACCATATGTTATCGCGAAAATCTCCTTTTGGGGAATCTTTGCGTCTATACGTGACTTGCTCTCTCGCAACGAGCACTCGCCTAAGATTACAGCCTCATTCTCAAACGGAGAAGACGAAGAGTTTGACATTTTTCAAACATAAGTGATTAACTGTGTATGTGCTTATAGAATCTGAAACGTTGTATACTTTCATTAGTAGATGCTTTTGTAATTTTCCATGTTTAATGAATATAGTAGTTGTAGGTTTTGAAAATCGAAAGTCATCCACAAATGTGCTGTTCACAATTCTAGCTCTGTAATTTATCAATAGAGTACTAAAGTGATGACGTCACAAAAAACTTTTTTCTTTTAACCCTGCCACCAAATGAAAGTGTGCAAAATATCACGTTCAAATCTCTTCTCAGCTGCGAGAAACGGCTTTTTTTTGGGGGGGGGGGGGGGCTAGTAGCCCCGCGGCTGTGAATATTGTTTATCGCACACCCAGCCCCCCCGCGGAAGGTCTAAA
>JAAAKM020006946.1:0-10255 GCA_010016025.2 Alatinidae sp. Z8VKAUB7J3 | reverse complement strand
ATAATTATAAGAAAATCATATCTTTATATGAATTTTGTATCAACAGTGAATTAAGAGTTATATTTTTGATGTTTGGAATATAAGTTTTAGTCATAATGCTCAAAAAAATAAAAACCGATAGATTATAAGTAAGAAACCATTTCAGTAGTTTCAAAACTCATACATTTTAGAAAGTAAACTTCTCAAAATCTAAAATATATTAACTAAATACATCGTCTAGAAGGAAAATATCCTCGAGATAAAAACAATACTTAAAAATAGAAATTTTTGGATACTGCGCAATATTTCATAGGCATGGATGAAGTCATTCACACCAACTATAAAAAAATCTTTTGCAATTTTTTTGGACTAAACTATTAGTGTGCCAAATGTGTTTGCAATATCATCAGCCAATATAAGGTTATAGTGTGTCAACGTGCCGCAGGCCTACTTGGCTCTCCTTCCATGTATGAGAAGAACTAAAATACCCATGTAAGGTTAGGTTGAAACCTAATAACTAGTCAAATCAACTTCAGTTTTTCAAAAGCCGTTTTATAATGTTTTGTCTATAAATTTAGCCGCCGTGGTCCAGTGGATAGTCCACTTATTTTCTAAGCCGGAGGGTAAGGGATCAATTCCTTGAAGAGCCATCGGTGATGACAGGAAGGGCATCCGGTCTAAAAGTGTATTAAGCTCCAAGGAAAGTCTCATATATATATATGGGCACTGCCCTGACCCCTATTAACAGGAATGCAAGGTGTTCAAAGCAGTAAAAAACACCCCCAAATATAATACCCTTTTTGAGAAGTTCCCAATAATAAACAGTTTTTCCCAAAAGTTGTTAATGAATATTGACATTTATGTACACAATTCATTAAGACTTTGCAGTTAGTTAACATTATTCGGGGCTTTATCGTTCTTGAGAGCTTAGATTTTCGAGAAATATGGTGTCACCCCTTTTTCTGATACTACGACACTAAAAAACAATAGCTGACTTTGAGCAAAAAACATATTTTGGTCGATTCAAACGCAAGTTCCCAGACGTTAATCTTCAGAAAAATAATTCTTGGTGCTTAAATGTTCCGTAACTTTTTTGGAGTAAATAAGCATGTCATCAAAAATGAATTTGACGTTAGGTATTCCCGCAAGGCTAGACTCCACCATATGAAAAATTTTCGAATGAATTGTGAGCACCATATGGTAACCTTTTAAGATGCATATGACCAGCAGACGAATGAAAGCTTGTAATTGCTCTCGATTTTTTTACCAATTCTATTTGAAAATACGCTTCCTTCATGTATTTTTTAAGAGAACAATTTTGAATCAGACGATCAATAATCAAGATTAGAGTAGGAATCGGGTATGTCTTCTCTCGATAGCAGTATTAACGTTTCTGTCGTCTAAATATAAAGACAAACCTTCTCATTTGCTTTAGGAATGGCTGCCAAATTACTTGACCAATAATGCGGCCAGGAAACAGATTCAATGGCGTCTTCTTAAAGACGTGTTAATTCCGCATTGATGGATATTCTGAGGTCATACGGTTGTCTGCCTAATTTCTGGTAGGTGGGATTCTCTTCTGGTTATGTATGTAATACAGCTAAATAACCTTCTTCCCAACGCCAAATGTATTGGAATATTTCTGAATTAAAATTTTATCTGATTTTGATACTTTGTATCGATGGTAGATCAGTTGCACTCAATGTGCAGATATATTTTTAGAAACAAAACCCAACTCAGTGGCAGACTCAAACTAAGTAAATTTCCTACGTTTCCTAAATTTTTTACCTTGATAATGACGTCAACACGACATAGGAACGACCCAAAAAATAGGTGGTTATTATTTTTTATTTATCTTTACGTTTGCAGATCTTTTGAAATAAAGTAATATTTGTAAACTAAATTCCTTATTTTCGCATAATGCCGAAGGGCAGTTAAATTTTTACAAACAATAGGCATATTAAAGCGGTTTCAATATACATTGAGTCCTGTGATACATAAACAACAATGACAATTATGGTAAAACCTTGGGTATAAGATGTTTGGAAGGGGTTACAAACTTCATAATGACAACGCTGTTACATTTATCTACATGGGTAATAATTTTACTCTAGATGCACCAAGCACTGAAGTAAAATTTGGTTTTCATTTTATTGTCCTGTCATAACACAAACATCATCAGCAAACTGATAGCAATGACGAGCGTGAAGTAATTTACAAAATGAATAACTCTACTGAAAAATTTCAAAAAATATTATGACATAAAGGGGATGAGAGCAAAAAAAGGCGTGGCATGCATTTTCAAAGAATTTGAGATTTCAATTGTTTCATTGTCCATGAGCACAAAGGTGTCCGTGGTTACAAGGACGTTATATCTAGTATCTTTCTTTAGTTTTGGATTCCTTAGGACTAATGAAGCTTTGCAATGGCAGCAGGACCCAAAACGCAAATTTCTTTCCCAACGTGCATTGTCTGAAAGTATGAAAGAAGCATGAGCTGAAAAGTAGCTGGTAGTTTCATGAGCGCTTAGTTGACAGCGTTTTTGGGGGGCAAGAAAAAAGAAGAAAAAGAAGAAATTGGCAAAATAATAAAAGGAAAAACTAAGAACAAGTGCCAAGAAGTATGTTAACTCAAGCAATTTAATGCGATTGAAATATTCGATGAAGGAAATAAGAACTAGCTTCTCGGTGATACTTTTACCTTCAATGGGCTTCGAATATATTGACGGGCAAGTTGACAGTTCTTCCTTGGTCAAGTCACATGACGCAGAGAGGCTGATCTCCAATTGTGTGTATGTCTACTGGTGGAAGACTGGGAGCTTATGTAGCGACTGCATAAATAGATTATGTTAACATTGGAGGTCATTAAGTTGGTTGGTAGAGCACACGCCGCGAAAACATGGTTCATGGGTTCGATCCATAGTGGTGACCAATTTTCTATTTCCCTATTGTTATTTTTAAAACTGAAATGCAAAGGCTTGCAGACCGTTTCATTTCTTTTTATTGTAAGTCTTTGAAGATCGTTGACACCGTTCAGGAGACCGTATTTAAAGAGTTCTATTCCATGGGCAACGATTCTGCTGGACATTCACAACAAAATACTCTCTTCTGAGAGCTTGTGTTTAACGGAAAAATTAAACGATCAAAGAAAGATCAAGATAAAACAAGGAAAGGAGTGTTCTCCTTACTTTCTGTCGATGAAGGACAAGGCATTGATAAGTGTGTATTGATTTGCTTTTTAATGAGTATTCGTTATGTCTCCGAGACGAATACAGGCAATAACATGTATGCGCCCTACTTCACTTACTTTGTTCCTATTTGTTAAAGTTCTGATATGAATAAATCTGCAATAATGTCCTGTATGTCATTGAGGCAAGGGGATGTTAGAGGTAGGACCAAGTGTCAGTTTTCACTTTTGGGGCATTATATTGTGAAACATATTAGGCGAAACTCTACTATTTTAGTTATTTAATTGTTAATGAGGCTTATGTTAAAATAACAGTACAACTGGTAAATATTTCTGTGGAAAGGGTTGTTTAGTCACACCCTTTATCCGCCTCCATATATTTATGTCGGCATGCCAATTCTATTTGGGCCGGCCTCTTGCCCTCTGCCCTGCCACATATCCATGCATAATCGTATGGGCCAGAGTTCCTGGTCTTCTGGTGACATGCGCAAACCATTGCAGCTTTCGTCTTCTGGCTATTTCTATTAGGAGCTCGTAGTTGCTAATGAGGTCCTTAATTTTCTTTGCTACAGTTTGATTTGTGACTCTCTTAGATATACTTTTACTAAATCATTTCTGATCTCCCATTGTCGCGCTACTTGTCAATTTTTATGCTTATTTTTATTCCTCAGTGTTAATTTCTATTTTCCGTTTTCTGTAGTTCTAATATTGTACATGACACATTTATTTAGTTTACTATAAGTTGCTATGAGTTTCAGATACATGAGAACGAACATTCTCCTTATGTGTTTATTTATCTACCTTCTGTTTTTAAAAGGAAAACATTGCTTATCAAGCATTCATTGCAAGCAGCATATGAGTAGCTGCCCATCAAGAGACCTACTTTGCGTTCACACATACCGGCCAATCAAAGTCTGAGATGAAGCCAAGAATAAAGGTTAGGGATCACATCAGCAGATTTCCCGGATATCAATCCCCCAGTAGCAGGGCAAATAGCCTCAACAAGTCGTACATTTCTACATTATCATCAGTTTCCAGAAAGGTATAACTTATACAGGAGGGAAAGTATCTGGAACGACCTGATACCTGTGAAGGATCATGTTTTTAGAGAAATAGTCAAAACAGACTTTAACCCTATTTAGCACGGGCTTTTGATGACTTAAAATAGAAGGGGGGGGTAGGGGGGACTAGTAGGCCGGCTGCTGTTTTATTCTTTGATATTAAGGTCTTAAATACTTGGAGACCTTTGACGTTGAATTATAGCGTTTTCATTGCAAAAATTCATGGAAAAATATGTGTTTTTATTAGTATCAAAAAGTAAGGTAGTTATGTCAAAAAGTGTTAACTAGGTGTAGGTCTGATCAAAATTAAATGGAGGTTGCTACTATTTCTTTCCAGAATTGAAAGCAGAAAGAGTTACCCCAGAAGCTGCTTTGAGCAATAGAATAGTTTTCGATTCTAAACATCTGAGAGACGTAAATATTCGTGACAAATATCGGAACCCATGCCAAAGATGAGAAGTCTCAACGATGGCACCAGAACCACTTGAAAGAGAAGATGTTTATTATGTGTCATGATATACATTCTTTCAACAGTAACATTTGATTAAACTTGTTTTAAATGCCATTTAGCTACTTTTGTTATATTTGGAACCATTTTCTATCGTTTCTAGATACTAACTTGTAAAAAAATTAGGATTGGAAATATGACATCATCAAAATCGAGAATTACGTACTAATTAATGGTTATTAGCATTTATTGGTTTGAAATTTATAAAGAACTTAATTTTAGATCATCCTACAAAATATTTTTGAAATTCATCTTAAATATCTCCAGTTGTAGCCCTTTGAAATTTTGAACCATATATTGTCAACATTTTTATCAGGGTCACGTGACCAGACCACAGGAAGTGACATCCAAATTTTTGTTACCAAAAGTTTGCCAGTAAAAAGTTAGGAAAAGTCTGAAAGTTTCAACAACTTAGTATCCCAAATTGTACTAGTGGTAAACCACTTCAATAAGAAACGGTTGATTAAATTAGAAAGCTGATGTCATTCTTTCCAGAGTCATGCAAGTGCTATTACCGAGAGATAGGTGGAGATGGTGGGGACGGCAGCAGTACAATATATGGTACTTATCATTTGTGTTAATTGGTGCGATAATTAATCAATGAGTCACCAAGCACAAGAACAAGCTTCTAAAATTTTTGGAGGGTGCTGTAATTTTTATTCTATGTTAGTTGCAATTGTTTTGTGATGCGAGCAGAATATTCCATTGCTTATTTGCAAAATATTGACCTTAAAAGAAAACAACTATCTTAGGTTTAAAAGACCAAATATTGTTAAGCTGTGAAACTCTGCCATGGAACTATACTGGTTTTAAAACCTGTATAATTGCTTCATTATCATTGGCCTGGTCTTCATTTGGCCGTTCTAAACTCAGTCCAAATAAAAACAATAAAATGTTTGCTATGCAATTAAATGACTTGTTTTCCTCGTTGTGACTTTTCGATCAAGCTAGCTGTAGTAGACGTTAATTGAACAAAAGTATAAGCTAATCAATCAGTTAAAAATTTTTGTTAACTCTTTCAGAAATAAGGTTCATTTACTCTTTAATACATTTCATTGATAATTTTTGACGATCGTATTCGTAGGAGTGTCAGACCAAATATTATTTTAGGTGCACACTGCATTCGCTTTAGGTGCAATTTTCTTCTTCTTTTACGTTCGAGGAACTTATTTATGCAACGTGCCTAATTAAGTCTGTTTTCGCCTCTGACGGTTATATTAATAGTTTCCGAGTTTCAAATAACAAGTTAGAGCCTACTTATCTACTCAAAAAATGGCGAGTAAAATACTCTGTATACAACAAAGTAATTATTGTTAAAAAATATTTTATAATAAGGAAAATGAGACTCACATGGGATGATAAAAATCCAGTTGAAGTATTTGTACCTAATCACCATGTCCGTTCCATTAAAAATTACCGACTTGCATCTGAGACGGCTGCCGTTGTAATAAAATGGAATGCTACCTATACGAAAAGTGGTCCAAGTTCTTGCAATATGTCTGACTAACCATGGAACTGATATCGCATCAATATATGAAGAACTTTCATCCTTTGCATATTCAAGTGATATATTTTTGTGTAGTGAACTGCAGTTTAACACAACATTGGATAATTCTTCAATTTTTTGCCATTGATTGCCTGATTCTAAATTCACATCTGAAGCTCCTAGAAAGAATAAAAAGAAGGAAGTTTATTTAGAAATTTCACAAGCGGTCTTTTATCGACAAAAAAAATGTAAATCTGATAGCAGTAACGAATTTGCTTAAAAAATGAGAAGCACATTTTCAAGAAAGTAACCATTTGAAAATCTGAAATGTCCCAAATTGTTTTATTTAACAACCAGCCTTGATGCATCGCGAACACAAATTTGATTAACGCCAACTAACCTGATTATATCATGTGACACATTGATTAGTTAACGTAAAAACCTTAAAATTTTCACAGTATAAAAATAAAATTTAAAGTAGCTACACATGTTACTCAATAAGCTCATTAAGCTGACATATAACACGTGAATATCATGCCTTATAGCACTACACTATTACACTAATAGCCTATTACTTTTTTTTAACCAAGCCTACCCTGTACTTAACTTATTCATGGTGACCAACCAGCTCGTGTTCTTTATTCACTTTTTTGGCTAGATAACTATTTGAAGCGACACAAGAGGAATATAAGATATGCAATTGCGGGGACTCAAACATGTGCTTTTGGCCAGTTGTGGAGTGTGCATTACCAATTGAGCTACATGTATAGCTTACTTGATAAATGATGCTGCGTAAGGCTATATACTAATTCTCTTACAGTCCGTTTTATCCAAGTCTTGCAAGGGCAGTCAAAAAAAATTCAGTTAAATTCTTGTGATTATATTCCCTGGAAATGTCAGCTTAGCGATAATTCTTCTCTGACTCAATTTTACAAGGAGTCGAATTTGTATACTACTTTCGAACAATCCAATTATGCCATAAACGGAAATAGAAAAAGCGGGAAAATCCCTATTGAATATTGGTGACCACAACAGCTTCTAATTATCCGCATTGTTATCAGGCTCAACACTTCTGGAGATTAGCCAATGTGCGCAATGTGACTTATAAACCAAAAGATTGCAATTCAAGCCTGTCATGCCAACCGTATCATCTATTTTCGAGACTAATATTTTTTATTTGCTCTATAAGATGACACTTGATAATAGTAATAAAATAGATACAATATAATGCTACGTGTCAATACTTTTGGTGCGTTTAAAGTACCACAATAAATACATTTGTAGAGTCCCATTTTGTTTTCTGTTTACGAACTCACGCGACATGTTAAGCTAAAATGCTGCATATGTTTTTGGAAGGGAAAGGTAGAGTAATCACTGTTATTCACTGTTATTCGCATCTTTTAATCACCATATACATTTATAGTACGTGCTAGGTTACCCAAGAGGGAGGAGGGTGTCCATTAAGGCTTTGATTTATGTAGAAATAGACGAAACTGGGACTTCTGTCATTCTTTAGCTCAAAGTACCACATTTATTTAATAATAACAACAGGCACACTTTTAACATCCACAAAGGCCCTCTAAGTTGTAATTCTAGAAATGTGGTGTACCTACTACAATGATAATCTTGTGAGCACCAATCCGTTGTTAGTACTACCATTCAATTTCGTACAAGATTCAATAATTACAAATCACAATATCGTAGGTGTAGCTTCAATAGGTGTAGAGGCGGAGAAAAGAGAACTACTCACAAAGTGGACTCTTCGCACAATGTCAAGACCTAACCATAAGGGAATATTAGACTGGGAATTGAAACTTATCAATGAAGCTGAGACTGAGACATGTTTACCTCAGAGGGAATCTATCTGGTAACACATGCTAAAAACCTATAGGCTACGTGTATATGTGCTGTAACCTATATATTTGACCTGTACGCACAACAATAGCGGTATGCTGTAATTATTCGGACAGGGAAATTAGTGTGCAACAAAAGTCACTACCAACAGCTTGTTGTGTAAGTTGTAAAGTGTGATTGCGTGTATTCAGAAATTTACAGATCTAGCATTGCAAAAATCGCGATCCTATGCAAATTCATCACTTTTGTCAGCTTTCTTTAAGATGGGTAGATAATACAATGTATATCGTTAGCAGTAAACTAAATCACAACAGATCTCCCCTCCTAGAGAACGAGTCTAAGAATGAACGATATCAAAATGATAAGAAAAAGTATATTCAATCATTTTCAAGATAAAAATATTCGAATAAAAGCGGAATTGAAATGTTCGTTTAGTTAGAGAAACGGTAATATGCAATAAACTGTTCCATGTTAGATTCGAGAAATGGCGTTAAATAAATCGATCTGGGAAATACACATGGCGTCCTGAACGAGTTCTTTGAATGACCTGTGAATGAACTGTTGCAGTTTCCGTTACTGCTAAGGGTATTGCTTTGTGTTCTGAATGTTCAAATGTGTCCATAAATACAGGCTTGAGGCGATCTAAGCTAACATTATCTTTCTTTCCGTTGAGATGCAAGGTAAGGAATTTACCATGTCGAGCCAAAACACGAAAGGGTTCACGATATGGCTGTTGTAACAGTGGTTTGATCGAATCATCTCTAATGAAGACATGTGAACACGTCGATAATCTTTTAGATACATGTATAGCTTTGTTGGTCGTTCTACGTTGTACAGGCGTAACTTGAGACATGAAACGATGTAAGCGGTCCACATAATTGCTGGGGTCCAGTAAAGTTATGCTTGAGTTTGGAACCACAACTTCATTAGGGAGACAAAGGGGGTACCGTACACAAGTTCGGCAGGACAAAAGCCAAGGTCATCTTTGAGTATGGAGCGAATTGCTAACAAGACAAGAGGAACAGTGTCTGTCCAGTTTGAATGATCAGGTTGAGATTTGAGAGATGATATGAGTTGACGATGAAAGCGTTCGACAAGACCGTTTGAGATGGGATGATAAGCAGTAGTTCAAATATGTTGAGTGCCAAGCAATGAAGTGAGAGAATGGAAAAGAGAGGATTCAAATTGTGAGCCGCGGTCAGTGATTATGATGGATGGAATGCCGAAAGATGATATCCAATGAGTGACCAAGGTACGAGCGACAGTTTCAGCAGAAATATCTGAAACAGGAATAGCAGCAGGCCTGTAAGTGAAGCAATCGATGGAGGTGAGAAGATAGCCATAGCCTTTAGGTGGAGGGTGAGGTCCACCATTGCCTATGTAAATATGGTGGAAACGAGTGTAAGGTGAGTTGAAAGTTCTGAAAGGAGTGAAATTGTGGCGAGTGACTTTAGATTTTTGACAGGAAAGGCATGATCGTGTCCATTGATGTATGTCCTTATGAATAGATGGCCAGATCAAACATTGAGAAATGAGCTTTTGTGGCACGAATACCTGGATGAGATAATGAGTGAAGACTATCAAAGATTTGTCGTCGAAAAGATAATGGAACATATGAACGAGGATTCCCTGCAGAAAAGTCACAAAGGATAGTGTGTGGTGATGATTGGATAGAAGAGGTCTCTTTGAGACTAGTGAGTTTAGAATCATCTTGTTGAACGGTTGCCAGTTGTTCAAAACTGACAGGAGAAGATGTGTCAAGAGAGTTGATTTCAATGCATGAGAGGGTGTCAGTTACAGAAATGTCTTTACCGTGAACATGGTGGATGTCTGTAGTGAATTGCGAGATGAAATCGAGATGGCAAATTTCGCAGGGAGAGAAGCGATTTGAGGCTGAGTATAGAGCATAGACGAGCGGCTTGTGGTCAGTGAGAACGAAAAAGAAGCGAGCTTCTAGAATGTGACGAAAATGACGAATGGCAAGATATACAGTGAGCTATTTGCCACCAAATGTACTGTATCTGGTCTCTGCAGGCTGCAATCGTTTTGAGAAGAATGAGATAGGGTGCCAATGACCATCAATGAGCTTTTGCAGAAAACCACCGACTGTGTCCCGGATGGCGAAGGATCATGACGTTTGCTAGTGTTGTTTTGATGGTGCGAGATGCAGTGAGAGAAGAA
>JAAAKM020006939.1:0-10257 GCA_010016025.2 Alatinidae sp. Z8VKAUB7J3 | reverse complement strand
AACGCGATACTTTGCATAGGAGCATTCACTGGCATGGTTAATGCTATGATGTAGTTATGATTGGTATTCATCGAAAAGATGTTTTGTGACGTCATCACTTTAGTACTCTAGCCTCGAATCACACGATTTCATGACCTTTAAAATCGCTGACATTAAATACAGCCTGGAGCAGAAAATGCCAACTAAATGACGCACGACAATAACTATTAACGGCAGTCTTTTTACACAATTATCGAAAATTGTTTGCAAATGACAACTTTTTATTCAGGAATTCTGATCAATAGCTAGAATTGTCATACCCACAATAAACCGCTGCTAAGTCGACACTTGACTCCTTAAAAAAGTTGGCAACATTTCAGATAACGTTTAGGGAAGTTTCATGGCCACTGATAGATATGCGATACCACAGTCACTGATTTTTGGCATAAATTACCATTCTAAGACTTCTACTGTCTACATGCTACATGGCGTGTAATCAATAACGGCTCGGCCTCGCCAATAACTTCACAGACGAAAATCCAACTATGTCCACAAGGGGGTACAGTGTAAGTGTACAGTATATACGTACAGGGGCGTCTGCTTCCTCTTTCTTGATCAGTAATGTTGCTTTTCCTCCGGGAACAAGTTGCCTGAATATCTCGGTAAAATATCTTGAAACCTGGAAAGCGGAACGCAAATTCGGTTATTGAATTGCTTCAGCTCAATCATGTCCAAATTTCATCAAGAATAATGGTAATATAACTACACTCAAATCGGTTTGTAGGGCGTGCCATTTGGGAATAGAGGTGACCCTAACGCATCATTACGACGACGACGACGACGACGACGACTACGAATGAAAATGATGGTGCTACCGCTATAGCCTCAGGCGATAGTGACAACAACGGTGGTGATGACAATAAGAAAGATGATGATAATAATGATAATGGCTACAATAGGGATAAAAATGCTATTAATGATGATAACGACTGCAACATATATTAGGATAATGATCTTGCTACTGCTCTTGCTTAAGACAGAGACGACGAATACAGTGATGATGATGATGATGATGACGATCATGATGATGATGATGATGATGATGATGATGATGATGATGATGATGATGATGATGAAGATGATGATGATGATGATGACGATGATGATGATGACGACGACGACGGCGACGATAGTGAAGATGATAATGATGATGATGAGGAGGAGGAGGAGGAGGACGACGACGACGACGACGACGATAGTGATGATGATGATCACGCATCGAAATGGGTGAAATTTCGCGGCTGTCAACGGATAGTAACTGTTAAGCAACCAGCAGAGTGGAGCAACGAAGAGTTCTTTCGAAAAATACCCCTTCTAGCACGGTACTATCCTTAGGTAGACATTCGTTGGTTTCCCTGTGTTTCCTTTTGAGTATGCTGAGCAACGTTTAGTCTAATGTGTTCGCCTTTTCATCTCTTACCTTACGTGGCGTTCCATCTTTTTAGCCAGTTGTTTACTCCAAAGTTTTCCATTCTAAGCCCCCAATAAAAATTTACTAGCATTTAGCTTCCTGTTCTTTGCTTGAAGCTCCCTGATAAAGACAGAAGCTATCTGGAGGAGAGAATAAAACGAGCTGGAAAAGGGCGACCGGACCCAGGCCCAACGATCGTCAAACCAGTGCAAAATACAAGGAAGTCGGTCGAACCTGGAATTCAAAGATCAAGTAGTGATCTCGTAGGATCGAGGCTGAAACCAAGAGGAGCAGCAAACAGGTAAGCACAGGCATTTTGGGACTTTTGCAAGAGTCTGTTTTCCGTGGGGAATTCATTTGTTTATTCAAGACACCTTCTGCTTCCCTTTCATTATTCAATGTTGATATTGTCATTGATTTGTCAGTTTGCCAGGGTCAAGTCACAAAAAGCAGAGAGGGTGGTCTCCAACGTTGCTTAGAGTTTGATATTAATTAGAGGATTAGGATGCTAAAGATAGAAAAGATAGCTAAAGAAATCCCGGTGGTGCTACGTTGCCTCTTAGCAAAGAATGAGTGTAGTATCTGTTCTCATTGATAACAGACTCCTCCCATGGTCCGTGAGAGGCAGTCCCACTTGGCTTTAGATCCCGTCTCATAGCTTGCTTCTCTTACTGGTAGCCTCAATTGAGAGGCGTTGTCTTGATCCTCCTTATTTATCAGTTATCCTGATTGTTGTTTTACTTTGTGTTAAGGATAGTTTCAAAGTCCGACCGACTGGTCATCTGCAGTTTTTGATTGCGAGATTGCCTCGATTTCATTTTGTTTAGTAATTTTGAAATTGCCTTGTTTTAAGTCCCCCTTTTTTATATATACACATCGTTTACCGTTCCCTTCAAATTTCTTGTTTATGTTCGTACCCTTTTAGTCCCCCGGAGGTTCCAGTCGTCAAAGGTGAATTTAGCTTGGACTTTGAGGCGATCGAGGGAGGCACCAGTGTTTTGAAAGGACAGGTACCTCAGTTGATTCAAGTGGAAGAAATCGAAGACGCTGAAGGTGGAGTGACCAATAAAAGGTAATGTTTGAACACTTTGAAATTGTCTCTGGTACCATTTCGCCCTTTTTTATGGAAGTGTTTACATTTAGCATCTTACCATACTTTCATACACATACACTGCTAAACGCGAAGTTAGAACGGCCTTGGTTACGTGGTGGCAACGACATTATCATGACACTATTTTCTACAAGATGCTGAAATATTGCCAATGGCTATTGCCTATCAATAGATTCCATCCACCGAATATCCTTGATTAATAAAAAGCTTTAAAATATCTAGAGTGATAGATACCTCTACTACTGTAGCCATTTTCATAACACTGTATTGAGCATGTCGTTGCTACCACGTAACTAAGGTCGTTATGGACAGACGAGCGTTTCCGGTTTAGTCGCGTATAGGATAAGTTACTGAACTTTGATACTTTTCAAGTATTAGGTTCGGCGCGTGAGAGGAACGACGTTTGACTTGGGCGTTAACTACTGTGTCTCAGAAAACCAATAACGAAATCCAATCTTTCTCCGCTTACTCAACTTCTATATTGTATACCAGTTTTTATTCAGAAAATGATTAACGGGGAAGGAGGAACATTTCCTTGTTGTGGAAATGAGCCCATGATATGGTTGATAAAGTTGTGCGCGGAATCATGAAGAGCTAAAACTGTTACAATCTTGTTGTAGTTTCATTCTATGCCAATAAACATGGGTAAACAAAAGTAGCTGCAACGATAATAGTGGTCTACAGCACTGGAATCCATTGTCACTGAACCAGATCCTGTATACAATCCATCACTACCGCTACTGAACCGGTTCTTCTTCTTCTTTTTGTTCTAAGCCGGTCACGCCACTGCTGGCAGATGGCCTTCACAACCTCTTCCACGCCTCCCGATTCTGTGCCTTTCTCATCCTCTCGCATCCGATCTTCTCCTCGATCTCATCTCTCCACCTCCTCTTGGCTCTGCTCCCCTCTCTTGGCCTCCACTCTGTTGCTCTCTTGGCCCACTTGCTGTTCTTCATCCACGCGAGATGTCCTTCCCACTGGCCTTTGGTGTACTCACTTTGGTGTACTGCACCGTTTAGGAGTATTAAAATGCTCTTCAGATACTGCTGCAGAGAAAGCTTAGCATCGTTCTGCTTTGTATCCCCAAATACTTTGCGAATTCAGGCCCCTTTAGACTGTAACTTCGGAAGTACAGAGTTTATTCGTTGCAAGTGTCCTAATGCATCGTTCACTTACTTCCACCAGGGTCAGCAGTGGTGTTGGAAAAGTCACCTATGCAACGTCCACCATTCGAGACATTGCAGTCTTACTTGATTACACGATTTCGCAAATAGCGAGTAGTGATTTACAGAAAAGCATGGAGGCGCTTGTACAACTGGAGGAAGTTTTTAAGGAGAGGAAAGAGGAAGCAGAAATGGCGAAGAAAGTTGATCAGGTACCTTTGAAGAGATTTTTAAGTTCAAGAGGGGTCGGTAGACCTACGTGCCTGCACCATATTGATATAATATCTATGTGCAGATCAATATTACCTTCATGAAAATCGTGTCTACTTGTTGAATTTATGGGTAAAACGCAACTTCAATTGAATCGGCATTTAATAACGTAATATACGAGGGATTGGAAGTAGTAAATGAGGGCATGACAATGTCTGATTTTGAAGAATTTTCGTGTCTTGATAATGTATATGTCTTGCGAGATAAAATTTTACATGATGGTTCACCACATTTCTACGGTTGGCTCGGTCCTTAGCTAATATTTGTTTCTTCGTTCCGGATAACTTCCATACAGTATTTTATACGGTGAACAAAATCCACAAAGTTTCAGGTTCTATGAAAACGGTCACTTGTATTATCGCTCTTATCGTACGGTCAATATTAGGTATTGTTTTGGGAATGATTTTAATCAATTCTTGTTTGGTATCCAGATCGTGAGTACTTCTGTTTTTATAATGTATCCAAATTGGTAATCTTTCTTGTTTTTGCTTGCTTTCTCTCTTAGTACATTGTGACCTGCTTCGTACAGTTTAAACTGCTCTTCACAGTTCACCTAGATCACATTCAGGCACACCCAGATGAAATCCACCGCCTTCTTCGATTGCTCATCAGTGGACTCAAAGAATTGTTCTCGAATCCAACTCTTGCTATGGCAGCGTCTAAGAACGCAATCAAAGACACAATTTCGTATTTTATTTCTTGTTTGGTGGAGGATAAATTTAACAAATTCCAAGATTCGTCTGTCATCGTCAAGGCTGTTAATATTGTTCTTCTTAAACTTATTCAAAACTCAGACCCAACAATCTCTTTAGGGTAAGATTTCTGTCGCTTTGATTTTTATTCTATGAGACTATATTTAATATACCTCCACTGTCTAATAATTTACTATACTACAGTGTACTATACTATATTATACTTTACCATAAAGAACTCGTAGCTTAGTGTAATATAGTATGTGATTATTGCACCAATATACAACAGTATACTAACACACTACAATATACTGCACTGTTCTATACTATGTTATAATATGGTATAGTAAATATGCTATAATACACTATGACATACTATAATATACCAAGATATACTGTACTATACTAAATTATGATATGATGTAGTAAGTATGCTATACTATACTTTAATATTTTATAACATACCAATATGCACTATACTGTACTGTTCAATAGTAAATCATTTCAAAATATCCGGTACTATTTGTACTGCACTATACTAAACTACGCTATACTCTGCTATATTATACAATAATACTCTTTACCAAACTGTACTGTACTACAATTTACTTTGCTTATTCTATGCTATACTACACTATACTATACTATAATACACTATACTATACTATACTATACTATACTATACTATACTGTACTACACTTTAATTTAATACAATATAATATAATATAATATAATATAATATAATATAATATACAGCGTAGTTATTGTAGGAGTCTACATTTTCCAATAAACTTTACTATTCTATACGATACATGCAATATCATGCCATGTTATACGGTACATAAGTGGACTATACTACACTTTACGCAACTGTACTTTACTTTCGTATGTTATATGATACTAAACTTTACATTACCATGGCGTTCTATCATGTGCTGTATCACATATGTACCATTCTACACTATGCCATCATGTTTATTACAGTGAACTGTAAGATATTTGTTTACAGTATCGCAGTATTTCCGCCGTTGTAAACCCGTTTTCCTTTTCGTGATTTCAAATTATAAAGACTTCTATGTTGTCAGGTTTAGTGGATTATATAATCATGACCCCTTTCATTATTATTATCATCATCATCATCATCACACGATCGTATTTCTGTTTTTATTCAGAGCAAGCATTAAATTACTGCAAGAATGCATTGAAAGTGGCAATACTACAGTTTTCATGGAATTAGTTCAAAAGGTAAGACATGCAATCTCATATTTGTGAAAGTTACGTAATTATTTGAGGAATAGTTATAGTATGTGAAATTTTCGATCGTATGATTTTCTGCGTACCCTGACGGGCTGTCCCTGTAGTAGGACCATCTAGTTGTTATAAGGGAGGGAGTACTTGATTATCGCAGCCGCATAAGTGTAGATGAATACCAGATATACCTTTGGAGCTGCATCTCAACCATGCTGTATCACTATAGGTATTGAGATCGTTGCGAATACTTACACAGATGCCTTTGCAGTCACCCTTACGTCAGATACTAACTAACTATAGTTCTCTGGATTTAGATTGTCTCATTCTGCCTTCTTTTCTGTTTTCAGTGCATTTGGAAACTCATCCGTCTCTTGCCAGAGGCTATTGATCGTGTCAAAGTGGAATCAGTCGTGCAAGATGTTGACAATCTGCTGAAAAACTGCCCTACAGGGTATTGGGAGGACAAGCACAAGGCAAATGAGTTTAATCCGATCAGGACAATGAAAACATTACTGGTAACATTTTGCAAGCTGCTTGGATTTCAGGTAATATGAAAAATGCTCAGTCTTTAAATTATGTATAGTTCTAAGTGAATAAACGTTGTCGTGGTTTCCATTGTATTCATGTTGGAGATAGTCTTACGGAGGCCGTTTGGTAATAATTTATCTTCATCGCCACCATCATCATTATCATCGTCACCACCATCATAATCATCACCACCATCATATTTATCATCACAATCATCATCATCATCATCAACATCATCACCATCATCATCATCATCATCATTATCATCTTCGTCATTAATATTATCATTGTCGTCATTATTATCGCCATCATCATCATCATCATTGTTATCATTATCATCATCATCATCATGATCACCACCATCATAATTATCATCATCATCATCATCATCACCATCATCACCATCATCACCATCATCACCATCATTGTTATCATCATCATCATCATCGTCATCATCATTACCACCACTATCATAATCATCGTCAGTAACACCATTGTCATCATCATTATCACCATGACTATTGGCACAGTTGCCATCATTATCTGATGTTGTCAATACTACTGCCATCAGCATCACTAGAAAACATCATAGTTGCATACCTTGAACCGTTTCATATAGTTATTTTCAGTATTGTTCATCAATTTAATAACTTGTGGTCGTTCATCCTATCAACTTTCTTTTAAATAGATGATCGAGAAAATTCGCTGCCTTGATAATCAAGAAAAGAACTACGTTGTTTTATATGTTAAAAGTCATTTGAAAACCTCTGTAATGTCGAGCAAGGGAGTGAAAATTTCGGATGACAGCACAACGAAAGAACAGAGACGGAAGGAAAATACAGATACGATCAAGGTAACAATTCCAGAAAGATGATTCTTAATTCCTTTGGGGTAGTCGACCGCTGGACAATTTGGATGGGGAGGGTCGAATTTTTAAGAGCTTTCCAAAATTTTAAGATCCATTCCTTTAGATGGGATATATATTTCAGAGTCAGGTTTACTCTATACTGTTGGCCCTTGATGTATGGCGTGTCGTTGATGTATACAGTTACTCTTGTATTAGGGAGAAGTAGTCAGGTACTCTCATACTAAGAACTCTGCTAAATCCGAAATCCTACATCATATGCTAAATACGTTTGATAACAATCTCACGTCCTTTCATATCCCTGTAGTCCCTGGCGCTGAGTGGCACTGACAGCCCAAAGAAGAAGCAAGCTATCGTTGGAGAAATCTTTAAAAAGGTTGGATCGAAAGATAATACGAACGAGGTTAGTCTTTTACGCTCCTCTTTTGAATGCATTTATTTCTTGTCTTCTACTTTTGTTCCTTCTTTTGTACCTACACGTGCACTATCACACTCTTCTCTATGTACCCATTCATTTATTTGATGAGCCGCTTCTTGAATTTCTCATCACCAAATCGTTTAAGTCACTCATCACTTTATTCAGTTCCCGAACGCTTTTTTCACTCACTGTTCAGTAAATATATCAGTAATAGACATTTCGTCAGTTCTTTGTACACTGGTTGTCACAACGCTAATAATTTATTGTAGTTTCCCCCTTGGCGTCTCACCCGTCGTTTATCCGTGTTTTTGTCCATAATAGTT
This sequence comes from Alatinidae sp. Z8VKAUB7J3, assembly GCA_010016025.2. Taxonomy (NCBI): domain Eukaryota; kingdom Metazoa; phylum Cnidaria; class Cubozoa; order Carybdeida; family Alatinidae; species Alatinidae sp. Z8VKAUB7J3. The sequence goes on along the minus strand of JAAAKM020006939.1, from coordinate 2,185 downwards.
CTTGCGTACTTTTGACTCAATACTTTCTTTCACTCTTTCTCAATGACAGGGTTTAAGAGAGTTATATGAATTTCGACAAATGTACCCAGACGAAGATTTGGAGCCGTATCTTCGAAATACGTCACAGTTCTTTCAAAACTACATCGAAAGGGGTTTAAAGAATATAGAGTTAGAACGAAAGGGAACCACAGGTTAGTATTAATTACCCTTCATTAGCATCCTCTTTATTTGTTGTACTTAGAGAAAATTTTTGTACTAAATCTAGGCCAGAGTGACCGAAATGGGAGGGAGTTTGCTAAACCTGCGACGTCATATCTTTGAAGAAGTTATTTGAAGGCGACCACTCCCTCCCACTCCCCCAAGTGTCCGCCATTTCTGCAGACTCACTGCTGCACACTAGCACTACAATTATCTGCCGGAACATTATGCAGCTCCCCCTCCTGAGTTTCACGGCGGCCGGTTTAGAAACAGTTATTTAAACTCAAGCTCCCTGCCCTCACTCACGTGCGTTTTTCTCAGTTCTGTTTATATTTATTTTTTCAGCCTTATCTACAAAATCAACGGAAAATTCAGATTCAACAGGAGACTCGGGTATGTAGTAAACGATATACCCTGCGTTGCAGAACCAAACAAATTTCTTTGTTATGGTCTGCTACTCAGACAGTGAAAAGTCGTCCACGCTTTCGCAATATTCTTGTATAGTCTGCGCTCAGGCTAGATTACTCAAGTTAGTTTGACAGTACCAGAGTCAATCAGAGATCAACGCGTTGTTACATATAAGCACGTCACAGTCACTAGCTGTGATCCTTCAATGTGCCATGTTTTTACGGTGGGACTACCGGAGCAAAGTTGTAAAGAAATCATGAGCAAGCATCGTGACTTCCAAAGCCTGGACGACTTTTCACAGTCTGATTCGCAGACCCTACATAGAAGTTTGTTTGGGTCTACAACACAGGTTACAAACTATTGTGCATGGTCGTTCAGTAATTCTTTTCGAATTCTGTAGCTCTGATGTTGTAATCGATACTTAATAGTTTACTAGACATGACTGCATTACTATTTTTCATACCTTCCTTACAGAATCAGCCAATTATCTACAGCGTCTGCAGATGCTAAAAGAAAAATACGTCGAAGCGAAAACACGAGGGGTACGTTTGTTTTGTTACTATCATATGTACGATAGCTGTTACGTTACAATTTAAAGTAATGAATTGCCTCAATTGCTCCGGGGGGAGGGTGTTGCAAGGGAGAATAAAACAGGCTGTGAATTTTGGGGGCATTTTGAGTTTTACGATGCCTCCTTCTCAGGGCATTCCTGATAGTGGACACAAAAATAGACCCCGTCGATAGATTTGAATATTTGACCTCAAGAGTAAAAGAGGAGTGAAATAACCGGATCCGACAGACAGGCCCAGGCTGAATTTCTTTTGTAAAGGTAATTTATGGTTGATTTAAATTAAAAATCATAAACATGGTGTGATATGTTGTTAGGGAATGCCAGGCAAGGAAATACAATTGATGTATTGCAGAAAAGTATTACCGTAAGGCTTCAGAATGTTATAGCATATTCTTTGATCATGCTGTTCAACCGCGCCTATCTAATAATAGATCTGGTATTCTTTTTGTCACAGTCAATCGGTGAACGAACTTCAGTGGATGGTGCGAAAGCCGATCAGCCTCCAGAACCCCCGAAAATGGTAATAAAGATAGAAGTCTACTGGTCAATTTTCTTACTTTTTATTCGTTGGCCATAACGTTGCCAGTTGTGGTATGCTCGCACGTACTTTCTCCGTTCTGGCAATTGTCTGCTGTTATAGTTGCCCCTTCAAACTTGACAAGACATAAATCACTCACCGTAGAATCTGAGGGGAAGCAAAAGCAGTGAGTCAGTTAGTCACTTAGGCAGTCTGTCAGTCAGTGAGTCAGTGAGTGTGCGAGAGTGAGTGAGTGAGTGAGTCAGTGAGTCAGTGCGTGGGTGGGTCAGTGAGTGAGTCAGTAAGTCAGTGAGTCAGTCAGTGAGTCAGTCAGTCAGTCAGTCAGTCAGTCAGTCAGTCAGTGAGTTAGCGAATGAGTTAGCGAATAACTGAGCGAGTGAGTGAGTTAGCGAATGACTGAGCGAGCGAGCGAGTGAGTGAGTGAGTGAGTGAGTGAGTGAGTGAGTGAGTGAGTGAGTGAGTGAGTGAGT
>JAAAKM020006938.1:0-10257 GCA_010016025.2 Alatinidae sp. Z8VKAUB7J3 | reverse complement strand
AACGTCGCTCTTCTCATGTGCCTAATTCAACTATTAGGTTCGGCGCATGAGAAGAGCGACGTTTGACTTGGGCCTTAGTTGAATCTACGGGCGATAAGCCTAAACATCCAATTATCAATAGCCATCCGTATGCTCAAGTAGCAGTTTGCATTCGCCGAGTCGACGGAATCAGGTAAGCCCTCTAATGGTTGCTCAAATCCGTACTCCCTCTGACCATCTACACGGAGACTTATGTCTTGTCTTCTTCGTTCATCTTGTTTCGATGGTTTTGTACTTTAACGCTGTTCCGCGAACGTTGATTGTCTGACCTCAGTGTCCCATCACCGTTTCCGTATTGTCACCTCGGCGCAAAGAAAATACACTATCGTTCGGAGGTTTATTAATTTAAAATCTTCGAAATTTAGATTGATTATGGTGTGCTTGTATCGTAGTCCTACCATGTCATGACAGACGGTAGCAAGGAAAATATGCAGAACTTAAGTTCCTAGTTACAGTAGTTTTTTTGCTATATAGTTTTTTTGCTTCTGACAAATATGGCACACTTTTCTGAAAGAGGCAGTTCTCTCTTCCGTAAATAGGGGCAATCTCTTTTGAAAAAGGTGCACCTCAAAAACTTTTAAAAAGAAGTGAAGGCTACATACCCCCTACCCCAGGCTCCTACGTTGATAATTCAAATTTCCATTGGTAAAATTTCAACCCAGCAAGCATCACATAAATAAGATGAAGACATGAAATGTTTGTCAGTAAAGAAGGCAGAATCTCTTTAGCTAGGAAGAGAGCACAAATTATTTGGTTTGGAGAAAGGCACAATTTTATTGACTGGCAAGAGGGCACAATTTCTTTGACTGGAAAAAGGGCACAATCTCATTGACTCGCAAGAGGGCGCAATTTATTTGGCTAGGAAGAGGGCACAATTTTTGTGGCCCTGAAGAAGGCACAATTTCTTTGACTGGGGAGAGGGCACAATTTTTTGACTGGGAAGAAGGCACAGTTTTCTTGGCTAGGAAGAGGGCACAATTTTTTGGACTGGGAAGAGAGCATGTTTTTTTTTGGCTGGGAAGAGGACAGGCGAGGCCTTGAAAAATGCAGACATTTGCAGGTAATCGTCTGTTAGTTTATCGGGCCGGCACAGTGCCATGTTAATTTACCTAATAAGACGTTAGTCAATTATTTCCATTAACTAAGTTGAATTACTAAAGTTGAGTTATGCAATGAAAGGTTAAGATAATCAATTGATATTATACTAATTGACTAAGAGATGATGTCACTAGCCATGCAGCTGATTCTCTCAGGCCATCTCCACTCTGACAAGAGTTGGTATATCAAGGGAAGACGGCACAGATTTCATGACCTCGAATCTTACTTGACTGGCTGATAATCTGAACACCTTTGCGACTTATTTTATCTCGATTTTTACCGTTGTTTGATAAATTTTTACGCAGTACAATCTAGTCAATGAGCCTTGTCAATTCATTTGTAAAGCATTTTTTTATTAGAGCAATTTTAGGGCGCATGCGTTCCCCTTAACGAATGCTTTATGTCGGTTTGTCAGTGAAAATATTTGGAACCTTGTCCCATCAAATTTTCAGTACTTGACTTTGATCCATCATCATAGTGCAATGGTTAAAGTACTGCATCTTTCTAAATAGGGGGGAAATATTGGAATGACAGGGCTTTTAAATTAGACTTTAGTTTAAGGTTTACTCCTGTTACAAAAAAGTAGTAAAAAATCATGGTTATAAAAATTGGGTCTTGCTTCCAGATTGTTTAACCTCCTATGAAAATTTTTAGGGGTATTCGATAGCAAATAGGTTAAGAGCTACGCAAATTGTGCAGGGAAATTGGAGAGTGTTTTGCCGATTCATTCTAAGCAGAATTTGTAATAACTAAAATGCCATTTTTCCAAATTGCCGCAGTATTTCAAGTCGTATTTGAAACTGAAAATTGATTTCTTTGTTATGTTAAAGTTTAGATTTGTTGCCCAAGATTTTATGTCACTTTTAAGAAAGGCATTACATTTTAGCGTGTTGCTAAATAATTATCATAATATCAAAAGGCCACGAACTAACCAGCAAAGGCAGAGACGAAAGACACCAGGCCAAATTTACTTTTCTGGCTACTTCGATCTTTCACTTACTAACTAAGTCAAAATCGTGGGTAAGTTAAGTGTTCTATTGTCTATTGTATATAGGTGAGGAAGAAAATAAGTTTCCATAAAGAAGGTAACCGAGGTAGTGTTAGAAAGGAAGGTGTAAGTATGGCGAAAGATGAAAGATGGATTGGACTTTGGAAGGTTGCTGCTGATTTGGACACTAAGTTAGTGTTCCCGGTAGTTGCAACTGTAGAACGTCCAGACCTCAATATGTGGAATGTTGAAAAGAAGCACATCATTTTGTTGGAGCTAACCGTACCGTGGGAAGATAAAATATCGGATGCTGTGATGCGAAAAGAAAGAAGATATATAGAACTGATTGACGCCTGTAAAGAGAGGGGATGGAAAACAGAATATTACCACCTTGCTGTAGGATACCTGGACTATGTAGATAAGGGTGCAATGAGAATATTTCGAGAGAGATTCCGAATGCAACCAAATAGATTAAAGCAGATGATAAAAGATCTACAACAGGCAGCCGAGAAGGCATCACTGTTTATTGATTAAAAAGAGAGGATGGCATGTGGCTGGAAGTGTAAAGACGTTGCAGTGGAACATCAAAACAGACGTTATCTGTCCATATAAAGCATACCAATCAGCGCCAGAGTAGGAAGCCTTCAGATGGAGGGCCCCCGCCACAGCACTATACGATAGAGGAGAAGGGGCCGAGATCGTGTGCTGTAATTTCTCCTGACAACGTCACAACTGCTCTGGATCCTCTAAGGAGCTGCTGATTGGATAACGCAACAATATCGTTTACTTTTCTTCTTCTATTGTCTATTGTCTATTGTTCTCGATCGCAACTAAGAAATTGTTCTTCAGACAATGGATGACGTCGCTACATACATTTTAACTTTTCCATTGTCCCAATTGGCAGTTGGTTGGGACACGGGAAAAATTTTTCCAAAGCAAGACTGTCCCACCCAAATTTAACATTCGGACAGTCTGTACTTCTATGAAACTAACATGAACGGAAATTGGGTGAACCAATTTTTCTAAAAGCCCCAACAGAACAGTAGTCTGGTAATTAAGTAAGCTATTCACGAGAAAGATAATTTGGATCCTCCCGAGGACTACCAAAATCTTAGACTCTCAATGGTACTTTTATTGTCCTAATTAGTAGTTGGTGGGGACATGGGAGCAATTGCTCCAAATCGGGGCGGTCGGATAATCTGTATTTCTACTAAGCTAAAAAGAACTTAAGTTGTGTGAATAATTCCCCCCCCCCAAAAAAAAAAAATAGGCAAGTACTTTGAGTGCTTAATAAGTCATTCACTAGGAAAAGAGTAGGGGTCCTCCTTGGACTAAAACGAAACGAAATCCCTCTTTCGGGCAAATTCCCGGTCACACTTACACTTTTAGCGCAATTTCCTTTAGACTGTAAAAAGACAACCATTGTGTAAGATAAGATGTAGGCCCTATGATTCGCGGACGACGTTTCGGTACTTGCTGTTGCCACTTTCTAGTAAAAAATACTTGAAAACAATGTTTACATAGAGGTATTGTAAAATGTACATGATGCACATAAGTATCAAATCTACACAAATTGAAAAATGATACTAAAAGCTATTTGCTTGAATATCAAAACAATCTTAAAGGGTTCTAAAATTGGGGAGATGTAAGGAGGTTGGGAACAAGCCATAATGCACGGGAAATCAAAACTGAATTAAATACGCAGAATATAATATGTAACAGCGAAATGAAAGGGGCTCCTGAGCTAAACATTGAATAATTTTATTGAAAAGGTTACGCAAACAATCAACATGAAGGAGAAAATATTAAGTCAAGCACTTGAGATATTTTACTAGCTTTTACCTCCGATAATTCCCCCTGTCTTACGGGAACTCTTTGATCTAAGAAAAGCGTTCAAAGAACTTGAACGAATCATAACTAAGTCTGCTGAAATTAAGTTTGATAAGGATTCAACATTATATGCCAAAGGAGCTAGTTGCTTTCCGATTATTCGAGTCTTAAAATATCAAAAAATCTTAAATATCAGCTCAATTTAAAAGCGAAACATTCCTGCACCTGCACAGAGAAGTATTTTCAGGTTTCTTCACAAAGTGAAGGTGCCTCTGATCCAAAATCATTGAACCGTAAAAGTTTGACCTGTACGATGAAAAACAAAGATGGCTGCCGTATTTACAATTAGGATCGAGGTAGAATAAATCAGAAGATGAACATAAAAGATAAAAGGCTGTTATAAATTTGAGAAATCGTTGGATGATTTGTTCAAGTGACAAGTATTCTTTCGGCACCTGATATAACATTCAAAAAGATAAGGTGGGAGTTTCGACTGCTAATCTTTTTGCGATATATTACGGAAAAATTGATGTAGCTGGGTATCATAATCATTAAAACATCATCAAATCTTCAGTATTCAGTATCTTGATTATAAGAACCTGAGCTGAGGTATGAATGAGCCATTTCGGTATCAGCACCAACAAAGGTATCAGCACCAGTCAAGGTATCAGCATGAACAAAGGTATCCAAAGGATATCTCTTTGGACTTTTATTGTAGAAAGCAGTCTTCAACGAACAATGGAAAAGCCCCTAGAAATGGATATGGACGTGACTGTAGGAGCGGAGTAGGAGCCCAAAGATATGAAAACAACGAGAGAACGTATCAGCATTGTTGGGCAGAGTCAAATTCGTTATGGGAGATGGAGAACATAAAGCAATCACTACCGTCAGTTGGAACATTATCAGACAATCTGTTTAAAAATGCTAGTAAGTTCATTTTCTTTTATAGAATTTCTTTGATCTTTAGCTTTGATTAACATTTGTTTACATATATATGTATATAATTGCAATGTGTCTGCTGAGAATATGTATATGTCTGGCATTGATGAAGGCTCAAAGCCGAAACACAATAAATATTAATTAATTAATTTCCCCGTACCCTCTGACTGGAGGAGAATTCGCAAAAGATTGGCACTAAAAACCTCCGTGTTAGCTTTTGAGCCGGATGACTCAATGGTTGAGGTGTTGGTTTCGTAATCATGAGGTCGTGGGTTCGAAACCGGTCAGCGCCCTCAAATTGCAAGCTACTGTGGTAATTCTCCACTCTTTGGGAATTACATAATTATATAATGATCGTCGTTCTCAAATCCAAATGCATAACAAACTGACCTATCTTCAGGATACATTCTGAACAGTAATAATTCTTTACTAAATAGTTTGGAGTCTAGTCAATGTAAAAAAATAGCGCGTGATTGTTTAAGTTGCGTTGTCTGCTACATGCGGATTGGCTGTCATCTGATTTTACTTGTTCATTGACTCCATTGATTGAGATTCGGTATTAAAAAAAGGTCAAGAAAGTACAAAATATCACCTTAAGGACTCGAACCAGTGGCACAAAATGCGGGCAATACAAGAGAAGCTATGATCAATGGTATCTTCGAACAGGAGCTATTCCGTAATAAATAGTTTCGAGGTTGGTCAGAGTATTAAAGTAGTGTGTGAGAGTTGAAGCCGGGATTTAGACAACATGCGCATTGGCCCTCATCTGGTTTCATTTGTCCATTGACACGACTGGATTGAGGTTCAATATTGAAAAAGGTCATTGAAGTACAAAATATATAACTCCACGGACTCAAACAATGGAGTCTTTCTCAAAAATTGCGCGCTGTACGGACTTCAGCCATCACCAGTCGTATCCTACAAGAACAATTATTTCGTACTAAATAGTTTGGAGTTTGGTCAATGTAATAAAACACAGTTAGAGGTTTAGACCAATATGTGTCTTTCATGGGAAATGTCTATTTGGCAGTTTCATTTATTCATTGATCTGCTTGGATTGACGTTCAATAGTGAAAAACAACGAAGAAGAAAAATATCTGTCACTGGGAGGACTCGAACGAGTGACATTCTGACCCAAACTGCATGCTACACGGACTGAGCTGTAACCAGCCTTAGCTGTTAGTTAAGGTTATTTCAGAAAATAAAGAATTCTGTCTGTGAATAAAACGTCCGTCATTTCCTAATTCTTTGTGGACTTGTTCAATAGAGTTACAACTTTTTCTTTATATGTGGTCAAGTGTGTTATGATTCGACAAAACACTCTCCTTGCCCTTTTCTTACATGTTTAGTGTTTGTAAGGTTTCCTAGTAATATTAAGTTTCTTGCACAATTAAAGAAAACGACTAACGGTTTAATTTCCAAGACATTTTTCGGATATCCTTCATCCATCTTCAATTAAAATGATTTCACATAAACCTTGTTCAAATTTTATCTACGTTATGAACAATCGACACATGTTACTTTATTTACAAAAAGGACAATGATACTAAACATGGTGCTAATTTAGAAGTTCTTAACATCATTAAACAAGATACAGTAAATAAAGTGGGCTAGAGACTAAAAGTAATTCTATTTAATGTAATCTTTCTGATCATTCCAAGAGAAAAATTTTATCGTGAGGAAAAATAATGTAAAATATCACTTAACAAAAAGGTAAAGCGGTTCAAGGAATTAATCAAGAGACACTTTTTATTATTCAGTGACGAACTCTTAAGTGTTGAGAGAGTAATATTTATTCCATGAGAAAGATATGTTATCAACGATAATTGCTAATTCCAATAATTGATAGTCGTGCGAACTCATTTCTTCTATATGACAGACGATTCCAAGAAAAACGACACCTTACCCTCTGCATGATATAAATGTTCTATTTCTGATGAAAGACGCTGTTGTGGTAATAACACCCACAGATGCAAAATCTGTTCCAACAATCGACTGGGGGGAAAATGGAGCAAAATATTTTACTCTTTACTTTTCCATAATAATGAAGCATTTGGGGCTTGGCCTTTGGGAAACAATTTGTAATGGTCAAGTCTTCTTGAATTACTTTCTAGCTATTCAATCTTTTCCCTTATAATCCTTGGTATCAGGCGATTGGTCCCTATTGAGTAAGTTGATTGAGTTTCTTTACTATAAATATAAGATTCCACTTGTGCGAAGAGCTATAAGGAAAACCTTGAACTGTTTATTAATGTTTACATCACAGGCACCTTGTTTTTCACAGAATCAATGCCAGGCCTTTGTTGTTGTAAGGATCTTTTCATACGAAGGAGACTGAGCACGAGCTGTTTTCTCCGAATTTTGGCTGCGGGATTTTACCTTTTTCACTTATTCAGATTAGTAACAGTTAGAAATTACTGAGGTATGTCTTCACGACACCATAACGATGATAAATAAATGGTTAAGACAGAGAATAGCGAAGGACGATACATTTACTTCTTTCGTGCATCTACATATTGGCTAATTTGCACCTACCTTGGCAATGCCTGGAAGTAGAAGGCCAAGACGAGGACGAGGTGCTTCTCAAGGAGGACAACGTCAACAGAATTCAAGCAACAGGCCTGTACGAGAACAAGCAGTTTCAAATGCAGCATCAGGGAACGATGGTGGAGGAATAGGAGATCTTCATGATGAAGGCAATGGTAACACCATGCCACTAGATGTCATAAGACTACCAGAGCCAGAGGAACAGAGGCCAGCTACTAGTTCATCTAGTTCCATTGGCACTGTTCATGAATCAAGAGCACAGCACCAAGGTTGTTCTTCAGATATCCAACGTCTAGCAAAAATGAACATACACAGTGTATCAGGAGAAGCTGTGCATCAAGCTCAAGGTACAATTTCTCTGCTGTGTGTAATCGAGTATTAAGTCTAGGTAATCTTCAACGTCTTAGCAGTCAGGTATTTGTCGTTCTTTACCGTCAGGACATGAGTTACTCTAACTTCATGCAGTTTCCTTAATTTATACAGATTGGCAATAACACACTTTACTTACTGCAGCTATTTTCATGCCATTTGGTGCAGCAGAGTAGGGTTTTTGAGGCATTAGAATTTCATTGCATGCGTGGTGCGTAAATTGATTACACATTCGATCATGTCGAATTCGTCGAGTTCGAAATTTAGATCGTAAATATGCTCAGGAGTAACAGTCGTACATTTCGCCAGTTTTAATCTGATATTGTTCGCTATAATGTACGAGAATTCTCCAACAAAGGAGTCTCCCAGTAAAAACAAGAAGCCAGTTTTGGGTGGCAATCCATACGCTGGAAAGCGATACAAGAAACCCAGTAAGTATCAGCATCAATATTGTTTACAAGCACAACAATTTGCCCACCAAATTTGCAAACTGCCTAAGTTAACGAGGAAGTGATTGAATCGCGTTGACATGATCAGTAAATTCTTCGAAACGGGTAGTAGCCAATGAGCTGATCATCAACGAATTTAAACTTGCTCTCATTATTTACAACATATGTAGGCCAATATATACTATAAATATTTCCAATTTGTTGCCGGTTTCTAAGTAGAATACTGCAATGATTCAAAGCCTCCGTATAGCTGGTGTTGTCGTGCTATGTTTTCCGTGTATTAACACCAATTGTCGAGTTGTTGATGCTCTTTTTGCGACACCTGAAGACAAAAGTATTGTAAACATTTGGTAAACTCCCTCTTCTTGTACACCAATTTTTCAGTTCTACACAAAATAACTTAGTACATGAACAATATTTTACTGAAGTATCACAACCCAAAACGTTTGCTTTATGTCTCTTACTCTGTTTTAAAATTGAAACTTATGTTCGTTTATTAACTTACACCATCATAGATTACAGTTAAATACCAATTAAGTCTCACATAGTGGCTGTTAACTATTTTGTTTTAAATGAATAAATGGAGAGGATGTAATAGTTGCATTTTGATGATGGATAAGCTGCTCACTCCTTGATTCATAGGTTGTATTCAGCCTACCACTGGCTGTAGGTCAGATACACTATAAGTGTGGTTGGAGTGCCATTGTGAGGTGCTTGCAAGTTGCATCTGTTTGTCACTGTGATGTCACAACTTAAAAAACTGTATTTAAGTGATTCCCTGCAGGTCTTCACTCCTGTATTGTTCTGGCTCTGTTAAATCTTGTGAAAAGTTTTAATCAGACTGTTTCTTTAAATTGCAATGTGTGTCATTAACCAAGGTCCTAAAGATTATTTGAAGCATGGGAAGTTTATAGCAACATCAAACTAATTGAAGTCAGTGATATTCAGTTCTATGTAATTTAATCAACACAATTGTTAATCTTACTACCTTTCAGAACAATTTAGTCCCCCAAAGAGACCAGGCTATGGCAGGGAAGGAAGGAAGATCAGAGTGAAAGCAAACTTCATTCCTGTCAAAATTCCGGATGGAGACCTACACCATTACGATATCACTGTGTCACCTACTTGTGCAAGGCCTGTGTGCCGTGACCTGATAGAGGAACTTGTTAAACAATATGCAGACGTTTTCAAGAAAGAAAAACCAGTCTTTGATGGAAGGAAGAATATGTACTCAAGACATATGATCCATGGAATTGGAAAGGAGAAGGTCTGTATTTCATTGCATAAAGTAAGAGCTTCAGGTCACACCTATACTCTCCAATCTGAAATGATTTTCTATAATCCTTATATACTTATTTTGGAGAAATATTCTACCCCAGACAAAATTATGCCAGCCACCCCTTTTATTTGAATTTATCATGAAAGGAAACTTCAGAAAACCAAAAACTGGTATGTTTCTGGTTGTTGTTTTGAATCTTCTCAATGAGTTAAAAAAATGTTTCAGTTGGAAAAAATGTTACCCTGCTTGCTAACTTGTCTATATATTTTTTAAACTACCAACCTAATTTATTTTATTAAGCAAAAAATCCACCCGTTCAATTTATTCAAAGAACACCTATTATATTTAATTAAAAAATTTTACAGATTATTATTACAGACTCAAGAGTGGGGAGCCTTTATATAATGCTTAGGAAATTGAATAAAAAAAGCTGTTTCAGGATCTTGTTTGATTTGATACTTATGTACACATGATTTGTAATAAGAAAGTTGTTTATTAGAAAGTAGTATATATATATATAGTCCACTTTTTCAAACAGTCAACTTATTTCTCTGAGGATTCTAATAGTGATTTTTATTAAACATGTACGTACAAAGGTATATATATATAAAAAGCATATATATACATATATATATACAAACAATAATCAAAAAGATTATCTGTGACCTAGAGTGCTCAATGCATAGATGCAGAGCGTCAGATATATAGATTCACTAAGA
>JAAAKM020006935.1:0-10258 GCA_010016025.2 Alatinidae sp. Z8VKAUB7J3 | reverse complement strand
GAAAGTACATTTATACATTGACTAAACAATGATTTTCGTGGAATGACTGTCCCAAGAAGACAAAATCCACATCTGCCGCTTCCATATAGATATCGAAGGGGTCTGTAATTAAATGAAGGCACCAATCAAGGGGTTCTTTAATTAGAGGGGATCTATAATTAGAGGGGTCTATAATTAGAGGGGACCTATAATTAGAGGAAATACGGTACATCTGGGAGCACAGTTGTTCTTAGAAGTACTTTTAGCCTGTTTTCGTACACCATCTTCTGTGGTCCTTGAGAGCCGGCTTCAAAAAATCAATTTAAGCTGGGAAGTGAAGTAAAGGTCAAAGGCTACTTGTAGGAAGCGTGGGACAATTACCACGAAATACAAAAAGTATACGATAAATTATTAAGTATGGTATCCCATCTAATCCTTTTTATAACATGCAAGGCACACGACATATGATCAAAGCTATCGTCGCCACTATCCAATTAATACAGACTCAGGGGCTGCCATTATAGTGCTCTTGTATCCAAACAACGCATTTAGAACTACACAATAGTGTGTCAAAGGTCACGTCCTCACACTCCTTCTGAGATATGCTCTCATTGAGCGATATTGCCTTTTTACATCGTACCAAGAAAACCTTTTCTTCTTCTTTTTCTTCTGGCTTTATTTCCGTGTTCATGTGTGGTCGCCGGTGCGGACTTCCTTGCTCAATTTCTGTCTGTCCATGCTTTCGCACTCCTGCAATCCTACTCTTTTCAAGTCATCTTCGATAAAAGTCTCTCCATCTTCCCTTCGGCCTCCTCCTCCTCTTTCAAATTTTCGACTGCCTCCCTCTTCTCCCTACGTAATTCTTTCCCATCTCGTTACGTGTCCAAGCCACCTAAGCCTTGTCTCTCTCAACTTTTCCCTAAATTTACCGATCTGCAATTAGAAAACTTTTACTATGCAAACAAAAAGAATTCGTTTTCTCTTTGAGCCTCTTCATTTAATCTATAGTTGCAGCGGACGCAGAATAAGCATAAAACACAAGCCATTCAGGCAGTTGGAATTCTGATCGGTTTTTTCAAAAATACTGTTGGGTTCAGTGTTTCGAACGTTTTATTTGGATCATTTCTGACGATTGTACTCCGAGGAGTCTCTGACCAAAACAAAGCATTTATGTAAAAAATGCTTCCGCTCAGTTGTGCAGTATTAATGCCTGTTTTATAGCTCACTTAGGTTTTACCCAAAACTAGGAGATGGGCCTAAATCTAGGCCACTTTCCCTAACCTTAAAATCATCAAATCATTCGAGTTTAGTGCCATGTGGCCAAAACCCGTATGATAGGGTCATAGCAGCGTGGCCTCTCTCTTAGCTTTTTGGTGATTTATTAGCCTCGTTGCCATACCCTTACGGACTTACTCGTCATACAGCAATGACGAAGTCCTCATGATACCGGTGAAATGTTTCATAACACAATCCAGTCTTCTGCCGCTGAGATATGTATGCAAATACTACTACATAGGGCAGATATACAAGTGGATTTTATTCTCTTGTAAAGTGAATTCTATCTATATTTTACATAATGTACAGCGGAAAAGTCCCATAATTGAAATAACACGAATAGCCATAGCAATCTGCCTACCTACGAGTACACTGTGAACATTAAAGGGGCCAAATTGCACTTCAATGAGGCTATGACGATCAGGGCGTGGCTATTTTCTACAAGTTTGTAACCGGAATGCAATAAGGAGGATAAGGAATTTGAAAGGGGAGAAAAGGCGGGTAATGTCATTCTTGACTTAGTTTTGATCGTTCGTAACCTCTCCTTCTCTCACAAAACGTCAAGATTCGGCCTCCCTTTGTTGCATTCTCCGATCACTTGCCACGCATGTTACATGGCACAAGGCCATCCAGTGTCGTACAGCGAAGGTCGATTCAACTTTAGGTGCCTCCTCCGATATATTTGATGCAAATTCAAAAGAAGTCATCTTGGTCTTCCGGCTTGTTCCTCTGAGATTCCATTCCAGTTTTATTTTTAGACATCAATGGTTTGATGGCAGACAGAATGCTGCTAAAAAGGTTTGGAAATAAAATCTCCTGTTGTGCCAGCAATTGCTTCGTCCGATGCCGCTCCTGTGAAGGAAGAGCAATAGGAGACGAAGAATAGTTCTTCTTCGGGCAAGAAAAGGAAAACTGCATTGCGTGTGTGTATGTACAGAATTGCACCTTCAAGAACACTTACAAAGTTGGTTTCATCACCGCAACAGAAGTCTTTCAATAAGGCCATTAAGTAGTTAGCCAGCCCAATGATCCGGCTGACTGCAATATACAACCCTTGAATCAATCAATTTATTCGCTCTTCAATAAATCTATCCATTCATCAATCACTGATAAATTAAGAACCTAGAATCTAAGTTTTGACAAGAACACCAGAGAAATGGAAAATTTGTCTCTACCGGGGATCGAACCCGTGATCCACCCGTGAGCCGCCGCGAAAGCGTGGGTCACGGGTTCGATCCCCGGTGGTGACATATATTCTATTTCTCTAGTGCTCTTTTCAATACTAACATTTCAAATCCTCTCTTCTCGATGAAACAATCTAGAATCTATCCTAGACAATCACTTCATTAATCCACCTATCGATTAATTGGTTAATCAACAATCTCGTTGATAAACCAAGCTCTGAAACACTCAAGCAGTGATACAATCAGCAATTGCGCCCGTTAATCGATCAACCAAAACACTGATCATTTTACCAACAATTCAACCAGTTATTCATATAGTAAGTCATTAAACCAAAATTATCTATATTATTAATTTATCTATATTTATTCAACTGATCTTAAAATAATTATAAATAATTCAATAAATCTAAGATTTATCAATTAATTAATCTTTAACTAATCAAGAAGTAAAACAGTACCATTTTAAGTATACAAACCCTACAAGGACTCGATTAATCTACTTAGAGTATGGACAAAATGGCAACCAAATGATAGTGAGCTCATAAACCGCGCACCCGATTATCAATCAATGCACCAGTCAATTCAGTATTCCTTTCCTGAACAACAGATCATTAATACACCAATTACAACCCACGTATTCAATACTCTCTAAATTAATCGATTATCATAAAGGCTACACACGACGTTTTCTGTTATCCAGGCATTAGCATTTTCTTCCGGAATATAAATACCTTGAAAACACCAAATTGGCATGAACCAAGATCCCTTCCCGTGAGGGGATCTCCGTTTTGCCCAAGAGATTTGCATTGTTGCTTAGCCACGTATCCAAAACAATGCAGGGTAAGAACGGGCAGATGTACAACGTCGTGAATAAACTTCCATCGGCAGTTCCGTTGATTCCTGTCAGTGCAAATCTGTTTCCTTGCCTTCTCCGGTATCTATCTCCTGTAAGATGATATACTTTCTTTGGCGCACACAACACACAACACTTTCTTTCCCTAAAAAACCCCTCTTCCTTAAACTGTTGCAAATTTACGCATTCCTTACTTTCCAACACAAGACTTTTTCACCATCAGTCTACTAAGTACTGTGGCAAAATCATGGCTTTCTGATGTTGGCGAAGTCTGCCGGACAAATTTACTGTCTGCATTGCCTATCTTTTCTTCAATACAGCACCAATAGCCGGAGATACAGCTGATCCGGCAGACCTGCAGAGATTTACGTCACTGTATCTGTCTCCCTGTATCTTCCTTACATCTTCCTACGATCCTTCCTTGTTGATCGAATCGTTCGTTTTTCTCTATAAAATTTCTTTCTATCTGTTTTGCAGACCTCGCATACATCGCATGTTTATCTTCTCAACAATCTCTCCAAGACGTCAACACCAGATTGTGCACTTTAGGTATGGTGCTACCACTTTACGGCAGCATCACAAGACTCAAGCTTCCAGCTTAAGTTACTCCCCATCTAACAGTACGGGGCCTCTCGCGTTGCTATCCGATGGCCTGAGTAGCACTCTTGCTCGGAAAAGGGGTAGTTGTAGAAGTTACCTTATGCAGGTATCGCAACCCGGCAGTTGGAAATTGCGGCATCTTAGGTTACATGTTGTTGTTTTTTATAAGCATATGATTTTTCCCAGGCAGGCTCCGCTATGCTTATGTAAGGCTCAAAATATGCTTATCATATGCTCATATCGGATCAAATTCAAATCCAGAAAAATGTTCGTATCTTCCTGTTAAGTCTGTATAAGTCAAGAATAGCATTAACATGCAATTCATTTTGGCACCCTAACGCGAATGTCACTGCTCAGAAAAACAGACTGGGCAATATGTTTAGTGTATGTTTATTTTTCAAGCAATCTGAGCCTGTTTATGCTTATAAGCGTTATGCTTATAAAAAAACAAACATGTACGTTGAGTGAAAATTGTTACCATATCTTGAAGACGAAAATTATTTAACCATGTAAGCAATGGAACAACGATTTTCAAGATAAATTCCATAACCAATTTGAGGACTCATAAAATCCTCGATCGTCGAGAAAGCGCAAATCGTTATCTTCCTTTGTTCTGATACGGGAAGGTGATGTGATGACAGTGCAGCAAGTGCGTTGCATATCGATATCAAATGCTATAAAACACGATTATGAGTTGTATCAGTTTTGCAATGTTTTCGGAGCGATCCCTGGTCAAAAGAAGTCGCTACGATACCGTGGCTTAGCCTGGAAAACAAAGACCACTCTATGGTGAGCGCATGCATCTAAATTGATATTATACACGGAGGTATAAGTAACGCCTAAGAGACAATCGAACGGAAATCCTACCTTCGGTGCTTCGAAGCATGCTGGACAATTCTCCGGGATTACAGGCAATTTCACCTGTTGAAGTACAATAAGAAAAAAAGGTAGACAACAAGGCTACAAACGTTCCCGATTTATATAGAATAGTATTTGTAACTTAATGAAAACGTTGCGTACTTTGCCAATACTGAAGAGACAAAATAATGCAGAGACAATTCACCAATTAATTGACTTAACTCACTTTTTAAGCAACTTGATAACCTCTCACGCATCAGCAGAGTAGCATCTGCCATTTAATGAACAGTTCAATCAAGGTCAGTGTAGTCTTGAAAAGCTACTTGAGAAATACATAATAGTCACCATTGGGACCCAACCCATACATCATGCATTCGTGACATGTGCTCTAGTAACTGTGCAGGAAGACCTCCGATCTCAACATACTCTATTCCTCTAGACGCCTCCCATTAGCTCCTAATCATCCACCGGTAGGCATCGACATTCAACTCAACGCAACTGGTGACCGCTAGGCATCCACATTCCACTCAACGCAATTAGTGATCAGTAGCCATCCACATTCATCTCAACGCAATCGGTGACCGGTAGGCATTGACATTCATCTCAACGCAATTGGTGACCAGCCTGTCTGCGCCACGTTACTTAACCATTCCGCCCGTCATGCTGTTCAAATTCCATTGAAAGTTACAAACTATCACACCAAATATTCTCCTCTCGATGGTGGTTAGTGTGGCTATACGATACAGCAAGCTGCAGATTCCAGAGACTCCAGGCATTAGTATAGATCAGCCAACTGTTATATGAAAAGGTTGTGCGTGAGCTACCAGGAGAGAGCACCTTGGATGCTTATAATCCTATGAAAACCAGTGGCGTCCTGGGTTACATTCAACGTAAGTAAAGACGATTTCCTATTTCCTGCTATTCCATTAAACTGTAAATAGTAAAATAGTAAGACAGTAGGACAGTTAAGACTCCGTAATCGCATGCTGTACCTAGTTTCAGTACAGCAGGGGCTCGATTTACGACCGAGTGATTCAACAACATTTCGATTGCATGAATATAAATTGCCTACAATTTCAGACTAAGCCCATCGCTAAGCAGTATGCTGACAGCTTAAGGTAATACATATGACTTCCCAAGACGTCGACGCATTCAGTCGGCTTAACAGAGCGTACAATGGGAAACCAGATGCAAAGCAGAAGCCGTTAACAAAGGGATCCAAACAAACAAAAACTGGTCAGCAGAGATATTTTCGCAATGCAATAGGAGCAACAAGTTGAACGTAGGATTACAGTAACTATAAATGTATTTACCTTTTCTGCAAAAGATCGCAAATCCTTTTCTCTGACGTAGACCAACGGCCGAATGACTCTTAAATCGCCTTCTCTGTGGAGTAAAATAGTGATGTATTGCTGGTTACGTTGTTGGTGGTACAGAATTTAAATATACTTAGACAATAAACTGCTGTGCTTCCCGATAATGCTTTTCGCCGGTTCTCTTCAAATTAACTACATCAGTAATCGAGTCTACGAGGTTCAATAAGAATCGAAACGGGGAAGGGGGTGCTTATTAATTTTCAAATTTTTAACCTCCCGGAGTTTATTAGAACCCCCCGCTTATTAATTATGGGAAATCTGCTTTGTGTACTAGCAGGGTAAAGACCCAGTCAGGGAAACGCAATAAAGTGTAGAGAGTAGATCATACTTAACGCCGGTTTGTTATACAAATGCCTGCCACGAAGGATGGTTTTATTAATGATGCATTCAATCAAACCCAGACTATATTCAAATAAATTTCCTATGTCAGCACGAAGAACCTTTTTATCTACTCAACCATCTCTTACGCAAGCTGCTAGGTAAAATGAAGCCTAAATATGATAGATTATATTCAGAAAATTCATCACACACGTTTATTAACTTTAAAATTGATTCCAGCCCCCTTTATTTCAACCCCTCTCTTTTTCAATTTGCAAACTTGTTTCTAACACTCCCCGTTTATTTCGCCCCCCGCTTATTAGACACCAAAGAGTACTTAAAGTTTCCTTGCGTTTACATCAATCATGCTCAGTAAACAAAATGAAACTAGCTTTGTCCTCAAGTAGGATTGATGTATAGTTCTAGATGCGTCAGCCTACGCTTCTGATTCGCCTCTCCACTACTTGCTAGTTTTTTGCTCATGTTTTAGTACTCAGGTTTAGAAATGTTTGTCTTTATATCGTATCATCGTTTTATGATAAAGGACGCAAATGACGGTTACGTATAGGCGGCACATTGATCCTGTGGCATTGGATTCGTATAAAAAGAGTTACATAGGGTTCCATTCCTCACGCAGCTTTCCATCATGACGGGATCGGCGACCATAGTAACCACAGCAGAGTGAATAGGTGTGGCAGCTTAATATGAAGGGATGGGGCATTCATGTCACCTCCAATTGAGCTCGACCATTGTATTCTTTATAAGTTTCTACAGTTCGTATCGGGTTCAAATTGCCAAAGGAACAGAACGACAGCGTGTGCAAAATAATGAAACAACGGAACTACACAGTACTTGGCAAAGTCAATTCCCACTTCTGAAAATCGAATAAAGCAGGCATTATTGAATGACAATTTGTCACTGCACTAATTTGTAAGCAAAAGTTTGACACACGTTCGCTCCATGGGATTCTATGTCATTGCAATTTCTGTTGTTTTACTCAGTTGGATGCTAGTGTGTTGAAGTCATCCAATTTCGTAACGTTACCCCCCAGAAAAGCTTTTTTAACTCTCCCCCTTTCCGTGTCCTTTTCCTATTCCTTTCAATTTTTCCCTTCTGCTCTCTTTTTTTTCTTTCCTTCTCTCCCCTTTCCTGTTTTTCGATTCTCTTTCTTTACTTCCTTTTCTCTTCTCTTTACTTTTCCTTTCTCCTCTTCTCTTTTCTTTCCTTCTCACTTCTCTTTTCTTCTCTTTTTTTATCTTTTCTTTCTCTCTTCTCTTCTTCTCTTCCCTTTCCTTCCAGGTTCATCCTTGTTATTCTTTTTCCCCTTTCATTCTATTCGCTTCCTGTCATACAAGAGCCCAGAACTATTTTGACAAAATCCTAGTGTACAATCACAAAGGTTAGGGTTGAAATGAGTAACGTCTTGAAGCTACTACATAGCTTACTGGGCACACGATCACTTGCACAGCTGACAGAACATGACATAACGATGATTTTTATTTCAGTTAATATTGGAAACTATTTTAAATTCACTTTAGATTCTGAAAAAACATTAAACGCCCGAAAACACACTGCTACAAGTAAATAGATACTTGACAACGAGCTACAAAAAATACAAAACTCAAAAAATCAGTACAGATTTCAGTCCATAAATATACATAGCCGGCTACGCCTTACATCTCAAATTTCCTACATTTTTTGAGGAAGGGCAGTTAGAGCTTTTCTGTGGCTTTCTGAGAGATACACATTATCATAAATGTAACCGTAAAAACAGATATAAATGACATCTTACCTCACAGTATAATTGGCTTTCATGGTCCGCAAGAGACCATTGTGAAAGACAGACATCATGAAACTAAATGAGAAACAAAATGCAATAAAATAAACACTCTCCATCAAGCAGGCACCATTACTTTTTGCGGCAATACCAAATAACTGCTAATACCATACGAATGGGACCTCAGGTTAGTCCTAGGGAATCACTGTCATCCAACTCGCAGACGGGTAAGGGGGAGAAGGGTTTTTACTGTTAACGTCCCACTGGGTTTTTAGTCCGGAGTTAACATCCGTAGTTTCCGACTTCCCTATTTTCCTAAAGCGGACTTGGTGAAGCCGGTGACTGTGTTGAAGAAAAAAAATTTCCAGCTCTAGGATTGAATCACGGTTCCTAGTTCCCAAAGTAAGATCTTAGGCGAAAGAGGACATCCTCTATCTTAATCACAAGACATTACTAATAATAAGTTACCTTTCCGCTAAATCATCAAGATGTTGACCAAGGGCAACGACATTGTATCCTTCACGGCGCGCGCACGCGTAAATTCTTCCTCTTTTCATTCGGGAACAAAAACTGCAGATCGACTCACAAACACTTAAGTCCGCTGCTTGTTGGATAATATCTGAAATACGCAAGAGCAAGAAAAACGTTACGATAAAACAATAGACGTATTCGTTTGATATGACTTTTTGAAAGGTTAAAATTAAAGTAGCATGAGTGCGATAGAGCCTTGAGGAACACCGGCTTCTATTTAAAAACAAATTTAACTGGCACTTTAGAAGTTATTTCTAACTGTTATGTCTTAAAATTTTCGCACAGGTAGACCGCGCAAGGCTCGAAAACCCCTAAACTGAAAAAATGTCTAATAAAGAAGATAGACGAAAACATCAGACTGCAAAAAGCATGGCCCATTCAAAATTTTAGGTCGATAGTCCGCTCGTTATTTTAATCATCATAGTTATCATCGTTATCACAAACAACAGACAATTTCAATATAACAATTATAAGTAGTACACCACAAACACTCCTCCAGCCTCAACGTCCAGCCTCAACTTTCTTTCGGACGTATACATGAATATTTTTTCGATCCTTCTTCCCATTTCGGCCTTTGATGCTTTAAACAACATCGACGTATCTATTCTCTCGATATCTTGTACACGGGCGTTTTGTCACTACTCCAACAATTTTTGTTCCGTTAAAGGGATAGTGCCTAAAAGGAGCCTCTATCATATATTCTTAAGTAATTGAAAAACCACTTTACCTTGCTCCTCATAAAAATATGGTACTTCTAATGCTTTGAGGTAATCTTTAAGCGGTCGAGGATTGTACCCTGAGCTTTGTGGATCAACAGTCATGGCACCAAACTCGAAGTCGATACCCTGAAGCAGAAAATGGTATTACATCACTCAGTGACAAGCAAAATAACTCTCATTTACGACTGTCTCAGTAACTAATAACTTGACACAAAAAAATAAAAACACACGGAGGCCTTGCGTATCGTCCTTCTTTGGGACATCTGAACAAGCACCTGTTTTAGAACCTACCTTGTCAATTGCATCGAAACAAAAGAGTGTGTAAAATCATAATGTGACATATTGTCTCAGACGCGTATCAGCCAGGCTTGTTAAATCCAAGGTAATAGGAATAGGAATGGTGCCATTGCAATGTAAAAGGAGTGTGATAACTGCATTAGATTGAGTTACTATCGTTACATTTCTGTTTAAGTTTACAAAAAATAGCTCAACATTTTGATCGGTGTTTCATAAGCATCATCATCGCAATATTTGTCATTTGTTCTATTCTATTCTATTCTATTCTATACCACACTATACTAAACTATTCTATTTTATACTATACCATTTTATTCTTAACTAAACTATACTATACAAAATTATTCAATACTAAACTATACTTTACTATAATACACTACACTATAGTATACTATTCTTAACTTAACTATTCTACTCCATACTATACTATACTATACTATACTATACTATACTATACTATACTATACTATACTATACTATACTATACTATA
>JAAAKM020006933.1:0-10259 GCA_010016025.2 Alatinidae sp. Z8VKAUB7J3 | reverse complement strand
AGTAAACAGTGATACAACAAGTAAAAATACAGGAAACTAAGTTAGTAAAACTACTGAGGGGAATTACCGTTACAATAGGATTAGGCTGCAATCAACTGCTTGGGGCATGTCATTTGTGTACAACAGGAAAAGGATACGGCCTAGTATAGACCCTTGAGGGACACCATAGGACTGTTTGCCACAAGTGAAGAGCTCTTTCCCCACATTTACAACAAAAGTTATGTTATTTGAATATGACTTGAGCCAAAGTATAGCAGATCTGTCGAATCCCATGTAGTTTCATTTCTCAGAGAGGATATTGTGGTCAATTGCATCAAATGCCTTTTCCAAGTTAACAAGTATCATTCCTGTATGCATGCCATTTTCAAAACCTTGAAATATCATATCATGAAAATATGACAGGCATGTATGGTTGCTAAAAATTTAAGACAAATATGTCGAAGAAAAGGTCCTTGTGGCAAAACGTAATGAAAGCACGAGAAAAATGCTTATGCTACAATATAATACTACAATAGTTAAATAAGGCCGTGATGTGATTACGTGACGAAGACTTAGGATAATATCCTCTATGGTGAAAACATTGGACCACAATAAATCAAACCCAGTTCTTTATTGTTGCAACGCTCATGTGCTAGCCATTACACCATGGCCCCCTATGATTAAGGTAGAGAAAATTGGGATGTCCTGTGTTTCGGTTTGCGTCCCTACAACCCTTTTAAGTCGGGGGAGTGCTCTTAATCATCTAATTGGTGCTTAAAGGAAATGGACACTAAAGGACTGTCCTGGTACCTAAAAGCTGCTGGATGCTTACTCAAATCGTAACAGTATTAATCTCACTAATACCAAACACAATAAAAAAGGATTTAGGACATGCCGTGATTGAAATTGGAGGGGATTCTCAACGGAGAGAGGTCAGTGAGAGGCAACTCTCTTATCACAGTTTTACTAGTAATATGCAAAATATCGTTACTGTGCTTAAAAGCGGGTAGTATCACGTTGATACAGGTTGCATGCTTTCTAATATGAGAAGTCATCATTCGAATATTCAATAACTTTTCGAGACGTTTTCTTTCCCCGTGTAGCGTAAACAGGTAAAACATTTTTGTTTTGCATTCTGGCTTTAATGCCTTAAAAAAACCAAAATGATTGAGTAAGGGGAAGCATTGAGGGAAAGTATTGTCGCGAAAAGAAACAAAAATACTACAATATTTACTATATAATTTCCAACAAGAGATTGGAATAATAAACAGACAAACTAAAAGATAAGTCAAAACACAGTAGTGAAAGGTTAGGATCAGTCAATGTTCCTTCCTATTCCATTCCTTTTTTCAATTTCTGACCATCTTACGTAACTTAAGTCTTTTCAAAGCCCCCATACTGCCAATTGCTACGTATGAATTAGAAATGTAGGTACTAAAGAAAACAGACGTAGACCCTCTTCTTCTGCATGAAATGACGTGTCTGCGTCCCATTCCATAATTAGTATTTCCCTACAAGACCACGTACGAAACAAAATCTTCAATTTTTGGTGCCATTTACCTTAGATACCCTTCCTGGTTCTGGCCATGCTGTTTTAGCCGGAGAACGCCACGGTAATAGGGGCTTACTGAGAGAAATTGAGTGACCTTTGTCCCAGTGGTAGACCTCTATGGCGCTGGGAGGACCAGATTACTTAGAACACGAGACACTGTTTGAACAGATAAGTTTGTTGGACCACCAAGATTAGAAGGATTACATTACAGGGAGCAGAGACCCCCTACAATAATAAGCATTTAAGGAAGATCGCAAGTACGCAAAAGTTGTCTTTAACCTATATGGTTCTTTCAAAGTTGTCAACATCGCTGTCAGAATCGATTTTCCAAAATTAAATCAACTTCATAACTTAATCTAGCTGATCACCATACAGCTCTGGTTATTCACCATAGCTTTTTCATCAAACAATTTTGTTACCAAAATTGTCTAATTTTCTTACCTTTGAGTTACTGACAACAAGCGCACCCTAAGTCATAACCAACTGTGACAGTTTAATTTTGTGTAAGCTATTCTTATCAGAGACACACCCACATAAACATAATATTTTCCTTATCATTTCTTGTGATGTGTTTCTAGGACATGTCAAGGAATGAGTACGAGACCGGTCGTCAAGTTTCAAATGATATTTTGAAAAAATTGAAAAGTTCAATACTAAAACTTCGTAACTCTGAAAGCGTCTCTCAATATAAATCTACAAGCATATTAGTCATAAACTACAAAAAGATGATAGTTTTTTCACAAGTACGAAATAAAATACAAAATGAGAAAAGATTTTGCAAATATAATAAAACATTAAGCCTCAGCCAAAAATATCTGAGTTTTGTAAAAGAAATTGTATTGAGTCAAAGGCCATAACATTAGTAACCACAAAATATGTGAAGTTTTAAAGGAAATGGTTTGTCTCAGAGTAGAAAAATTAAGATAACCGTGATTGTTTAATCTAGATAACCTACTGAAGGCTGTCCATCCAGCCCTTGTCCTTCTTTGCCTCTATTTATCTGTGTTACGAGTTCCTTCTAGTTGACGGTCTTTATACACGTGTAGATAGTAGCTACTAAATGCTCATGGCAGATTTTTCATATCATTAAGATTTTGTTGTAAAACTTTTATCTTTATAGTAACGTTTTTCTGAAAACGGTTGTTATTCTCTATGGTCTTCATCCATTATTTCTCCTTTCCTAGCACTTGTCAAAAATAGAAGCACCTTCGGTACTGATTTCCACTTAAAAACGAAAAAGTTCGAGTTGAAAATTTGCAGACTACAGACGATCATCCTTCTTTGGGAGTTATATACTGATTAATTTCGTGTTGTAGAGAGGAGAGTATTTAGGTGATTAAGAAATATCAAGTGATTTGTAAAAAATAGCATGGGAGAAGATAATTATGTATGGGTACACAAATGCTAAAACAAACAATGCTGCTGAAATATTCACGTTTAGAAGTCTGTTGGTGAAGGGGGTACGTTCATTCATGAAGGGACTAGCTGATTGTCAAGAGGGAAATGGTTCATCTTGTCCCCTCTCCTCCCCCGGCCACGCCTTGGTAACGGGCGTGTACCAATAAAAATGTTTTTCGTCTGACTCAACGGTATATTTTCTTCTCTAACATAAGCAGAAATACACAACCTCCTCTATGACAACGTTATATAGTTGAATAAAGAGTAGAACACAAAGTTGAGTAAGCACGAAGCATCAGTTCTAAATCTGAATCTATTTCCTATGATTTAGCAATGGACTTAAATATTATTTGATCAAATTATTAATTAGAATAAATTGGCATAATTATTGCATACGAAATATCTCCCTCGACTTGAAGAGAAGAATGTGCTGAGTCCTTATATGTATGATATATTTTTGCGATAACGTTTAGGGTACGATTTTCCTACAACTTCGATCTAATTTTTACAACAACTTAAATTGATGGAATCTCGTTAATCACATTAGGTTGAGTTTCTTTTATCACATGTACTCTGGGATTACACAACCTCTTAAACTATTGCGTGCGCGACCGACAGTTTTCCGTGAATTGATTCACCCAAACCAACACGACAAATAACACGTCAAAGCATTCCTAATAACATTTAACTTCATCAAATACTTGTCTGGAAAAGAGTCCTATATATTTGCTTCTAAAATCGATCTTCGCAGCGTATTATAGAAGAATTGTAGCATATTTTAACCTTTCGCAACTATAAATCAGAGGAATTTCATGAAGTGCATAATCTCTTAGTAGATGAAGAGCCACTGATACTACCAAAGATTCTGTGAGTAGATCATTTATAATAATAACTAAAGTTGAAAGAATTCTACATTTCCTCCTCACCACTTACGAAAGTTTTAGACATTTTCAGTCACCCTCTTCCCCGTCTTTCCAAACGGCTAAAGTCATTATAAAGCTTTAGTAATTCCATAAAACCCTTGGCAGACCCACTTGACGCACTAATATCAAAGGAAATTATAGAATAATTCTAAGAAACTCTCAGATCCGACAAGTTTCCTATATTTTGCAGTAATTAATAAATTTTCGACAAATTTCAAAAATCCATTGGGATTTTAGAGCCAGAAAGAAGTCCAAGAAATCTTGAATATTTATAGGAATTTCAAGAAATTCTAAAATTTCGTGTGCGATTTCTTGCGAGTCCTAAGGACTTTGTACCAATATCAATTTTACTTTCCTGGTCCCTAATTGTTGAGGGTGGGTCACTTTTCACCATGTTGGCGGATTACCTCGACATCACATGATAATGACTCCCACTTTTTATAAGTTTTGAACGGAAAAATCAACCCCCTTCAATTTACTACCACACCTCATTTTATGAAAAACGAAAAAGCAAGGGCTTGTTTAATGAGCTTTTTGATGGCGTAATATTAAATTTTAAAGGCCTCTAAATTGAAATACGAAACATTATTAAAAATCGCTGTATCATGCCTTTAATATTTTAATTTAATTTTAACCCCCTACTTTTTGATGTAACAAAATATAGTTTACATCTTTATCATATTTAATCACCCCCCTCCCCCCTCCCCAGTTTCATCTACATCAATGAGATTTTGCTACTCACTAAATTCCATTCCGGCGTTTTATTAATCAGAAAAGAGAATGTATATAGAAAAGATAAAATTAACTTTCGCATGCGCTGTGCTTCATTTATTCGTGGTATGAATTCTTCCCCCTTGTTCAATTCAGAAATGATCTCATGAGGACTACAAGAGAAGCACAGCGCATGTGGATGCCGAAACGTATTTTGGCGGGAAGTTCAAACGTTCAGACGCTCAAGATTTTCATTGAATCAAACAGACCGGGAAAGGCAAGAGCATGACACGACCAGAGAAAGAAATAATGTAGACGAAAGAACTGCCTTCTCGACACCGTCTCAAGGTGAAACGTCACAATTCAGGTAAACAGGATTGTATTTCTTATTCATACGTGTCTTTCACTTGAAATGTATTGGAAGTGTAAAAAAATGAGTGAAGTAAGCTCTTCTGTTTTTAGTAGAAATACCTAAATTGGCCTAAGCGAGTATTCCAAATCGTCCACTTCAATGTCTATATTCAGCACTTTGGGATATTGCAAATTACACTAGTGACTAATCACATACCTTACTTTTAAGCATTCGAACATTGCTATAGAAAACATGCCAGAAAATAACATTCCTAATTAAGGCTATTTGAATGACTTTTATAGGTACGCAACACCGGGAATTACTAAGAAGATAAACTGAAAAGCTTTTCATTTCGTCGAGATACCATTACAGAGAATTATGCTATAGAAGGGCTATATCTGTACTGTCAGTCCTAACAGCCGCTAAATTGGTCATTAGGTCTATAAAATTTGAGTTTGACAAAGTATTTTAAAAAGACGCGCCTATGTTAGTTACGGATTTATTGATACACAGTGTATCTTCTCAAATAAGACTATGATATAGTTTTTTCATTTTATTACACGCTATTTTATAACCACTTAAAATTTGATGACACAAAATGTTTTTCTTTTGTACAGTTACAAAATCTATTTTGGCCAGTGTTGATAATCATAAAAACCTTTCTGCTTAGGTTTTGATGACAAAATACCATAATTTAATAAAAAGATTTTTAAGCGGTTTATAAGTGCCGATGATTTACGGTTACTCTCTGACTTTATACACAGAGAGGTTCATTTGGATGTTACCTTAAGAGGACGACGAGAGAAGCACAGCGCATACAATTACCAATGAGGTTGTTTTGGCGGGAAATTAGGACGGTGTTCAGACGCTCAAGTAGTCACGTGAATCAAAGAGATTGGCACGACATAGAAAGAGAAAATGAAAACAAAATAACTGCCTTCCGGACATCAACATGTTACAATTCAGGTGAATAGAAGTTGAATTTATTATTCTTACGTTTCTTTTGCTTGAAATGTCTTGCAAATTATGAAGAATTAATTATATAGTATGCTCTTTTGTGTAAGGGCAAATCTCTAATTAAGCCTAAGTGAGTAAAGTGCAAGTCGTTCATTTAAGTTAACTTAAATTTGTATATCCAGTGTCGTTGGGGGATCTTGCAATTTGCATTAGTGACGTTATTGCTACTTTAACGCATGAATGTCGAACGTTTTGAAAATTGCTGTAAGGAAACATACGAGAAATTTCTAATTAGAGCGACTTTAATAATGTTCTTGTTATAAAGCAGGGGGAACAGCCGAGAAGATAAATTCAATAGCTTTCTTTTCGCTGAGAAGTACTAATCAGAACATATAGCACTGCTCTATCTATACTGTCAGTTTATAACCAGATAATGAGTGATATAGTCCTATAAACTTTTCGTTTGCGATTGTAACGAAAGAATTCGACGAAGGAAGTTTACAACAACGACATTTGCAGTTAGTTTGAGAAGTATCTTGATGGCACATTACTTTTATAGTCTACATCTCGTAATGGATTTATTGATGCAAAATAATATCTTTTAAAATAATAATTTTAGGAATTTTTACTTCATTAATCGCATTTCCTGAAACCAGTTGAATTTGGGTGAGAGAAAGTGTTCCTCGTTGGTACATGCTATAATCATCTGAATAGTTTTGTCAATTTTCATAAATTTCGAAAACGTATCTGCTAGGTATTTAATATCAAAAGCTTGGTCTAGAGGAGAAAGTTGTTGGTAGTTTATGCTTGTTGAAAATGTACATTTACCAGTAGAATTTCCTTAATTTTCGTAATGATTTACTTTCATAAAGTGACCTCCTTGGGTAGGGAAAATTTAACCTCATAGCAAATCAACTTTCCGCCATAAAATTGTGTTGGAACAATTGAATTTGGTTTAAACTAGTTCTCTATAAATTCTAGTTTGTTTAAATACTCTCTTATGCATAACGTTACAAAAAATCATTCGTTGACAACTGTATTCACCTCTGGATCAATTTTCCGTCGTATTGATGTGGCTTCCTTTACTGAAATACTCTAATTCATTTTGCCAAACATTTTCATGGTAATTGCGTAATGAAAGCCTATGAGTACTTGAGTCTTGACAGGAGAATTTGGGAGACTGGTGGAAAAGTTTGTAGCCTCTAGTAACTCTCCAACTGCTCCAGGCCTGCTTTCCATCAATGGTAAGAGGAAATAAGCTGAGATCAAAATTAAATAAATAGCAACAAAACACACAACAAAAGCATGGTATAGCAAAGTAAATTATGACTTTTTGACCATCAATGTACCAAGGGTAGGTTACATTCATCTAAAATCTAAAAGTATTCAATTGATGAAATAATTTGAGGTGCTTTCCTTAGACAATGGAATGATATTGTCAATTGTAGTTGTCTACAGAGATGTAACGGGTCAAAGGTTCAACTTGATGATGAGGAAAGTGTTGATACCTATGATAAAGTGTAAAATGATAAAATGAAAATGAATCACTGGTGCATAAAAGGCAGTTGCCATTCAAGAAACGTACGTTTCTAATATTTGCAGTATTTCTGGTGTGCACAGGGAAACAGTCATTGGCTTCCTCCTTAGTAATAGAGAAGTTCCGTCAGGTCCCCTAAAACAAAGGTTTAAATTTGTTGAAGGCTTTGCCCTGTCTCTCTCCAATAGAGAAATTAACCATTTTGTTACCATTTTTTCCACAGGCCAAACCAGAGAAGATGTTACAAATCAAAAAGATCCAGAAAATCCCAAAGATTCCAAAGCTCCGGAAGATCCAGAAGCTCAGTTACATCCAGAAGCTACGCGACTGATGTAAGTTAGGAAATGCTTAAGCATACGTTAATCATATGCATTTTGTTATGTATTTGCTGTGAATGACATTATCAGGCCTTAACTCTTTTATCTCTTTTATCTATAATTATTCTTCTATTATATTACATATTACATTATATTATCTCATAATTTCTCTTATATTTTCAATTACTTTGTGCGTGTCGATTTGCAGGTCGCACAGTGCAGTTCAATAGTCAAATTCTTCTTTACTTGTAGATAGTCTGAAGATCCCGGAGATCCGGAAGATTCCGAAGATCCGGAAGACTCCGAAGATCCGGAAGATTCCGAAGATACGGAAGATTCCGAAGATCCGGAAGATTCCGAAGATACGGAAGATTCCGAAGATCCGGAAGACTTCAAAAATCCAAACGGTTCCAAGTATCCAGAAGTGTGTCAACATAGGCAATATCACGAAGATCGACTACACTAAAATATCCAGAGGATCAACAAAACTCAATAGATTATCAAATAAGTAACATGCCAGACCAAAGAGGATTAAAAACAAAATCAGGGTATACCAGCTTAAGAAAAGTAAAAGATATCCAGAAAAAACAAAGATTTTTGAAAATAAAACAGTGCAGAAAACCATCACTATAAAGATAATCATGATAATCTAATAAAAATCGCATCCAATTATTATCTGTTTTTGGTAGGTTTAGTAGTTCTAACATAATCCCCACAACTCCTTTTCTGGCTGCTGTTTTGTGCATATTAGCAGAAAGGGTAGTAATTATTGGAAGCGCAAAGTGGCCACATTAATTATCTAATCAAAATACCACCAAACCCTTTATTCCCCGTTTTCTGCAGGCTCAGTAGTTGTAACATAATCATAACATTTCCTTTTCAGGTACTGCTTCGCGCGTATTGGTAAAAAGGCTAGTGATTTTATGTGGCGAGGCAAAGTCACATTCACTATCTAATTAAAAAACCCAAAACCCCCTTCCCTGTTATCTGTAGGTTCAGTAGTTGTAATATCATAATAACATTTCCTTTTCACGTGCTGCTTCGCGCGTATTTGTAGAAACGGTAGTAATTATATGTGGCGCGGCGTAGGCACATCAATTATCTAATCAAAGTACCCCCAAACCCCTTATTTCGGGTTTTCTGTAGCTTCAGTAGTTGTAACATAAACATAACATTTCCTTTTCAGGTGCTGCCTTGCCCGTATTTGTAGAAAGGGTAGTAATTATATGTGGCGCCGCGTAGTCACATTGATCATATAATCAAAACCCCACCAAACCCGTTATTCCCCATTTTCTGTAGCTTCAGTAGTTGTAATATTATCATAACATTTCTTTTTCAGGTGCTGCTTTGCGCGTATTTGTAGAAACGGTAGTAATTATATGTGGCGCCGCGTAGTCACATTGATCATCTAATCAAAACCCCACCAAACCCGTTATTCCCCATTTTCTGTAGGTTCAGTAGTTGTAATATTATCGTAACATTTCTTTTTCAGGTGCTGCTTTGCGCGTATTTGTAGAAACGGTAGTAATTATATGTGGCGCCGCGTAGTCACATTGATCATCTAATCAAAACCCCACCAAACCCGTTATTCCCCATTTTCTGTAGGTTCAGTAGTTGTAATATTATCATAACATATCTTTTTCAGGTGCTGCTTTGCCCGTACCTGTAGAAACGCTAGTAATTATATGTGACGACGAGTAGTCATATTGATCATCTAATCAAAACCCCACCAAACCCCTTATTCCCCATTTTCTGTAGCTTCAGTAGTTGTAATGTCATCATAACATTTCTTTTTCAGGTGCTGCTTTGCCCGTACTTGTAGAAACGGTAGTAATTATATGTGGCGACGAGTAGTCACATTAATTATAAAATCAAAGTACCCCCAAACCCCTTATTTCCCATTTTCTGTAGGTTCAGTGGTTTTAACATAACCATAACATTTCCTTTTCAGGTGCTGCTTTGCGCGTATTTGTAGAAACGGTAGTAATTATATGTGGCGCGGGGTAGCCACATCAAGTATCTAATCAAAGTCCCCCCAAACCCCTTATTTCGTGTTCTCTGTAGGTTCAGTAGTTGTAACATAATCATAATATTTCCTTTTCAGGTGCTGCCTTGCCCGTATTTGTAGAAAGGGTAGAAATTACATGTGGCTTGGCGTAGTAAAATTAATTATCTAATCAAAGTACCCCAAAACCCCTTACTTCGCGTTTCCTGTAGGTTCACTAGTTGTAATATCATAATAACATTTCCTTTTCAGGTGCTGCTTTGCGCGTATTTGTAGAAAGGGTAGCAATTATATGTGGCTTGGCGTAGTGACATTAATTATCTAATCAAAGTACCCGCAAACCCTTTATTTACCATTTTCTGTAGGTTCAGTAGTTATAACATAATCATAACATTTCCATTTCAGGTGCTACTTTGCGTGAATTTGTAGAAAGGGCAGTAATTATATGTGGCGCGGCGTAGTCACATTAATCATCTAATTAAAGTACCCTAAAACTCCTTATTCCTCATTTTCTGTAGGTTCGGTAGT
>JAAAKM020006932.1:0-10260 GCA_010016025.2 Alatinidae sp. Z8VKAUB7J3 | reverse complement strand
TCACGGACTCGCAAAGCTGTTCGGGACTCAGATTCAGAGTCAGATGATGATTAGATATTGGTTTTACTGTACTAGATACTCGTGGTCCTATAAATTACGTTTTAATGCATATTTTATCTCCCTATCTCGCGCACCACCTTGTCTTTGGCATCTACAAATAGATACTTGACAACACTATTGTCAGAGTAAATATATATGAGCTAACGAAAGCAAAACATTTTACTCCAGTCAATGTACACTTAACAAATATGACGTCATTTGATATGGCCCTCATTGATCCGTGGTGTTGGGTACCCTAGCGTGTTCCTAGATCGTTGTATCCATGTACCCCCATCTTGATATGAGGATATGCGATGGATCTTGCTGAAGATAAGACTACTCAAAGAAACTGAGCAGCTACTAGTTTTAAGTGGCCGTGTAACACGATGATAAATACAGATAGGCAAAGAACATTTTTACAGTTTTGAAGATATGATCTTTACGTCGTGCATGTTTTTCTACGATCGACGATTTCCCTAGAATGCCTTCCGCTGCATACCACAACAACCTCCTTCTTTAGAGAAATAGTTTACTTGGTCTACATCGCATCACGCCTCCGCCGGCACGCTGTAGTTTCTCTGAATATCTCGTATGTATTTATAGCAGTGACAATGGGTCAATAATAGCCCTTTGGACCTATTCCTGTTGCGAATAAATACCTAAATTTAGTTTTTTGGAGTGTCCGAAACGCTGGCCAATAAGCGTTTCGGACACACCAAAATGAAAATTTAGGCATTTATTCGCAACTGGCATAGGTCCAAAGGGCTATTATTGACCCATTGTCACTGCTATAAATGTATACGAGATATTCAGAGAAGAGGGAAAACCATTCTGACAGGCCTGTCATAAGAATTAGGACCAAACCGTTTTTTCGTTTGTGCAGACGGTGTCGATGGTTTGTACGTCTTTCCCATCTAAATAGTAAAGTGGAAACTTTCGAATCGTAAGAAAGAACGTCATGGATCTTTTTCTTGTGAACTCGACGAATTAGAATGATACTAAATCGTTAAGGCTGTCCTATTACGATTGTACTTGCATGAAGATCAAAGAACTCTCTAGCTTTCTGGTAATACTCTTGTAAAAAATAACGACATTTGTAGGTAAGATTTATACGTTTTATATAATATTCAATTCTTCGCTTTATCCTACTAATAATACATTCAGTGTCAACATTTTACGTAGTTTTTTTGAATATGTTCTTTATGTTAAAATGTTGTTTGATGTCAGTGTTGTTTTCTTTACGAAAGAGTATTGTTAATTTGTCGTTTCTGGTTACATGTGTGCATGCTTTGCCGGAGACTTGTCTCAACTGTGGCAGAGCGTTTCAAAACGTTCGAGGTCATGCTGTCAAGCATTTTGTTTGTATCGGAATACATAAGCAAATAGAGAATGCACATAATGCGTAGAAATGGGCAGCCAGTACTACACATAAGATAATCAGCCCGTATAAATCAACAGAAGCTTATTATACTTTGTTGGATAAACCACAAAAGCTAGGGGGTCAAATTGAGGAGTTTCTTAAAAATATTCCATGCTGTAATTCTTGCGCACATGTCTACGACGTTTCCTCCACCCCATTGCTATCTTAATAACCCTGTTGCATCCTGTTATTTAGATAGCCCTGCTGCACCACATACAAATCAGTATACATTTGCACAAAACATATTCCATTTATTCTTGTTAATGTTTTCATCGAATTCCTTGTATAGCGAACTGCATTGTAGAGGCGCGAAAGGTCGTTCCTATTTGCGTATCATGCTGAATCGATACCATAACATTCAGAGATTCTACAACGAATAGCTTAATGTTCTGTCGCACACTTGATTCAATGCTTCGATGCCATGCTATTCATATAGGTACACTTCTTTTCAAGAACTGCTATCAATAACCGCAAACAGTGCAAGGGATGCTTTGAATTATACAAGACTGAACAAAGAAACTATTTTAAGTGTCAAGGAAAGATATAGCTGAGAAAAAGTTTAAGATATAGTTGCCCCTCACAGAAATAGTTGCAAGTAGACAAGTTATTGAGACTCGGAAGGACTTGAAATTTGCACAAGCATTGAGTTTTGTTTCGTAAACACAATATCCAGGAAAGTTCGAAGGATTGCAGTATTTGATACTAAAGTGAATAGCTGTTCAGTTAAACCGCAAAATGCTTAAGTTTAAGAATGCACAGAAGAGTATTTAATAAGAACAGTAATAACATTTCAGGGGCATGATCATCAGCATTTCGACGTGAAATGAAGGTGTCTGCTAGGCAGAATTCAGGTTTTGTATGTAGACATGTGACAAATTATGGATGGAAGGGGAACTCCGCACAACTTTAAGCTTACGGATAAATTTTCTGTTTGACCCCATAAATTAGAAGGAAAAGCAAGACTTACATTTTTCACCTTGTGGCACTAAATCAACTGACCAAATATTCATCTTTAGAACCTTGACTCACAGTCATTGACTAGTTATGGATTTTACAGTGAGTAAGTGACCTTCGCTAGTAGCTCCTGCATTCCCAAATTTTTTATTTTTTTTGGAAGAGGGGGGGGTGGTGGTAGGGGGAGGAGTAAGAAAAACTTTGAATTGTAGACTGTATTGTGTCGGAGTTTACTTGACTCGTATGCAGTATTTCATAACTTAAAATAGGGAAGTCCTTCAATGAAACTTTTAAAGGAGCCCTCCATACATCTAATACATTGCGTACAAATTGAGAAAAGAACATGTTTTTGCGGCTCAAAGCTAGCTAGTTAGTTAGTAGTTAAAGTAAAGAAAGTACTTAAAAGTCGTAAATAACAAGTAAAATCTGATTGGACTTTAGGATGTGAGGTTAATAATGCCACTTGAAGGCATTGGACATTACTAGATGAGAGTTGATTATTCAGAGATTCTTAAACAGCCCTCCACCATTGCCTTATTTCTCCTTGAGAAGCGAAGATCCTATCTAATCTCCTCAATAAGACGTCAATGTCTGCTTTCAGGTATTTTGGTAAGGATCAGCTGTAGTATCACGCCCGTAGCCAGGAGGGGGGGGAGACGGATAAGCCCTTTCTGTCAATATTCAAACAGCTATAGGCTTTCTTTTAAACAGTTGAAGTGTCAGGCCCCCAAAACAAAGAATCGAAAACCCAAGTTCAGAATATCCCCTCTGAAAAATTATTTCGAACTCTGGCTACTGGTCTGTGTATACCTTATAGGCCTTAATAACGCCGTCCCAAACTTAACGCCGGCCCTAATAACCAAAAATCGCCTTTCCGGCCGGCGCTAAAAGGACTCCAAAGGGAAAATCAATATTTTCCAAATATTGTTGATGCAAGTCCTGCGCACTCAGAGAACCAGCAAAATACTTTAATTTGCGCAAGAAAAAATAGATTAATCGAAACAATCGAGAAACAAACAAAAGCAGGCGTTTTTCCATGTCAGATACTATCTTTCAATTATTGCATTCATTCGGAAAGTTCCTCTTGAGCATTCAAGATGGTATCAAGATTTATTCGTATACGATATTTCGCAGGTATTAGTTTTTGCAAAATCGGTTATAAGTATTGATAATTTCTTTTAAAGTGTAGGGAGTTGCTCGATTTTTCGTAATTTTGAGAGATTTTATATTTTGCAAAATCGGCAAAAAATTCGCGAAATTACTGTAGTGAAAATTGTTACACACGAAAATTTCTACCCTAAGGGACAGTGAGAGCACAGCATCTATTTTCGAAGAATAAGAGCCATTTACTTTCTGACAAGCGTCAAAATTTCATGATTTAAAAGGTTTTACCTAAAAAACGATTTTTCTGGTGATTTTCCCATTGGCAGCGTCCCATTGTTGGGCCTTTTTAACCTACATTTACCCCTGGTTATACATCAGAAAACGTGCTTATACTGGTCAATATAAGCAAAAACACAGGCCGGTGCTCAATTGTATGTTACTTTGAAGACCTACAAAAAATAGAACATCTCAAGATTAACGCCCCTTTTTTGCTATTTTTATATAAAAAGGCCCTTTTAACACCGGCCTCTAAAATATCGGCCCTTATTCTCCCCACTCGCAAAAACAACGCCCACTTAGGACCGGCGTAATTAAGTCGCATAATGTAATCTGTTCTCATTGCTTATGTATGCTCGTCCTTGGATGCTCAAGCTTCCCCTTATTTATTATTTAGCATTTTCTAGTTTGATTTCAGATAATCTAGAGTATTTTCACTATCGCGCCACTATTCGTCAGCTCCGGGATATTTGACGAAGACAATGTTGATGAGTCACAGTGCCGTAGCCAGACTATCTCTGTAGGGGGTGCTTATTACCTATAAGCAAATTTTAGGGCATGCTTCATAAATTTAAGGCGTACAGGCCAGCCTTTTCACCATAAAACATAATTTTTGGGTAACCCCTTCTGGAAAAATTTTGATTTCTTTTGAAATTGTGAAAGCGGGGAAGGGGTGATGGAGTAAAAAATTGGGGAGGGGGGTCAACCCATATTTTAGCCACTAAACATTGAAAAATTTGGCTTCATTTAAACAAAAATTCCGACGTTTTGGTGAGTAGGGGTGGGGGTAGTTATAGGAAAGAGATTTGAAGGGCGCAGCAGGAATATATTTAGGGATAGAGGTGGGAACTTGAAGAAAACGTGGATGAAAAAACGTGAATGGCAAAATGAATTAAGCTGCTGTAAAAACATAATTTATGCACAACGATGGAAACCTTTAACGTTTTAACCTGGAATCGCAACTTTACAATAAAATACTTTTGAAAATTAAACATAGACATCACTACATTTCGACAATAAAACAGCACCACTAACACCACAAACCAAGAAAACCAACAGGATCACAATCATGAACATGAAGCTCAGCCTGAAGTGCCAGACACATCATATATGGTCATGACAACCAACAGAGAAAAACATGCGGGATCAATATGAATTGGAAGTTACCACAAGCCCTCGTAGAAACCAGGTGTCTGTAGTCAACTGCACTTCCAAATTTTCAAATTTACATGTTCAGATCTGATATCTTGTAAAAGATATATGGAGCATGTTTTAGAAATGATCTGACACATTTCAAAACTCTAGGACTGACGACCATGAACTAGGGGATGCTATTTTACCTTGTCGTCCACTTCTAGAGGATGCTAAGCATCCCCAGCATCCCCCTGGCTACGGTACTGATGTGTCGTCGAACTCAAAATACAGGACTTTAAATATAGTAAAGTAAATAATAAAGTACTTTTAAAAATCTTTTGGTCCTCATGTAGAGTTCACTGTGACGAGTTTGTGCAGTCATTATAGTTCAGTCTCAGGATGATACGACATTTGAAGATTTCAAAACGAGGTACAAACTTAAAGGTGGGTTTCGCCGTTTCTGGAAAGGCTTTGCCTTGCATTTTAGGATACTGAAAGACGTCGTTTTTAGCATGATATTACTCATTTACAATTATATCACAGTGGAAAGAGGCGATTTATCTTAGAGTAGACCTTATTTTATAATTCCCTGCTATTATTAGTGAGAGGCATCATGTTACTTGTTTTGGATGATCGTCACAAGGAGAACTTAACTCTTCTTTCGTCAATGGATGGCAGTGTCAGCAGTGAATTCTGCAAGATATCAGTCCAATTTATATTAAATGGTATAAATTACAAGATGTTTCAAACTGCTGCTCAGAAACTGAAGATAGATAGTGAAACAGTACGGCGAGTTATCGAAAGCTTAATGTTTTTGTTTGTCGAAAGTTCTAAACTGTTTCTCTCGGAAATAGATTTCAACGACTCCTTTCTGATCCTTGGTTTACCTGAGAAGCTCAACTCCACTTTATTAGAACTATATCTGGGAAGTAGAAAAGAAATAAGAGAAACACTCGGTAAATTGAGCTTTGAACTACCGCATTACCATGACCTAGAGTGGAGATTAGATGTTCAAATTGGATCTCGTAGTCTCAACAATCAAGTGAATCCGAATATTCTATTAGATGTACATATTAAAGATGGAGGTCAGGAAAGGCACGAAGTGTTGCAAACGGATCCAGTTAATTTAGTACATATGACTCATGTTTTAGAGCAGGCCTTGTCTGAGATGAAAAGTGCACATTGTAGGAGAATAACGAGAAACATTAAGTAGAATGTGGGTTGGAAGATTACTACTCAGCTTTATTTGACATGGAAACTCAGTTGGACTAAAATGTTTCAGTAATGCACTCTTGAAAACACATAAAGCGTCCTGAATCCACATAAGACGTGAGGAATATATTATGATTTTGCATCTAGTAAATATTTCCAATACAATTTCAATCAATTAAGCAGACTTACTATTTCACCCAATTTTTAAGCAATTCCATAGGAACATGGCAATCTTGAGGGTGCTGGTGTTGATGCATAGATTGCCGTTCAGTGAGTTGTCTCATACTGGGTCTTCTCTATAGAAACACTGCATGTAATATAAAAGTATGTATTCCAGTGAATATGAATAGGAGGACATATTACAGTAGCACATTCAAAGCTGTGATAACAATGGTGTTAAATTTTCTTTTTATTAATTATGAAAGCTTTCTTTCAAGAACTGCCTATGTTAAGTGCTCTCTATTTGCTTAACAACTCTACCATCTTGGTTACAGTCACTGTGTATTAAAATACCTTATATATCAACTTGTGCAATGTGATTAGACTGCTTTTGCATTATGTTGCCTATACTGCATAAATCTTTTCTTGTGTTTTTGAAGAAAGGCTAATCCCAGTTGCTATAAGTATGCCTTATACGTGAAAAACTATGAGATCAGTGATTAACAATTGAAAATCCATGATGACTTGTTAAAAGGTGACATACTTACCAGCCCTTGTGAGTTGATCATTTTAGTGAGCTGATAAGGATAGTAATGCAAGTTACCCTAATGATCATAGAGTACTCTTATAAGCATTTAAGGAGGTTTATACCATCAGAGGATCTTGCCTATGGTTTTTGTGAATATCATCTTAAAATGCACAAATCTTTGACCAAGTTTTCTTTGGATGGACCATAGAAACAACAAGGAAGAGACATCTAGAACCTCATTTGTAGCAATCAAGATAATGAAAAATTCTTCTGTATTTGTGAAATTAGGAACAGGTCAAGAGAAGATTATGTACTGTTTATTTCTTCGGAGCTTAACAATTCAATGACTAACTTGGAGAAATAGAAAAATATTGCCCCAGCCAGATCACTTTTCCAGCGAAGAGGTATACATTGTTTTGGTGCTGTGTCATATAGAATTTTACCGTATGCCTACCTCCTGCCTCCTAAATTACCAACATTATTGAAAAGGTTTATGGTATTGTTACCATTTGTTTTGAGTATTTGTATTATGAATTTCTGCCACCAAGAAACTTATGCAAATAGGTAATGTAAGTAAAAATCTTTAAAATATATAATATATAACGTAAAGCCATAAGCTATTTTTCATGTATTGCTGTTGAACCCATTAACTGTATCTTGTAAACAATATTCTTTAATCCATGCACTTTGCATACCAATTGTTGATAATTTTGTTCACTGTTCAAAATTCTGCCTTTTTCTGCTCTCACAAGTCTTATTAAGGCTTCATAAGCAGAGAAAACAGTCCATACTTACTCTTGGGTGCCTAATACAGGTCCCCCCCCTCTAATTAATTTTTCAAAAATTTTCCACCTAGGACATTCTTATTATACCCCCCCCCCACCTGTTTATTTTTACATAATCTCCCACCCATGACAATTTTTTGAGGGGGTACTTTGATGGGCAAGTAGAAAATGTCTTTATTGAGATATGAAAATCACACATTAAAAGAAGACGGTGGCCTTTTACGAGGCTGGAAGAAGCGTGAATACAAACATTACACATGTTAGCAATAATACTGCCATTGAGCAGGAGGACGAGGGGAACGTTTTTAAAGTCTTGGAAGGCATGTAGGAGACTGTCATGACTTTGAATAACTGGCTATTGTTTGTGTTGTATTACCCTACATTTAG
This sequence comes from Alatinidae sp. Z8VKAUB7J3, assembly GCA_010016025.2. Lineage (NCBI taxonomy): Eukaryota > Metazoa > Cnidaria > Cubozoa > Carybdeida > Alatinidae > Alatinidae sp. Z8VKAUB7J3. The sequence continues at coordinate 2,261 of JAAAKM020006932.1, read as the reverse complement.
GGAGTTGCCGTTGGTTCTAAACATTGCTTCTTGACTTCTTTTGTGCTCATATTCCACCCCCCCCCATTCACTAAGTTTTTAGGATTTTTCCAATGCCCCCATTAATTGCAACCCCCCTTTCTATCAGGCACCCAAGAGTAAGGTTTTAGTTTAACATTGAATTTTGTAGTATATATTGTATCTTTTCATGTCAGAATTACAAAAGATCAAGAACAAAGATATCCTTTTCTTCTCTCGCATTATCATTTGTTTACCTCCATCATTATATATCTTGTGAGTACAGAGTTGATCTTTCAAGTTTTGATGATAAACAGTGTCCTGAGAATGCCTTAGTTTCTCTTATTTAGGAAGACATTTGGCATCTAGACCTGTCTCATCTAGTATATATTAATGATTTTGTCAGTTCCTAAAATACTTACTCATCTTCTTTGCATATGCAGGTAAGGTACTCTTGGGTGCCTAATAAGGGGAGGGGGTGAAATAGATGGGGGTGGAAAATGAACACAAAAGTAATATACAGTGGGGCTTGGCAAAAAGTTTTAAAAATGAAGTCAAGAATCAATGTTTAGAATCAACTGCAAATTCCTAAACGTAGGGCAATAAAATACAAATAACAGTCAGTTATTTGTGGTCACGGTTGTCTCCTACATGCCTTTTAAGATTTTCAAAATGTTCCCCTCTTCCTCTTGAGCAACGACATGGTTATTGCTAACATCTGTAATGCACTTCTTCACACTTCTCAAGCCTCGTAGAAGGCAACCTTCATCTTTTTTGAATAAGAATGTCCTTGGTAGATAATTTTTGAACATGGATTAGTAAGAGAGGGGGACGTCTATTAGGCAAACAAGAGTATATAGATTTCAGACAATGTAAGTTTGTGTTGCTGGCTGCAGAATATCCATTAGCAATAGTTAGACTGATTCCCCCACCCCCACCACACCATGCATAATTGTAGTTTCTGTTGTTTAATAATATATATTGTTGTCCATACTATCCCTCACTGTCAACATCATAAATACATGCCTCCCTTATCTAATGTTGCTGTTGCTACCTATGAATGAAAAGCTAGTATTTTTAGCACAGAGCATGTGAGCAAAGTTAGTTTTGATGTAATCTCTTTTTTAATCTTTTTGCATTGGTGCAATTATTTTGTCGGTTATAATTTTGCACAAGATATTTCATTGATGTCATTGAGAAAACTTCATTGAGAGCTTTATCATATTTGTCAATATTCAACTCTTTAAGACATTTAAACTCTAATATGTTAGTTTTTATGTTGTTAAGGTTATAATTTTTATGTGGTATTTGCACTTTAATACATGATGGCTCTTCTGGAAAGTTCAGTGTTTGAGACAAAGGCGTCTTGTCAATTTCCAGGACAAAAATATGTCACGGATATTTCTGTACACTTTGGATGAGTATGTTTGTTAGATACAGCTACAAGACATTCATGATGTCACAAAGCATTGCCAGGCTCAGCCCCCCTCCCCTAACCTTTAAAAAGTTGAGATTTACTGATTACAGAAGGCAATCTTAGAAGTAGCCCCTTACCCCCACCTCTGACCACTTTTGCATTGGCATCATAAATGTGTTGTAAGATGTAAGGGGATTAAAAAAGTTTCTATAATTTATTGCTCCTTTTTATAAATTTCTGCGAAAAGATACATAAGAAGAATGTTTTCAATCATTGTTTGCATATATACTTGCTGTAAATTGTGGAAGGGGTAAATAATTTTTTTAAAATTTGATACTTGTTAAAGATGATCACATGTGTAGGTAATGTATACAATCTGTTGTTAGATTCTGCAGGCTGAAAAATGTTACGCACAAGTTACCTTGAAAGAAAGTACCAAGGAAGCAGAATATTAGAGTATTTCTTGTATTTGATTGAGTAATGGTAAGGTTGTATTATTGTAATTGAACCAGGTGAATCTTGTTTTTGTCATTAAAATATATAATTCCCTTATTTGATACATGTTGTGTAGTCTTATTTTGTCACCAGTATATAAATGAGAAGAGACAAGAGCTTGGTGGCACTTCAGTAAGGTTTACAATTGACATCAACCTTTGCTGAGGGGGTATGAGATACCCAAATCTTTATTCAATGTCCAGCAAGAGCTAGTTTCACGTGGTTCTAAACAGTTCTTAAGAAGACGTTTTGGTGGTTTTATTCCTATGCACACCATTCATCAGTTATTACTGATCAATTTAGGATAGTTTTACTTCACTATTGATTTAAAAATAGAGGTGGCGCAGTTAAC
>JAAAKM020006929.1:0-10262 GCA_010016025.2 Alatinidae sp. Z8VKAUB7J3 | reverse complement strand
AATGTTGTGTAGCTATTATCAATTGATCCCCAGACTCTGACAAGTTTAAAGACAAAGCATCAAAATATACCGGAAAGTTAATTCTGGCATCTGTATGGATTTGCTTAAGTTTCTACAGAAAACTGAAAGATATTAATGTTCTTTCAAAAAGATAACTTAAACTAGATAATATTCTCAAAATGTACACGTAAAATTAATAGATGATATCAAATTTTTACATTTGATCACCATTGCGGATGATATGGGTTTAAGGGGTTCAAGGAGTTTATGCAAGAATAATTAAAGAGGATTTTCCGTTAGTAAAAAAAAGTGGTTGTGTTAGTTTTAATATTATCTGTTTTTTCAAAAATTTAAAAAATTTTGGTTTTTGGGGGGGGGGGGGGGAACCAATTTTGAGGAGAAACTCGGGTTCACGTCTATGAGAAGACGTTGAATGGTTGATTATAAAACATTACGTTGTCTAACTAAACATGTAAAGTTCTTTATATATAAACTCATTGATAAGAAACCTTGTACAAATATTTGTGTATTTCTTCCGTATTTCAGCAAATTAGTGTAGTAAAATCTTATTATACTTATCATAAATGATCAAATTAGATCTAAGAACACTGTACATATATGCCTAATTGCCAATCTTCAGCTAGTGGCTTTATGGGAAATTCACTATCACCCCTGCTCGTATCAGAACTCCATTTCCTAGTTGTCATCTTTTCAAGCAAGTTCTACAAGATGCAAAACTCCCTTCATTATATTATATACCATTGTCTCATGGACTTCTAAATAATAGTAGCATCAACAGGACAAAATAATTTTGCTTTTTCGTAACAAGTTCCTACTTATCACTGCCCCCCCCCCCCCCTTCGAGCCCTTCGAGCATCTTATAAGTGGGAGAGGGGAGCAAGTGCCAGGATACTCAGGCTGATTTTTGTTAATGGTTGTTGTCCTTTCACTGAACTTCTTTGTGCACGTGACACTCGCTCTGCCCTTTGTTTTATTTACAGACCAATGGTAAATCTGTTCCACATGTCACGTGCTCAAAGGTCGTGCTCTGACAGCTGTAATAAAATGAACCTGGTACATTTATTTACATTTCTACTTAGTATTAATCCGTGCTAGTCTACATTTCCTGCCTCCGTAAAATTTCATTTTCTTACTTCTAGTGAAAGTAATCATATAACTTTGAAAGTAGAAATTGACTTCTCTGGTTTAGAAAGAACAGAGAAAATTCCAGGAGATAATACATCTTGTTTCTATAATTGTCAGAAAGCCAGGTAGTCCAGTGTTTGCTAAATTCAGCAGGTGTTCTAAACTTGTAGTCTAATGTGTAAATCTGCTAGTTTTCCGAGTACGGAAGCATATTCAAAAGAGAGAAAATCAGCATATTCTATTTTGCACACAAGAAACAGCGCTTTTGTAAGTAGGCGGTCAAGTCTGTTGGCGTGGTATGGCCTTCATTCGACAGACTGTATCGTTTTTGTTTACCAATTCGATGACAGAGAGAATAGTAAAGAACTCTTACTATTGACAATTGTTAAAAGGGTTTGCGTAGTAGACATAATTGGAGAGTAAAGATAGAATGAAGACGAGAACATTCCACCACATTCAGGCTGGAAGATTCAAGGCTGGTCATGAGGTGATTATCGATGTGAAGGATGTAATGGCTTATTCCTTAATCTATTTATCAGAGTTGTTGTTCGTCTATTGTACTGTTGCATGATTTTTAATGAAATTGTTTTGAGTTAGGTAACAAATATTTTGCAAGAGGTTTTACGTGCAGATTTGTCAAGGCCATGAATGATGGACCATTTTTTGCGATTGCCGTCTGTCAGTTTTCTCTCATTATTTCATTTAAAGCCTAATTTTAACGGTATTTTATCTGGCGGAACATCTAAACTGTGTTGTTAGTCAGCAGTTGAAATAGACTGAACGTACTTAAAAGTTTTCAGAAATTTTAACTTTTTCTGGTACACTATCTTTCTTTCAGCTATAATCGTGCGTTATCAAGTGCATATTACGGGCTATCCCTTGTCATCTAAGTAATATCCACAGAATCAGCAATCAACTGGTAATCAACTTGTGAACCTGAGAATCCTGTACACGTACAAAGCAATTTTATTTCACAGTAGCTTGTACTCCACGGTTCACTTCTTTCCAAAAGTGTTACACCGCTTAAAAATGCAGATAGCAAAATAGGCAAATCAATATCCGCATCAATTTCATGATAATTATTCGATGGAAAGATATCTTCCATTAAAAATGGTAGAGATAGTTGTTTTCCTATTAGCCTTGTATTTACCGGTTATTTTTTCAAAAAGAACACTAGAGAGATAGAAAATATGTCACCACCCGGGGATCGAACCCGTGATCAATCGATCTATTTCTCTAGTGTTCTTTTCAAAACTAACATTTCAAATCCTCTCTTCTCGATGATATTTATTTTTTTCTAATTTTTCAAGGAATGGCCATGTTATCGAGCAGTGACGATTTGAAAGTCATTATTGAGACTACACTAGGGAAATAGAAAACATGCCACCACCGGGGATCAAACCCTTTGATGATACTTCTGACTTTCAATGGGCTTTGGACAGATAGACGCGCCGGATGGCAGTCCTTCCCTTTGTCACATGGCACAGACAACCTGGTCTCTAATTGCGAGGAAGCTGGATGTCGGTGTTGATCGGTGGATGACTTCGAGCTAATGTGGTGACAAGAAATAGAGCATGTTAACATCGGAGGTCACCTAGCTCAGTTAGTAGAGCACACGCCGCGAAAACGTGGGGCACTGATTCGATGATACTTTTTGACTTTCAATAGCTTTCTTCCCATGGCAATCAAAGGAGAAGCACTCTGGAAGTATTTTGATTTTATCAAATGATTTGACAGTTGAATGTATTTTTTAAACTTGTTGTTTACTTTTACATCGTGGATCTGTGGAATCTGTGGTCACCGTTACGCCACTGGTGAAGGTCAACAATTGACGGCATATTTTGCCGTTACTATATCTGTTGAAAAATCTATCTGTTTTATTCAATAAAAAGTTTATTTAAAAAGAAAAGTTAACAGACCATAGAAGAGCAGCTACGTATATTCTTCCCAATTTCCCTGCATATAGATCCGTCTTTCCTCAAGCGTTTAACGTGTAGACAACGTACCTTCATCCTCTGCCTGATTTAAGCATGGCTGGTATATTGGCAACAGTTTCACACTCCTTCGATGAAGCAAAGTTTTAGCTTCAACCATAAATAACACAGAAGAACACATAGCTTTATTTTGGTACTTTAATAAATTTGAGGAAACTTTGTTCTTGTTACATTGTTATTTTCAAAGTGAACGTTTCTGACAATCATTGTGTTTCTAGCCAACTCCAATTTTGTTGCGAGACGGGTGTAATAGTTTTTGGAGATAGATTCGCATTCCATCCATATTGTTAACAGGGCTATGGGGACAACCTTTGATGTTGCAAGAGCAAGGTAAGTATGGGCCTAAAACTGGGCCGTATAACGATGAATTGTGATTCAAAGTCGAAGACTGTCAAAATTATCGTTTTGATCTTACGCTTTCACGCACAAGAGAGACAACGTTGTTGCGACACATTTCGATAACGTGTCTCCACAAAAATAATCTCTCCGAGTATCAACAAATGCTTAAATCTTAAACTGAACTGCGATTGTTTGTTTGCATAAGTGCTAGAACCTTATTCTTGATGCAGATTTTCTTGCATCATGGAAAAGAGAAAATGTCAAGTTATCAGTGTTGAAAAGAATCTAGAGAAATGGAAATTGGGTTCAGTGTTGCCACTAGAAAGAGAGAATACATGAACATAGGGATTCACGTATTCCAATGTGTAGAGCACACGCTTAGAAAAGCACGTGTTAACGGTTCGATCTCCAGTGACGACATGCTTTCTAGTTCTCTAGAATCTTTCCAACACAAATTTGGTTGCATTTAAACCTGACCAGCGATGATTTTGTTTCTTTGATGATAATGCCGTAGTAATTTGTCGAAATGTTTCACAGCAAAATTTACTTCCTTTGTTTCATGTTTTGCCCGAGAAGAATTATAAATCTTCTCAACGAGTGACACCAATGAGATAAAGCAGAGAATGTACACTCCCCTCTATAAAGTATTGGAAAGCTTCCAGAAAATCAACATTAAAGCTGGACACTGTGGTAAAACTAGAGCTCCATTGGTCAGATGACGATTACCTGATTGGACAATACATTTAATTAAAAGTGTGTTTAACATTGGGTTTACCAGTTATTTTCCTCAGCTTTAAAGGAATGTTTATGTCATTAGTTTCATATAGTTACTTAAATATGTGAATGAAATTGTCAAAGTCTCCTAGTAGAGTTAATTGGTAAAAGACATATTTGTAGTAGGATGTTTTGTCATTCATATATTTGTCATTTAGTGAAAGAATTAATCTACCATTCCATTTGCCAAGTTAATAAACTATAGAAGAGCTAGGAATTTGAATAAAATTAAATTCTTTACTTGGATAGCCATATTCCTCCAATAGTTTAACGTTTATCTGATGATCCTGTGGCAGCTTTTTGGTTTTAGATATGTCTGATAAAAGGGAAACATTTTCACGCTACAAAATGAAATTCTGGCTATAACGACAATAAAGTAAACAGTCAGACTTTTGTACTTGTACCAATTTCAGCCAAACAATGCCCTTTTCATGGTGACAAATTTATTCGCACCTCTGTTGTTCCTCTTTCTATTATATTTGGGAGGTGATTATATCATATCAACATCTGTATTTTGAAAAGACACTACATGGATAGAAAATATGCCATTACTGGATGATACTTTCTATATTGTTTATTTGTATCAGTTTAAAGGCCTATAGCAAAATATTTAGTTAATTCACTTTTCCGTATCACCCCGAATTAGTAAGTAGTATATGAACAGTAATTTTCTTTTCGCCATCATTTACTATGGCAGTTATGGTCGCTCATTTTAGGCACTCATAACTTAAACTCATCTTCCTTGGATAGTAGTCTTCTTGCCCTATATTTCCTGTAAACATTTGTCTCGTTTCTTTTCATGTTAATTGTTTATCAAGACAAATATTTTGTTAGCAAAAGCTTCAATTTTTTAACAAACGTATAATTGTCACTTTGAACGAAATACCAGGCCAGTAGAGTTTAACCTTAATAAGGGATGAGTTTGCAAAACGTTTATTTGATTGGACTTTAAGTTTAGAAATTTGTCCTGGTGACATTTCATAAGAGGCTGTTTGAGGGCTTTTTGCTCAGTAATGAATTGCCTTCATCACCTTATATCCGAGAGCGTAGTAATCATCCCTTTGTAGGATGGAAATAAAACTTCAGAAAACAATAGGGTAACGTTTAAACCCCAAGACAGGCTGAGAAGACTTTCGATAAAAACAAGGAGCGTTTTTAAAATAAGCATAGGGTGTACTATGCTTCTTTCTTGAAACCGTTCTTTTGTCTAAAATTTCCATCAAGTTGGTGGAGCCTTTTTCCTACGTCGGCACTATTGTTTGTATTGAAACTCGTATTATGCAAGATAAAGTTGCAAGGAAATGAAACATCAATAGCACAGATTACAGATACCATATGATACTAGATAATAAGATCATATTAGGTAACAAGATTAAGGCTGGCTTAGATTTAGTCTTTAAGTTATCAACTGTTGCACTCTTTTTATATTGTTTGCAGTACTTTCCTTTAAACACGAAATCCTCCCTACATTGAAACCCTAGTGACGTGATAACCCCAAATTACCCTCTTCAATGGCCAGAGACAGTGTAGCGTTGGTCACATCTCAAAAGCAAAGCGAATAGTAAGGGTTTCATTCCTACTACTGCTGCAATTTTACACCGTTCCGATTTTTTATCCTGTAGACCTTTGTCATCTTTCTGTCGCCAATAATAATAATAATAATAATAATGATAATAATAATATATCGCTGAAGAACTCGACAAATAATGCAAATACAAAGATCTTGAGACTGAGATTGACATTGAGATTGAGAAAATGTGGCATCGAAGGGCAATTACTGTTCCTGTTGTTATCGTAGCACTTGATATGATTAAATAAGAGACAGATATAGAGATAAAATCCCTGGCCAACTTTCTCTGGCTGAAATATAAAAAATAATACTAAAAAGTACCACACACACTCTAAGAAGAGCACTGGCTATATAAATTGTTTGGTACATCACTTCAGCCTTCTTTTGCCCTAGGTTATAGGTAAACACCAGGTAACAGATTGTAGTAAACAGACGATATTAGTCAATAAACAATAGTAATAATAATAATAAAAATAATAGTAATGGCCCGATATATGAACATGCTTCTCAGCACACATCACACAACACTTGCTCAGAAACGTTCTTAATCTCTTTTTAACCGACTATGACAGCGGCTCAACTCAATTCGCACTTCACTTGAAGCCGTTAGCTAACAGAAAAAATGCAGCAAGAAGGGGAGACTATGTAGTAACGTCACTAAAGATAATGGCATCCCAAATCTCCTTCTCTGAATGGCACGGGACAGTTGTGTAACCGTTAGAACGTCCAAGACCAAGGTTTGATAATACAAAGGGGCACCGATAACCCTCGAAGAAAGTGATAAAAGAGAAGGTCCTGTGAAAGAAATGCCACTGGAACATCTGTTTCTTCCTCTTGTCACTGCAATATATTTTTGGCGGCTGTTTACTAGATATGGGTATACATTTTATTACTTACTCGAAACTAATCAAACATGTCTTTACAAATTTCTTTGATAGACTACATGATAGAGTCAAAGGCTTCATCTTCCGTTTTCTTCTATGTGTTAGATCTCATCATTAGCGAATAACTTTCGGTTTCTGTTAACTATTTTGATTTCATACAAACTTGCCTAACACTGAACCTTTCATGATTATTGCAAATGACTTTTTGTGATCGGAAGGAAGCGGGAAAACGCCTGATTGCTGTTATTAATCTACCGCTGTGTACTCTTTCTAACGGGAAAGGCTTAAAATTGAATCTTTGCCGTATCTTTTTACTTAAAAACCATCAGTGTCAAAGAGCAACAATCTTAAAAGAAAGTCAAAAGTCAAAAGATATTTCTTCTTTGTCTGTCAATTAGATGCTAAAAGACAATTTATTTGATTTATAAATGCACGGATTATGTTTATGTCATCAATACTCCCAATATATATGTTTATATCTCCCCATTCATAATCAATGGATCCCCATTCAAAATCTCAAGGCCAGTTAGAATACAAAACTTACATACTTCAAAAACAAACGAGGCCGATATAGAGTTTCGATAACCAATCTGCTTTCTTCTCCAAGTTATTCTACTTCTCTAGAAGCCTTGAATGAGATAACGAATAGGGGGTGTCATGGTTTCACCTCCCCATGATTCTGGGGGGACCTAACTTTTTGAAATGTCTTATTTTATGGGGGGACCTACAATTTTGGAAAAAAAGTGGGGGACCTGAACTTCTGGGGGGACCTGAATAATGTCACCCAATTCTGGGGGGACCTGACACAAAGAGTTGATAATTTCCACAAGCACATTGTTTTGTTGAGAAGTCCACTTCAACTGACCTTTCATTGTTGTGTGGGGCCTTCTGCACCAAACGGAATATCAACACATTTCTCAATGTTGCACAACCAACAATGCAAGCACACTTTTGTGACTGATTGGGTCACTGAGGAACATGATTCCTTTTTCACTGGATGGACTGTCACAATCAAATGCAGTCCAAAGTTAGCATGCACTGAAGAGGAACTCCTCTCTGAATTTGACAGGTTGTGGCCGGTCTTCAATCGAATTTGGGGACAATTCAAATGCCAACCTGGTGTAATGAATAACATTCTAGAGCACATAATCAGTAATTACATGATAAACTTTCCAAACATATGTGAAACATTGCTCGTTCTATTGTCAGGCTCACCAGACACGAGTCCGCTGGAAGGATTTTACAGCAAGCTGACCAAAACTTGTTATAAGGATAGAAACAAAATACAAACAAAGAAACTCGAGACTTCGTATTTCCTGGCGGTGCACAAAATTAAGGATTTGAACAAGCAAGAGCTCTTTATGAAAGCACGGGAACTTTTGGAAAAATGATTTTCTTGCCACAATCTTGTGACGTTGCTTCATGGACATTTTGTTATGGAAAACTGACTTCAAAAGCATTGTTAAGTTGTGTCAGTTATTATATTAATGTGTAGTCACATCTGAATCAGTTTTTGCCGATTTTTCTTTGACAAAAATTTAATTTGACGAGACAACAGCTTGGAATTATGGCTTCAAAGAAACTTCATTTCTTCTACAGTGTAGGAACCTGAAAAAGTGGGGGAGTAGTGTTTGATTTGATAAGGAAAGAGTCCAGGGGCGAGAACAATGCTACATCCACCAAAGACAATCTCAAGGACAAACTTTTAAAGGCACTGCCTTGCAGTTTGTAGCTTCGTTGCAAGCTGAAGTTCAAAATAATGATTTGAGTTCCTTCAGATTTTTGAATGGTTGGAATTTTGTGCTAAAAACCATTTGAAAATGAGCAGATGCTAGATGTGTACAATGTCTTGAACCAATTTTTACTGTTTTGAATAAAGAAAGTTACTCTTACCTCTTGGTCGAGATAAACATGACCATCCATTTGAGAAAGCAAATCCATTGAATTGAGGTAGACTGTATCATCATTGAATCTGAACTATTTTGGTCGTTTTTTGTGATGTTAGGATGATTTAAAGACTTTATTGCGTACCAATTTGTCATCAATTTGCCACTTTTTATTCTTGTTATCAATTGCCATCATTCAGATTCAACTGTTGCATTACTTTTTTTCATTGTCGTCTCATTAAGTGAACCCAGACTTTTTCTTTCTTGGTTCCACCCTGATTTACGAAAGGACCTCAAATCTTTATGGTGCACCAAATTATGGGGGGACCTGAGAAAATTTTACGCATGGGGGGGGCTAAAATTATGGGGGTCTAGAATTTATGGGGGGACCTGAAAAGCTGGATGAAATCATGGGTGTTTTGAAAATGCAATGAAGGGGGGCGCTGATTCGTTATGACATAGGGAACTCTTAATATAAGAGTGCTACCCAGCATTTTTGATTAGCATTGGGGTAGTAATGTATCTTAAATAAGGGAAATGTTCGCCAGGGGATAATGTTCGCCAGAAAGATAACTGACAGCTAACTTTGACACTTCTACCACTTGCCAACTGTCTAGCTTCTCTAAATGCCCAGTAGTTTACAGTACTTAATGTATTTTTCATTAGAATATTCGACGTGCTCATGCCTGTATATTTTAGATTAGATTTTGGAGAGTAAGGCTTACAAAATTCTTAATATGCTCCTGAACACTGGATGGCATAAATCTATAAACTTCTTAGTATTTTAGTTCCGAAATACAGTTGAAGTTGAATAGGCCTTCAAAACACTTCTGGAGTCAGTCCACATAAAAGAAAAAAACCCTTTGCTATGCAGACAAAAAGAATCCATTTTCTCATTAGGCCTATCCAATTAACCTAGTTTTAGTGGCCACTGATTGATCAAAAAACACAAGCCATTCAGGCAGTCCAATTTCTGACTGGCTCTTTCAAAAATACAGTTGGTTATCCTTTTCTCACACTTTTCATTTCGATCATTCTGATGATTGTACTGTGAGGAGTGTCAGACAAAAAAGCTTTTAAGTACAAAATGTTTTCGATACTTTATGAAATATCCTTGTTTTGTACCATAAACAAACTATCTTAACACACTTCCATTGGTTAAAGAAATACTTTCCTCCTTGAAAAGAGCTAAATACAAGAACACTTGAAACAATTAGTACTTTTATGGTAAGTATATGTATCGTTTCCCCATGGGATCGGTCACAACATGCAAATTCGCTTTCAGTTTCGTTTTAAGTACAGTAGCAAGGAATTTTCTCTCTGTCGTTGTTCTCCAAACACCTCAAACACCAGGGGTGCTAGATCGGTTTTGAAAAATGTGTGCGTGTAGCGGGTTAGGAGGAGGGAAGCCATGAAAATCTGTAAGTTATGTTCAGAGATTAGAGACATAGAAAATATGTCACCACAGTGGCTCGAACTCGCCGCCCAGAGCTTTCGCGGTGTGTGCTCTACCAACTGTGCTACGTGACCTCCGACGTTAACACTTCAATATTACCGATGTTAAGTATCAATGATAACAAAAACGTTTCGTCGGAACCGAGATCAAGGTTTTGGGTATGATTAGCGAAAGTAAACGAGTCTTTAACACAATTTTCTGAATAAAGATGAA
>JAAAKM020006928.1:0-10262 GCA_010016025.2 Alatinidae sp. Z8VKAUB7J3 | reverse complement strand
AACGTTCCTATTAATTGCGCAGGCGCGTTCTTGTCACCAAAAATTTATGACAATATTTTACTGTCAGGAGAGAAGCTTAATATATAAACCAAAAAGAGCAATAAACTTATTTGATTTACAAAAGTCATTTGATGGTCAATTTATTTTGGATGGAATCATCTGCAGTTCAGACGTTTCGAGATAAAGAACAAAAAATAATTACCTTACTTGAACCTAGCCCTGACAGTATTTTGCTTTACAATTTATATAAAAGAAAGTTGAAGATATCAAAATATGTTTCAGTTTACGAACAATACTCATATCATTTAGTCAACATTCAGAGCTGACACAACGATCTCAGAAAGGTCTGCTAAATTCTCCAGAGCATTTCCAAGAGCTGATTTGTATTGCTTTGAAATTGAGTAGAGTTGATTTTGATTGGATTGGACTGGATTAATTAAACGAGTAGCGCTCTGATCTATTGGATGTGGTCTAATGAATTGAGTTTACTGAGTTTGATTAAATTATATTTTGGAGTGTTGAGTTGCATTGGGTTGAACTGGGGTGAATTGACATACATGCATTCAAGTACAGCCAGCCACTGTCTCAAACGGAGCAGCGTTATAACGTTTTAATGTAAGTTATTGGTTCATATGTATCAGTGATGATATGTGGGACTTATTAAATGTCAAAAATCCCTCTGTTATTCCAAGACGACGTGTTACTAGTGTATATAAGAGCGGACGAATGATGAGTAGCTGGCAAACAACAATGAATATATTGCCCAGTATCCTGGAAGTACCAAGATTCATAAAAATATCCTTAAATAAATAGGATCTAGAAATAAAACTAAAACTTTACAGAATTCGTGGTTGAATGTATTTACTCGCATTTGACGAGGCGGTGAATAATTCTGATTTTTGTGTGTATGTCTTGATCGGGGACTAACACAGTTACAACCAGTATATATTCATTAACAAATATGGTCTAGTCAAAGACTCATTATATGCTTTGAGGGCCTTAATGTATTTTTTACTACATCTGTGATTAATCCATTCGATAACACGTAAAAACGATGGAAAGGAGAGCGCTTGGCAACGACCTATAGATGCCTATGGGGGTCGTCCCGTATATCTAATGGGCTGTACAATTATCCAGTACTAACGCCTACTTAATATTTGTCCCGTTAGTTCCTTGTTACCGCGTATGTTGCGTTATGGACAAGTAGCAACGGACAATGCTTTGTTGGGCACAAAAAATTCCGACAAAATGCATATTCCGTACTTTGTTGCGTTAAAATTTAAACATCGATTACGCATGTTACAGAAAGTTACAAAAGATGAAGCGAATAACAACTCGGTATGGTTACTAAATTCCCACGGAAGTCTACTAATACATCTGGTAAATGATGTGCTGTGAAATTATGTAGTAATACGCTTTGTTCCCTCTTTCCAATGCGGTTGAAAACTGTGAACAATGTATAATATACGGAACGTATAACGCTTCGTCCAACGTAGGTATGGATCTTAACACGAAAACTAATGACAGACGCCCGGCACCTTCAAACAATATTCATCAAATTTATTCAAAAAAATATAATTAATTAATTAACCAATTGCTACACAAAATTCCATTTCCTTAGACTCCCATACGTGTAAATATGGCGCTCATTTGTCTCCTAACATTCCACATATTTGTATGGGGTCCTGGTAAGTCACCTTTAGCAATTTTCTTTTCATTACTCCTTTCCTACTCTCTGACTTGAGTTTCGTAAGCTCATTATCTTATTCTTGTACGGAACTTTAGGATGATGAATGATAGCAAGCGATATCCAACTGACAGTACAACGATAAGGCCAAAATTTAGCCCCATATTGTCCTACAAGATAATGAATGAAAGAACGTCATAACTGTAAACATCAACGTTAAGATCAAGCAAATCTTGAAAGAGAAATGTTGGGATGTTCTGAAACTGTTGCGCGCGGCGCCACTAAAGCAATTTTGGGGGAAGGGGAGGGAGGGGCTTATAAATAACCAAAGATTTCCTTTCCGTCCTTTCCGTTATGCCATTCTATCTTTAGAGAAGAATCTCCTATTTGACGATAAAGATATGAAAAACCCTCTTTTTCTCTCTTATTTTCTTGCTTCAGTGTTTTCCGAGGTCTCTTCAAAAGTGAAAAAACATTATTTGACATAATCCTATAAATAACCAAAGATTTCCTTTCCGTCCTTTCCGCTATGCCATTCTATCTTTAGAGAAGAATTTCCTATTTGACGATAAAGATATGAAAAAGACACTCTTTTTTTCTTTTATTTGCTTGCTTCAGTGTTTTCCGAGTTCTCTTCAAAAGTGAAAAAACATTATTTGACATAATCCTGGAGAAACCGAAACACCTTTGGCATCCTTCTGACACTATCACTGCTGTCAGATAGCAGCAACAGGAAAAGATAACAAGTATTTGACTCATTTCCTCATCAAAATTAGAGCTTGTTGCTTCAGAAACATTTATGCAGTGCCATGTACTTGGTTTGTCTCGGTTGTATAAATGCAACTCCAACTCTTAATCTGAGACTGTTGACTCTGCCCCATACACTTATTAAGCGAAGTTTAATAAACGTACTTGTTTTATAGCTGTACGTTTTCATACGGCTAATGTAAAATAAGTATACGCACACACACAAGAAGGTATGTGGCACAAGATAACATGGGCGCATATTAAGGAGTTTTCAGGTAGGGGACAAAAGGGCATGGCATCTGGGGCAAAGCTAAAGGCAGATACAAACAGGAGCATAGGAGCAATTAAAGACCTAAAAAGTTGACCGTTGGCAGTTTACTTAAAGTGCATCCTAGGCATTTTGGCTGACTACGTTGGAAAATAGCGTATTGTAATGAATACATCTAAATCTAAATACATTTTCTAGTGTTGATAGGTCAGGTCTGAAGTATTCATTAGATTTTGTTAAGATGCTCCATTCTCTAGCTGTTTTTATATGTATTTCTAGGTTCTATTGGTTGAATGTTACTTAATTTGAAATTAGTGAAAGTAAACTTCCAAGATTCAAGCATGCGCTCCTGTCGTTTTGAAGCATTTACGATGGACACAATAAATACAAAAGGAACTTACTACTACGCTTCTGATTTCTTGCACTGTTGTTTACTATTGTAGATTGTCATTATATAACCTCACGTTTCTACCAATTTGCAGCATTTGTAGCCTAAATGCTTCGTACTATGAGGCATAATACTGTCTACTGAGAAAACTCGGTGTTCACAGTGCAACAGCTTTGTGACACCATTAGGCATCCCCTCAAATCAACTAGTTTGGAATTTTGTTATCAGCTAATGCAACAACAACGTAAATGTGTGTAGGAGAGGGAAGGGGAAGATAGAATAGCCATGGTTCTCTATACTTCAAAGTTCACTGGTGCATTTCAGTTTTCAATGCAGTTTGTGATCGTGCTATTTGTATGCCTCTGAAGACATCCTGGTTTACAATTAATTGAGTTTCCTTAAGTTGAGAAGTCCTTGAAACTTCTCAATCCTTACGTTTGTAATATATGCAAGGTCAATTATCTCCTATTAAATACTTGAAGTTATGGCAAGTCTAATAGCAGCACCACATTAATAAAGGGATAGTTGACGATGGATGCATTAACGATTCGTTTTTTGTGGTCTTTTTCTTTGTTCAGTACATTTTTGTAAATGTCCCATGATTTAACAGGTTCGCTGGGTACGAGTTATCTTTTAAATACTTCCCCTTAGATCCTCTTCCGCTAAGATAAAAAATTTCAAACCACCAAAGGGAACCCCATCTACTGCTCGATAACATTCGTGTTTCCGTACCAGTGGCCAAATTTGAAAGGTTCTTTACAGTTGCTACTGAAAACTAAATTTACTGTTATTGCACGTTGAATACAGGAAATTGTATCTCTATAACTACACTTAGAAATTTCCCTCTACTTGCTGTGTCTTCAAAGTCCTGGTCAGTAATGTAATACCTCTTGGTCATAAGTCCTTAACTTCACTTCATAACTATTATGGTTTCATGACCATGGCTTCATGATAAACAAGACCAAAACTTCAAATTTACTAATATAACCTGGATAAACGGATAAACTGGATCCAAACTTACGCTGTCAATTTTCATGCTTTTAAGGACAACATCTCCATCTTTGAGACAGGGCACTGATGAGTTAACAGGCCGGTCACACTCTACGAAACAAGGTTAAGATTTGAAAATGTATCAATAGACCCTCCTTTTTTTTCAGCAATTTGTTCCAATAACGACCAATAATATAATGTTGCTTCAGAAAACGTTTTATGAAGATTTGTCGATAGGTCTGTCAAAATTACTTGTATAAATTTATTACAAATGGAAATTAACAAGTCGAGTCTATTAACTCCGATTCAGTTCATGTTTTATGGCAGATTGAATCAGTCGGGCTGGTTTCCCAAACCAATTCTTTCACTCCATTCCATTGATCTATCATCAATAGTTTTAGATTTTCAACGCTACAGCTAGCGTCATTTGCAATCTGCAGAATACTAAGTTGCCCTAGGTTAAAAAACAACAGGGTCCCTGTGTTTTGTTGTCTACAGAAGTACATCGCTTATAAGTTCGTCCTTGCTTCTCCAGCAATGGCTAGCAAAGACAAACTGTCCTTCTTTGACCATTTTTGGTAGAGATGTGCAGCCGTCAGAGAGCTATTGCTTTGACGGATGTACTTTCCACGAGAAATTTAATGCTCTTCACAGTATTCTGGTGTACTTTGCATCCGGCGTTTTTCTCTAGTCTACTTGTAACTGTCCGGCATGTTATACCATACCCAAGGACAGATTCTTTCACAGCTCTAAAGTATTCTCTCTTCTTTGTGTCTGGTAACATCATATTCCACACTGTTTTGCGCCTGTCCAAGGCTGCCTACGTCTTTCAAATACGGATTTCTAAATCTTCATGTTTTGAAATATACACATTTTTCCGTACAGTAAACATTATTAGAGTTACCTGCACATTACTCTTAGCGTGTGAGCATTTATACTACAAAAGTTATTAATACGATTTTGTTCTACTTATTACGGACCTGTGGTCTTGGTCGATAGGTGACGTCACAGTAAATGTAGAACAGTAATGCAAGGAATAAGCTTTAACATTATGGTCACGTGTTAGCCAAGGGTGACAGAACAGTTCTAAAGGTATGGATCTGAGCGAGCATTCAATAGTAATAAACGTGGTGATGGAGGCAAGATGTTAACTAATTCTAAAGGTGGGGTTGTTGGGGAAAAGCAGGGCATGTTATGTCAAAAGTCTGCTTTGGACAACTGGCTTGATGCAACTCAGAATGAAATACGAAATTAAAGATTTGGCTTTGATGTGGTCTACCATTCAGAGGAATCAGGAAAACATAAATAAGATTCACTTCATACCATCGAGAAGAGAGGATTTGAAAGATCAATTTTAAAATGACACTACAGAAATAGAGAATATGTCATGTGACACAGGGAGGCTGGTCTTCAGTTGCAGTGAGCTGGATACCGATTTCTACCTGGGGGGATTGGGAGCTAATGAAATGACTAGCAAAACAGAATATGCTAATATCGACGGTCACCTTGGTAGAGCAGACGCTGCGAAGTTGAGTCCGGGTAGTGGTATATTTTGCCCACTTGGAGAGCCTCTGATCTGAACCATTCGGATCAGTTACAATTGATTTATCAACAGTTCTAATTTTGTAGAGGCTCTAAGTCGATAACTCATGTAGGTTGTAAAACATACTGATAATTGGGAAAGCTATCGATAATCGTTATAACACGCAGACGGTTTTAAACTTATATCTGATAACTTTCGTTGTTTGCGACTGAGGTCCATTATAGAATACTTCCTACCCCATCCCATTAACATCACCCCTTGCCATAAATTGGAAAATATACTCACTAATGGGTCCATAGTCGTCCCATTGATTGATATTCATAATTTCAAAGCTGTATTTGAACCAAGACAGGTATTTTATCCAGTCAAAGTACACACGGATGGAACTAAAAGGGAGAAATTCCCAAGAAATTAAAAATGGAGTCAAATAAAGAACCAGTTATAACTTAACAAGTCTGCAAGCACAGGGAGGGACACAGGGAGCCTGTATTCTATCCGCTTCAACTTGAGAGGCAACGTGCTAAACCACTGTCACACTTAAGTGGTAACCATAGGGGCTTTTTATCTGAGCTGCTCGTTTAAGCATGGCCAAAATTTGAAGGTCATTAGGTGCCTCTAGTGCTATTAGTTGCTGCTGAAAAACAAGTCGATGCGAGATGTTTCAGGCTACATACTGTCAGTTCAAAGAACACACATTCTACTTTGAAACCGAATTGATAAAACTTACTTGTCTGCTACGAAAAATCCACCAAAGAGAAATAGTGGCATGATCATAGGAGAAGCTATTGCAATTGCAACTTGGACCGTCGGTGATATAGCTGAAATAACGTAACCTACGAGAAAAGAGTACATATGTAAAAATCAAATAAGTATGTAGAATTGAATAGCGAAGGATGATACTGCGGGCCTCGACGCCTACCTTACTAGATCAAAACGGGGGAAAACCAAAACCCAATGTATTACACTTGTGTTGTAATAAATGGCCTCCTAAAAGATCACTATGACTTGTTAGAGTGTGTTTTCAAACGCTCATGTATTATAAAACATGAATACTCTCTTGATCCTACGTAGATGCAGTTGTTGAAATAGACCATGAACCTTGATAGGCAGACAGACAGACAGGTAGATAGATAGATAGATAGATAGATAGATAGATAGATAGATAGATAGATAGATAGATAGATAGATAGATAGATAGATAAGCACATTTATTTACGTATAGATGTAACTAGATATATAATATTTAACGTAAAAATAAATATATTTACAGACTAACATGTAGTTACGAAAGGAAAAATTTATATCACAATGAATTCACTTTATTTTGTAATGTCGCAGGAAACAAACTGCTTACCATATGCCAAGGACACTTGATTGATCAGGAGGACAACAGCAACATATATGAAAAATGCTGCAGCATCAGCACGACATCCTAAAATATGGAAATATCCGATTAAATATTGCATAGCTAAAGGAATTCAGGTAGGATCTTGGGTAATGGTGACTGCTGCAATGGTGCGAAAAGAATTAAGCATGTAAATTTCACTTTCCCCAACGAAATGAATTTCACTGTAACTTCTCGTGTAACACTAACATGTAACTTTGCTTTGGAGGTCAGAAATATATGACGTCGACAAAAACGTAAAGATTTGTTACCGCTTCTTCTTCTCGTCGTATTGCTCAGGAGGTATTCGTGGTATGGCATCGCTTTTTCAATGAACCCAATGCAATGGAAGCACACAGAAATTCATTAATTGTGAATTTCAAAAAGTGTCCTTCTTTAATCGATTAGTAGATAATTATCGATAAATTTCACCAAAGAGTTAAACATGTTTAATTCTTGTTTTGAGTCCTTTGATTTTGGCTTAAGCATCTGCTTACATTTATTGCTACATGACTCTGTGCAGAAGCGGAATGCCTTCCTAAGCAGTCTCTCAATTAAAGACCCCTAATGAGCAGTGGGCCCGATTTTGAAACTACCCTAAATAACCAGAAAAAACCGCTAAATAGGCTAACTAATAAATAAAGAGCAGCTGGGGCGTCCAAGGGCAATGTCCCTCTATTTACACTACCGGGTAGAGAAGCAAGTCATGAGGCAGGCTCAACCGCCCAGTAAGACCGCCACTCGTGTGTTATGGAAAGACTCTGTCGTCAATCAGAACAGATACTACATCCATTCCTTCCTTAGCACCACTCGATGCAAACGAATTTTTACATGCATCCGAAAATCATTGTTATTTGTAGTTTTGTCAATTTTTCAATATAAAAAAGTACGTGTACAGAATGCTCAGAGCCCTGTAGCATTATAGTAAACAATTTGTATCATCCCTTGAGGACGACACATGATCTACAATAAAACTAAGAAGCCTAAAAAATTATCCTTTACATCGCTGTGTTTAAGCCGTCAATACATTTTGAGTTTTGTATTGATCCCAAGAAATACTTAAAGGTCATCATACGCGACTAAACCGGAAACGCCATTAGGCCATTATTACCTTGGTTACGTGGTGGCAACGACATGCTTAATACATTTTTTTCCAGATACCGCTGTAAAGATGTCTACGCTATGGGAGGCATCATACAACATTTGTTGAAGAATTTTGTAGGAGTAAATTAACTTTGGAAGTATATTTGGTCGAGAGTTTCATTTCATAGATGAAAACTTTAAACCTGTGAAAATATTATCAGGATCTGCCAGAAACTACTATGCATGTCGTTGCCATCACGTAACTAGGGCCGTTTTGGCCTCGGGTTTAGTTGCGTATGTTGGTGGCCTTTAACTGCAAGAAATGCAGGAAAGGAGTGGAAAGGTTTTGACGATGTTCAATGTAGTGGAATAGCAATAGAAGAGGGGGGAGGGGGGGGGGGGAATGACGAATTTGAAAACAAATTGACGCCATCTAAACTTTCACAGAAAAAAATTTGGGGTAAAAATAGTCAGGATAGTAATAGAAAGAAAGGAAGCTTGCATTTCAATGAGAAATTAAGTTAATGGATACTTCTAGTTCGGATGCAGGCTTAAAATGGTGGTTCACCTGCAGGGAAACCTTCCTTGGTGGAGGTAATGGCACTCCTCTAGGAGGGAGATAAAAATGCTGTGGCTTGGGTTTACAAACCTTGCAACATTACAAGATAAAAACGCTAAGAAAATACTTGATACAAGATATTCAAAACGACGGGTATGCTATGAATGTCTAAAAAGTTAATTTACAATTTTAAATGTAACTGATAAATTGAATTTTAGAAACCTTTTAATTACCTTAAAAAGATGTCTTTAATAGTAACGTAAAAGTATCTAGACATTTTTTATGGCGAATGTAACGTGGTAAAGAGTTTCATAGTTTAGGAACTGATGATGCAAAGGCACGATCGCCTAAGGTTTTAAGTCATCTAAGGCTTGTATGTGACAAAAGCAGTTCTGTAGCAGCTCTGAGATTGTGCTTAGGTTCTGCTTTTATACGAATCAGTTCAATTAAATAGTGCCACAATGGGTTTTAAAGTGAACTGCATCCTTGATCTACTCTGCTTACCCATCATCCAGAATGTAACAATTGCAAACAGAAGCGGTCCCGGCATATAAAATGGAAACTACAGGGGAAACAATAGAAAAGTTATAAAACAATAGATAGAGATTTTCAGATAGATGTTACCAAGTAGTCAACTTTTAATTATGTCAGTCCTATCCTATGATGACTTCCTCTTTAAGAATAAATTTCTAAAAAGACACAGGAGAAATAAGTGGGGCTCGAACTCGTAACCTAGGCTATCATGGTGAGTGCTCTACCATCTGAGTTAGGTGATCTTTGGTAATAACATGCCCCATTAGACTCCAGTCATCCAACGGTCGACACCAACATCGAGCTCAACGCAATTGGTGACTAGCCTCTTCGCGGAATTTGACGTATTTAAGGAAGGACCTGGCAGCCGGCTCGTCATGCTTTCCAAAGGCAGCTGAAAGTTACACAGTATCATCGATATCTATAATCCTCTCTTCTCGATGATACAGAATAATGATCCGAGGCTCTTAAAACTCTATGATACGTATGCACACGTCTTTGGCTATAAAAAAACCCTGGATATATAAGGCATAGTTGATTGGGCCATTATGATGTTGGAGGAAAGGGTGCTTACTCTTATTTATGAGACAAAACTAAAACAGCTGCTTTATCTGTATGACAAAATAGAAGCGTCAGAGCCGGTGATAGCTAGAGCAACTCTTCATTCAGCATACAAATATCTCCTTTCAATCCATCGGAGGAACTGTGATTTTTCCTACAGTTCCTCGGTCACTCTCGTTGTTTTTCAGAACAACCAACATAAACATAATTATAGTCAAGAATTATAAATAATGAATTTCCCTTACCAACTGAGTGGAGGAGAAAACATGTCAAGATTGACTTGAAAATTTCTCACCTTACTTTTTGGACTTGATGGTCCAATGATTAAGGTTTGGGTTTTCAAACCAATGGGTCGTGGGTTCGAATTCCCTCAGTAAAAAGCTATGGTGGTAATGCTTCACTCATGATAGATATATAATAATTGCTATGTGTCTACTGAGTACGTATATATATATATATATATATATATATAATTCTCAAAGAGTGGAGCATTACCACAATAGCTTGCAATTAAACGGCGC
>JAAAKM020006927.1:0-10263 GCA_010016025.2 Alatinidae sp. Z8VKAUB7J3 | reverse complement strand
TAAATTGAATTTAAAACATATATCAACTGAGTAAATTACAATATCATCTATTTAAACAGAAACTGTAATTCATAAAAGGAATTTTCATCGAGGGAAGAGACAAAATTTTTCTGTATTCGTTTCTCTAACCAGAAAACTTTAGCTTGAGTCGATAATCTACGGCCTAACCAAACAGACTGGACTTGCCCATGGTTTCATGAAAGTGTTGACAGTTGAGTACCCTTCCAAACAAAGAAAAACAGATAAGCGAGCCTTTAACCTAGTCCTCACATGCCAAGCTAATCATGTGATGTGAGCAATAACTATCCTAATTGGCTGAGAAGCAACTGTGCGACGTGGCACTATTTTGAAAAATGGTCAGGTCCGTTTCTCGAGTGGCATAGAAGTGGCACGCCGCATTTGCCACTGGCGTGCCACTTCGGTGTGCAAGGTTTAGTGCTTTTGTATAGGTTCATTCCCAAGTGACATGCCACGTCGCATGCCACGTCGCACATGCCACTTCGGTGAGTAAGCTCCCTTAAATTAAGTATGCATAGTGCTCTCATGGGTATCCTAGCACGACAGTCGATGCTAGCACGACAGAATTGTGCTTTTTGTACTAGTTACCAATGGTGTCATCTTTTTGCCAGTTCCATTTAATTTTAACTTGACTGGTGCTAACAATGCAAAAGCTGTTCGGATTCTTATTCTTACCCTGTGCTGATTGCGATGAAAGTCAAAAATATTGAAAGACGCATGGTAGAGCTTATCAGGTCTGAAAATCTCCTTCATTGGAAGAAAAAGGTGAATAGAACCTTTCATCAAAGTAAAATTTTTAGAATTTTCAAGAATAGTGAGGAACATTAAAGGTTCTGACATCCTAAACTCGCAGAAAAGATATTTAGTAATAGAAAACTAAAGTGATGACATCACAAAAACTTTTCCAAAGAATCCCATTAAAAACTTCTTCCAAGTGATGGTGCTGCCATCAAATTCCCGTATATAAAATATAGTGTTCAAACTGCATAACAAGTGCAAGGAACGACTGAACGAATTTGGAAGAGGACGAAATGAAAGGCTGATAATTTTGCTCATTTCATAAATTTATAATCTGGCTTCAGTAGCAAAGTTTCAATAGGCATGCCAAAAGTTTAAAGAGATGTATCTCTACGCTTACTCAAAAATAGTTTTCAAACTCGCACGGGTCATCCATATCAACAAGAAGTGCAAATAGTGCAAAATATTATTAACCTGCTGATATTCCTATAACTCTGATGTCGCACTTACGTGCTCTATAATTGAAGGGTGTTTTGCCTACTCTCAGCAAACCGACTGCCAAAGTTTCTTCGTAATCTGTCCACACAATTGGAATACAAACTTTAAGCAAACAAACAGGCTAAAGTACAAGCACTGGACATACACAGAGTAAGATAAGAGTGGGAAGTGGTGATGTCTTTACTAGTATATTGTAAAGAACTGTGCCTCGTGAGGATGAAGATCAGTATCAAAACAAACTATACTGTCAACTTTTACAATTGACAAGTATATTTTATAAGAAAGTTGGCATTCTAAACAATGAAATGATATATGGTTTTCAATCACACGAAATTGGAGATGCAACTTAAAGGAAAGGAGACTAACAGCATAGAAAAGATATTAGTTAAGTGATGGAAAGAGAACGAGAGAACGAAAGAACGAGAGAACGAAAAAGAACGAAAGAGAAGTCCAAATACGCAGTAGTTTTTTACAAAATCCAAAAACCACGAAGAAAAAGCAATGTAGTCTAAAGCCATGTAAAGCCGCCAAGATTCAAAAAAGAAGTAAAGACAACTATTGAAGAGCAGAAGTATTGGGATTTGCAGAAATGAAGGGTAATTTTTCAGGAAAGGAAGGCATCAAGAAGAAACGAAGAATAATCTCTAAGTAGAGAGAAAGTTGAAAGGGGTGTGAATAAAGGGCGAGGGACTATTTAACACCAGGATTTCAGAGAAAGAGCTTGAGCGGAATATTGCATCAACACTGGCAAACTTTAATGTCATTAGAGTCATTAGACCTGATTGTAACTTATAAAGTTTATTAGCTGATAGGGCATACAATATTTATTCTACTTTTGTAGGTTTAATGCGTCAAATCAATGTACCTACTATTAAAGCAGATACAATAAAAATTTACTAATATTCTCTAAAATTACCAAGAGATCTAAGAGTACACGTTATCAAAAATACAATATTAAATATATATTTGATACCTAAAATTGATATTATTTTAGTAAGAAAATGGCATCCTTAATTTTCCGCCTGTATCAATTTGCTTCTTTATTCCTTGCAAGGAAGATTTTAAAAGTCTTGCTTCTTAATGACTTTAATTAATGATCAACCTGGCTCAGTTAAATAATTTAAACACATAGGACGATGATGACACAACATTGTATTCGGGCATCATCCACATATCACTCTAGAAGAAACAGAGCAAACTTGAAGCAAATATGTAAGCTGACTCTAAATAAAACTGATTTTTTTCAAGGCAGACAGAATCCTCTTAAGAAATACAAATCTTTAAAACTGCTTGGTCTCTCATTATTTCCAGATCTGTCCTAATTTCAATTTGTTACCATGTCTACCTTTAGAACATGGGTCATCGTTTTGTGATAAAGAGTACCTTACTCCTTGGATCATTCTATATCTCAATATAAGTACCATTCGTCTTTGCATTGAGTACAGTTGCTATATCTGGGCTGGTTCGCCTGCGTTCTAGTCTTGATGTCCGTGGTCGAGTTCATAGACGTGTTTCAAACTTGATAGAACCAAGTCTTCCTGTGAGTCCTCAGTCTTTGTCTCATCGACGGATCGTTGCAGGTCTCATTTTCCCTTATAGATACCACTATATGAGGTGTTTTCCTCGCTGGTATTTATTATTTCAATTTGATGCACCTCGCAAGACTCAAAGTCTCTGTGGTTGTTACAGGCTTTAATAAATTATTCTATGAATCGAGTTTCTTTCCTTGCACGGTCTGCTTATGGAATTTATCGGCCCATAAGTGTTTTCCTTCTGCATATGACTTAAACGTTTTAAATTCCTAGGCGATCTTGTATCTCTTAAATTAGTGCTTTTAATGAGTACCTGTCCCTCTTTGAGTTTACAGATCCATACACTTAGTAGCTTCATGCTGTATGTGGCTGTCACAGTAGGTAGAAAATCCAACAAACCCTTCAGTTTTGCAGTATTTAAAAGTGGTGCACAACTTACTATAAAAAGACTGACACGATGAATTAGAGAGGTACCGATTTTCCGAGTCGATCAAAATGATAACCGGCTGGCATTCAAACTGATTTTTTACGATCTTTAAATCCGGTCATAGAAAGTGCTATCACATTCCTGACGACCACATTACGATATATATTTAGCTTGAGGTCAGTACTCGATATACTTTGCGAAAGAGAGAAAGGATACATTGCGCTGGCTAGAAGGATGCCTTCAATGTCATGCAAGGGATATGACAAGGACGTAACCCAGGAAATAATGTAGATGAAAATATATAAAGCTGTTGTCGGGATGTACTACTTCTCTAAATTTTCTTCGCCACCAGGTTTACTGTGTCCGTAATAGACTCTTCGACTAGCACAAAGCTCATCCTTTTCGTCATTTTTCTACTCAAATAAAAGTGAATGCACTTAGCAGATTTGTCAACATTAAGTGGAAGTCTTTAGAATCAGCGGTTTGAGATATCGCAAGATTGATTTGGACGAAGACTGATGCGGAGGTTATCTACCTGTGTGGAGCAACACTCATTTTTTTTTATTGTTCATTTTTCATTTTGGCGGGTATTCCTTGTTGTAAAGGAGATAAATGACGCAATATTATATAATCCTTCATTAGGCTTTCCAACAACTTGACAATATGGAGATTCATATTATTCAGGACGTTATCCACAAAGGTTGTTGCCAGAGGATCCCTACGTGCTTGCAAACGGGCCATGCCATGGTAAACATGACCTGCCAATTGAAGTCTGCTTCTTAGCTTCTTTATGGGGCAGGGTCCATGTCTCGCTACCATACAAAAGTACTGACTCAATTATTGCTCAAAAAATCCCTCATCTTGATTCTGTCTGAGATAGGGCTTTCGCACAGCTTGTGTATTTTATGCAAAGCTTCCCATGCACGTGTTTTGCGGTTTTGGATATCCAGCTTTTATTAACAAAAATATATGTTAAGTCTTGTTTATCATCGCCCGTAAGGGCTTGTGCAACAGGTTCTCCGGAGAGAGGTAATATTTTCAAAAAGCCAGATTAAACATTATTGATTTTGTTACACTCTTTTTTCAACCTAGGAGCAAATTTGAACGATTGAACCGTTAGATATAAGTACAATGTCGTCTGTAAGGTAAAGGTCACAAAGAATTTAGCTCAAACTCTTATACTTCTTCTGTGCAATATAAAGCCTCGACCCTCCTCTTGACCTAGGGTTGCCTTCCTCAGAGCATAGTCAAGGACTATCATAACGAGCTATGGTGTAAGAGTGTCTTCATGAAATAATCCTGTTTAGAATTTGAAATAGTCGTCTGCGTCACAATCAGGCGAGCACACTGAGTTTACGTTGTTTGATAGGTGACGTGTGTCGCAGACCTGAACCTCTTGGGGATGTCATATGCTTCGAGTATCTCGAGCATGTTGGCCTAACTTACTAAATCAAAAGCCTTGCAGAAATTAATGAAAATCAAGACGGTGGGTAGTTTATTGGACTTTACACTCTTGAGTGTGCCGTGCAAGACAGGACTTTGAGGAGCTGTCCATTTTCCAAGTCAAAAAACCATTTTGATTTCCCCTAAGCCAGGGGCCATCGACGGGTTAGACTCCTTTTAGTATTATTCTGTTGTTTAACTTAGTGACAAGTGATGTCAGTGCAAGACTTCGGTATTCATGGGGCAACTGATAGATTGCCTGATCTGGGGGTGGGTTTTAAGTTGATAACTTCTGGTTATTTGGCAAATTCTCCGTTTGAAGTCTCGTTGTTAAATGTAAGGAATGTTCCATCGATGTCATCTCTCTTGACAATTTCAGGGGTAATACAATGTTTATCGGGCTTTACCCTCTTGTAACAGTTTTCTACCCTCTGAGAATGCATATTAAGTAAAGTAAGAATCAGGGATATTCAGGCCGTTAAGGACTAAGGCTTGCCCAGGGGTTTCTTGAAATGCACTTACCAGTTAGTGCCTATATAACGGTTTTCCTCAGTTACATTACTTAGCTTGCCAGGGAGATAAGCTGATTGATAAGTTTCCAGGCGTTGGCGGTCTGGTTTCCATGTAATTTGAGTTCGGTCAGGGAAATCACAGCATTAAGATATTCTTTCTCAACTTCCTTGTATACCCTCTGGAGGCTGCGCGTGGCATGTTGCAGGCGCCTTTAGAAGACAACATCAAAAAGTTAAAGACAAACAAATACTAATAAATTAAGAACCAATTGAAATAACAAATAAATACAAGAATCAGAAAATGGATGAATGGCTAAACAACACAATTATTGACTAATTATATGAATGGAGACATATACAAGAATGTTGTCCGGATAGATGAATACATAAGAAATTTAATGTATATTCAAATAAATAAGTAAATGAATGAATGGCTGAGCCAGTATACATGACGATGAAATACTATTGGGTAGATAAATGAATAAATAAACGAACATGTGATATTTTAGGAAAGTGTTTTGGTGTGTACTGTGTAAAAGCAATAGTAGTTAAATTATGGCTCATACAGTCTGTTGCAGGTAGAAAGTAAACCAAGTTTAGTATTCTTAACAGTATATTGTTTGTTACGTTTTCAATTTTGCAGTAGCTAGTTGTGCGTTTCCGAAGAACGACCTTTTCCTTCTCCTTAATGGTCGACCACTTTCCCCGCTGTTGATTACAAATTTCCCCGCTGTTGATTACAAAAAAAAACCTTTCAGTGCATCTAATAAATGGTCGCACTGAATGTTGCGTGGATTAATTTTTCAACAGTTACGAGTTTGATTATTAGACTGAGTTTATCAATCTTGCCTCCTATGATACGTTTATTACATTCAAAACTACCCTTTAAATTTATCATCCTGTTGCAGAGTGTTTTGTCCCTCCGCGAGGAAGTATGATTCGGATTGCCAGATGAATGAAAGACTGGTAATCAAGTAATGGCAACAAGTTTCAATACGAGGAAAGAAAGAGATCTATAATATAAATGGAATACCAGTAAAGTCGGCTTCTTTTGTTATGTCAGGGAAAGTCGCAATTTTTAATCACGACGATCGGAATGAAGACGACAACAAAAACAATTAGCGTGGATGTATTTACGTTTACAGACATATTATAGCAAAAATGTGTGTTAGTATGTACTTGTTATGATTTCTCTAAGATTATTGTACAAAGACAAGACCTTATCAGCAGCACCAGAAGGAAGCGACATGAGCCACATAAGGTAAAGATTTCATGTCGAGTCGGATCAACAGAAGAGAGAATGTACGAGTGATCCCTAACTTCAGTTAGAGGAGAAACAATCATTACTCTCAAATTGAGCAACCTTTAACCATGTTATTACTGGGCTTTACTTATAAATAAATAGAGATTCTACTCTCAGTTATCGATTCACCAAGATTAAGCTAGAGAGGACCTCTGGCAGGATTTGGTAAAATTCTGTGATACATTTTTTAAGCACCAATCGCACTTAAGCGTCGAAATTTGTGATCCTTGTATATAAGATAGTGATGTGTTATATTGGGTGTGTACAAGATATTTATGTCCGCTTTCTTTGAGACTGTAATAATGCCATTTATGATTGTTGATAACGACAGATTATGTCTTGGTCTAATATAAATGGTTCCATTCACATTTTTCATGGTCAACTTTATAGGGAAGGGATATGTGACCGCATAGTGTAAGGGCTTGCTTTTAAAACTATTTTAAAGCGTTACATTCAAGTTCCAAGAAGATTTAACAACTTCTACGTATCTTAGCCACTTATTTTTTGTTGGAAAAAGCTGGGAATTTAGATGCCCGTTTGATGCATTCTACCAGTGCATTTTTCCATTGCTTAAGGTGTGCGTTATTAGACTCGTGCTTTGCTTGTACTGATGAAAGCTCGAATAAGTCAGACGAAAGGAGTAGCCGCCCTCACTTACGATAGACATTATCTTACAATTAAGAAAAGCCCTTTTATCGATGACGCATCTCAATGATTGTACAATATAGGTCGTAATATAAATATACGTACCCATCACAAAGCACGTAAATAAAACATTGCTAAAAATTATTTGATGAGCTTTCAGAGTATTCTATCACCATCGTCAAATCATAAATTACACTTCAAAAAACTGATTGCTTAACAAATAATGCTTATTAACTAAGTATCATCTACGCGCCTTGTGCTGGACAATTATCTTTATATTAAGAATTCGTTGTCCGCCTGTCTTGTTAAGTGCAGATAATATAGGTCGTGTTATTGAAGAATCCTATGCATCATTATAACATTTATAAGCCTAGGGCGAATGGTTCTTTGTAGCGTAAAAGTGACTTC
The DNA here is from genome assembly GCA_010016025.2 of Alatinidae sp. Z8VKAUB7J3. NCBI lineage: Eukaryota > Metazoa > Cnidaria > Cubozoa > Carybdeida > Alatinidae > Alatinidae sp. Z8VKAUB7J3. The sequence continues at coordinate 2,739 of JAAAKM020006927.1, read as the reverse complement.
TGATTCATGACCCCTTTCGCTATTATGATTAAATTCTCAAGAGAGCTCTAGAATGAATGTTACTATGCAAGTTTGTTATATAGTAATAACTGTCAGCTCACTTGAGTTTAGGGAGACACTTTCATTTTACTGTTCCAGAACCGATTCATTGTCTAAAAGGGCAGTAGTAAGCTTAACATAACGTTCTTGAGGAGTATTGAATTACCAGATGCCTACCGCTTTATCTGAGTTTTTGCCGCGCAGTGGAAAGTAAGGACGGTCTCCAGTTTCTTTTGCATCTTCCAGATTTAATTTGCTTACAATATTTGAGTTTTGATTCTTCATAATTTTTTTTATATGCACTGGTCTTTCTCTGCCTTATCAAATTTCAAACTTTATCACTCTGAATAGTAATGTAAAAGGATCTTAGCGTGGTAACAGCTCAAATTGATAAAGATATTTGATTAATTAATGTTCTCGGATAGATGCCTTAACCCGATTCATGGTGTCCACCCTTTTATCTGTAAATATCAAAATACAACAGAACTAAAAACTAAAATTTAATACTATAATAATGGAGTTAAAGGGGGGTCTTCTTTGTTTGAATAATTTTCCCTAGAAGTCGACAATATCATCTTGGAAATCATTGCTACCATCTTAGATTCTTTATTTGAAAAGTAAGAGTACGTACAAGTTTTCCTTGACAAGATAAAGACGTATAAATGCAAGTTTACACGAGGGTTTTCGGAAAACGAACTTAAGTGTAGAAACAGCAGTCGTCCATTCCCTTGTTCATGTTTTCCTCAACTGTGCCTTTGCATATTACTGCAAGAGAAAACTTGTTACTCCTAGAATTTTCATTAAACGTATCGTGTTACACCGAGATTTTTTGTTATATTAGTAATTTTTATCTTGTGAGGATAAAGTCAATAACATAAACGAGACTGCAACTGGTGAGGGTAAAGTTGATAACATGAACTGGACAACAAATGAAGGAGCATTGGGTACAAATTTGACTTACTCCGTCAGAAAGCGGTCGAATGTTATTATGTCCATAAATGTGTCCAAAGTGTTGACTTTCATGAAATACAATCAAGACTTTAAACAAGAAATTACAATCCCTTTGTCAGACCATATACTGTAGTAGTGGGGCTGTTTATAAGGCAACTTTAAATATAATGATATTGAATTTTTGCGATTTCTACTCTTTAAACTACTCACAATAAACTTGACTACTAAACCGTACAAAAATACATAACGGAAGAGTGCATTGACATAAACTGCAAGTATCACCCTCAGTCCGATGGTGTCAAAACTGTTGAAGAACGATGCTTCAAAGCTTTCAGTCATCAGTGCTTGATATTCCTGTTACATTCTTTGCAGCACCTCTCTTTACAAAAGTATTTCTATTATATTAAAACTTATTTCTAATTTGGTATAATTAAAATGTAAAGACAAAAGATATTGCAATAAAAGTAGGCCTTTTTCTAAATGGCCTTGAATTAGCAGTTATATGCTGTTGGCTTGAGAATTTTCAAAAGGGTACAGTAACAAAAAATTAAAAACTGACAAAAGCAAATATTTGTAACGAAAGAAGTAAGCGAAAGTAATTTTAGTTATCGACAAGACTTGGTACATATCAAATTTGGTCTAGTTGAACATGACATGATCATGTGACATCCTCCCATCCACTCAGTATCTCGAAGGCAAGAAAGTAGTCCTCGCTATTCAAGAAAAAGGACGAGAACCTTATAAACAATAAAAGATGCATGACTGTGTGAACTCAACTTTGACAGACAGGACGTTGTTAAGGATATGATTTACTTGGTTCAAATCTCTGAATTTCGTAAATCATCTACTAAGCGCCTGGGATGCTCATTGGAAATAATGTTCAAGGGGCTCTTATTCAACGAGACACTAAAGCAAAAGTTATACTAATTGAAAAAATTAGTATTTAGAAGGAGTCCAGTATTCATTTACACTTTAACGTTAGCGGTTCGGTGGTGTAATTTTTTCATTAGCTTTACTTTACTTTGCTTTATTTTTCATTAGCGATATGAGTAAAACCGATAGTAAATGAATATGATAACGACTTTCATGTGCTTGTGTTGATAAAGTTGAAAAGCTTAAACTCAATATACTGTGTAGTTTATCGTATTTTGAAAAAAAAAAATCGCAAGGTAGAAGGATTACGTAGTGCTGTTTTTGCATTCAATAGAAAGTATTCAGGTAATTAAGATATAGTTGATTGCTATAAATGATTAAATTTGAGCTTCAGTCATGTGTCCGTGTTAACAAATTCGTTACCTATGTCACTGCCTTGATATACGATAGAAGGATTCCCCTTCTTTCCCTTCTAGTCCATAACTGGTTGTCCTTGTTAGCATGAACAAGTGCAATAGTTTCTGATTGTTCCACAGGAATCGGCGAATAAGAGGCCGTGGAGCGGAGCCATTAACCCTCAGAGTACTGAAATATTTCCGTACCCTCTAACTACTGAGAGGGGGTCAATTTGATCCCAGAGGATTTTTCCAATTATTCGAAAGGTATTAATATAAACTGAAGTATTGTTGATCCTCTGTTTAATGGGATACATGTGTGATATAAAAATGACTTAGTTACTTTTTGATCACTTTTTGTGCGATCTTAGCACGCGACTTTTTAAAATTGATTGAAATTCAAAATTTAACCAATTTCTGAGTTACCGTAAGCTTTTGGTACCAATTTTTGACATATTTTAACATCTTCAAGTATTCACCG
>JAAAKM020006925.1:0-10263 GCA_010016025.2 Alatinidae sp. Z8VKAUB7J3 | reverse complement strand
CTAACAATGCTTCTGTCATCGCTTTCTTTGTTGTCCTGTTGCAAATGGTATGTAGTTCTCTTGTTGTAAGGGGTGACAGCAGTCAATAGGAAGCAGTTCAATTTATCCAGGAGGCGATTTGTGTAAAATGAGCCTCGGGAATTTGTAGCCAAGGAGTGGAAGGACAGAGGGCTCAGCTTACTCCAAGGTAGAAAGAACATAGAGAAAGAAACGACAACACAAAAGGGTTAAGGCAATAAACCTGTGAACAGAACTGGAAGTGTGTGCCGGGCACAAAGGCACAGTAGCTACCAGCCGCCCCTGCATGGCTCTGAGTGCAGCAACGTAAGAAGGTAAGTTTTGATTCAATTGATTCAGGACATAACTGGTACGACTATTGATCCGGTACGTTTATACAGCCACAAACAAGGTGCCTTTGCTCTGTGCAAAAACCGCGTATGTAGCCACAGCTCTAAACATATCGACGTACGGTACCATTATATAAGACAAGAGATAGCAGACTGTAATTTATTTCTCAATTATGTACCAACAAGTTTTAATGAATCCGATGTTTTTACAAAGGCTGTGAATAAGATCAAGCTTGAAAGTCTTAAGATTGTTCTATTCAATAATGCGTGGGTTCAGTTACTTAGTTTGTGTAGCGCGTTTCGATTATCATGTTAGTGATATCTTTTTCTTGTTTATTTGATTTAGAGGGGTGTATTGTTCAAGGGGAAGTATTAAAGTGAACTGCTACTCCCTATGTCTAAGTTAATTTATGCACCCACGCGATTAGGAGTGGACCTGTCACCATGCATGTGACATCATTTGTAAAATGGCGTGTTTTGTGTTCAGTTATATTCCTTCGCTCTGTGAATCCCGTTGAAGAAAGAGTAATGTTGTGACCTAACCAGCTTGTATCCTCGCTGCTCTCTCTCTCTTTATGGATATTCTAAGAGTAGGTAACCAAGAAAAACTAAGTTCATTTCAGATTCTGAGGTCTCAAATTAGCTAAAATATAAGTTTGTAGTCTCGACACCACTTCAAAGTTTTCGGCGGTGACTAGTGTAATTTTTATTTTCCTTAGCTTTTTTAAAATTGTCTGTATTTAATTTGTCTCTGGGTCCATTTGGGGTCTCAATTTTTTTAAACTTGTAGATAAATTATTGCAAAATTTAGGTTGACAGCATTTTAAAAGAATAAGTGTAACCATAAATTTGTAACATCAATCATTTTGCTACCCTTTATAAAAGATCTCAAAATTTATGCATTGGTGTCAAATGGAATGTCTGAATGTTTTAATTGTGTATGACAACGCAAACATCCCGCGGGATCATGGATAAGTTGGTAGAATTTCATGCGTTAATACGTCGGTTAATCTCATCTCATGCAATGCTCTTAGAGTCTTGTGTGAACGCTGCTATTAGGTTTCCTTACTTTTGTTTAAGGAAAGCTAGTAACACCCAGTTGATGTTACTTATTAGTCTGAAGATGTCTATAGTTTAGTTTGACGAAACGTTAGTTTAATTTAAAAGAGAAAAAATTATATCAATATGTCTCTTTCTTTAAAGATCCTTAGCCTGGCTGTCATTTTTATAAGTAAATTACGTTTTCCACCTGGCATCTCACTTGTTATAAAGCTGGGACAATTAGGGTACCTTAGTTGATATATAACGTTAGCAGTTAAAACCTAGGTATAACCCATAAAAATTGTTATATGTGTATTTAAACGCACCTTCTTTAAATCGGGTCCTGTGTCATAATACAAAATTCCATCTTCTTTCGTTAGTGTATATCCACAGTTCCATTGATCTATCTCGAGTAAAATGCAATCTGATTTGGTTTCTTTCCTTTTAACATTAATAGACTTGCATAAATTTGTAGACATACATTCCACCATACATTCCCTGTCGGTATTAAGCTCAACAGATTTGATAGCAAAAGCAGATGAGACACGATGCCCTGTATGCACTCTAAAGAATATCGCGTTTCTGATTTTTGGATCCCGAAGAACATTTTTTGCAGTGCAAAACACACTGGCAAATAAAATGACAGATATCACCGTCCTTGGTGTGGAAATCATCCTATGAAGAGTACATAGTACAGTACAGCCAAAGTACAGCCAAGATTTTTACATGTTTTTACCTTTATTTAAAAAAGGACTCACTGTTAGCACGGCATTATCTAACAAATTGCATTACAAATGCCCAATTAAAATGGACAACTATTAAAAACATGCCACCTTGAAAGGATTTCAGAAACTTTGAATTTATCTTTAAAACACCAGTTCTGCTTACTACTGTATTTACAAATATTCTCCTTAGGTAATGTATTGTCAAAAATCAATAGAAGAAACCATTGGTTAAATTTAGTTGCTGCAAAACAAAAACTCCATGGATATGGATACTATCTAAAGTAGCTTACTGCCGCACTTACAATCTACTATCGAAAATCCTTACTTCAGCATTTACAAATATTCTCCTGAGATAACTAACCGGTAACAATCAATCCTCTTCGTAATATAGAAAACACCATTGATTAAATAATGGCTGCAAAACAAAAACTTAGATATGTATACTATCCAAAGTGGTTGTTAAAATACCTAATTCGAGTAAAATTAACTTGGAAATCAGTAAATCTCTTGGGGGAAAGTGTTTAAAGTACATTGGTCTATTTCCGTCCGTCTTTGCTTTACATTTTGAGATACTCCAGAATTCACTATGATCCAAGATGGTGACATATTTTCTATTTCTCTTGTGTTATTTTCCAAAACTGACATTTAAATCCTCGTTCTCGATGATAAATTCACTAAAACTTGATCATTTTTGGACTCCTAAGTTTTCAGGACATATTTTGCAGCCCTCATCAGTCCACAGCTACATTTTCTGAGAATTCGGATTGACAATATTGATCTTAGCAATATTCTATTACACACAAGCTCCTTTGAATATCAAAGTCCAAAACAGAGAGTCCCTGAAAGGTACCTTTGATTAAGGAGCCTAAAACATTGGGGAGTAGGCTACAGCCAACTTAGTTCATTATCTGCTGAAAGGGCGTGTCACATCAAAGCTGCTCTGTTTGTTTTACAAAGACATGGTTTTGTTCCTTGTCTATTGCTTAGTTGTTACTAATAACTAATAACTCATAACTCACGACGTTCGTCACGTTAAAACTAATGAGTTAAAACTTAGTCACCCACTTGGAGGCCTCTGAGATATAAAGTTTAATTGAAAGAACGTCAGTTAGGTTAAAAAAATCACGTTATTACCTCCTGACACGCTTTGTTACGTCTTGCTTAGTAAAAGAGCTGATACAACGATATCCTTTTGATTCAACAGGTACGTTCTAACAGCTAATATTTCTATATCCTATATAAAGGCAAAAACCGACTGGTCTCCTTAAGTGAGCAACTGAAATCATATCCAAAGCTTACTCGTCATTGCAAACCTGGTTGGTACCTAGAATTTTTACTTTATTTTCTGTGAAGACTCTAGGGAGCTATTTTCTAATGTCTATGTGAGAATCCATGTTATTTCGACTCTAGGGCCACCTCAACAGACGTATCATCACAACAAATTCGTTTCCAAGCATATTTTTTTTTTAAAGGGTGTTGATTTTTTGTCAATTATTTACCATGTACCGTGTACCGTGTACCGTGTACCATGTACCATATACAATGTACAATGTACAATGTACCATGTACCGTGCACCATGTACCGTGCACCATGTACCGTGTACCGTGCACCGTTTACCGTGTACCTTGTACCGTGTACCAAATAACAAGCTTTTCCCTAAATTTGTATTTTCATTTCGTTTTTGAGATTTGGGCCTGCGTCCGTTTCAGTCTTCTAACATGATCTTTTTGGTGCTAGATTTGGAAAAGCATATTAAATGTTTTTAAAGTAACTTGACGGCTTAAATCAAGACATCTTCAGGTATGAACATAATTCCATTGAGGCAGGATAGGATCTGCAAAGCTCTTGTGACGTCATTTTTCGAAAATGTAAAGGGATAATAGGTGGACGCTAACATTTCCGTTACATATACAACTTCATTTGACAATACACGCCTGTTACCAAAACACTTCTTAACGCAACAAGTGAAATTTTGAGACTGATTAATTAATACCCATTAACTTTTTAACTTTCAGCTCGTTACTCATTATGAGGTCCTTGAATTCAGTTATTCTCTGTACGGCTTACCGTCCTGTCTTTTATGGATTGGAAACTATTGTGCAAGGGTGTAACCTTGTTAACTGCGTATAATTCATTGTGTAATGTCCCCTTATATGTAAGTCTCAGTTTAGTTAACTCCTTTGTGTTATCATAGCACAATATCTTCTGCCTGCCACTTAATTTTCTTCCATACATTGTTACAGTTACTTTTTTATCTCGATTCTTTTGGTTAAATGCCACAAATATAAAAGATCGTGAAAATTGACCCTATGTACTAAATACCATTGAGAACATTAAATTTGAAATATCAATTTGAGGAGATAATTAGTAACTTTCAATGCACTTTGGACAAATGACAGACCGGATAGAAGTACTTCCTTAGTCCAGTCAAGTGGCAATATTTTAATCGCCGATTTATAGCTTAATCTTAGCATTAATTTTCAAATTTAGAGTTTAGAGTTTTAAATACTGTGAATACGTTTTATATGCTGTTTTTACTTAGCACTCGTTTGCATAACTGGCAATTGTAAACACAACGTACTCTAGCAGCTACAACTTCATTATCTTGATGACGTTGCTATCTGTTCAGATTTTTGAAAGGGGCATAAAAGTAAACTTAGGTATTTCTATCCTTCACTTAATCACTTTGTTCTTATCTTAGTCGTCAGTGATACAACTTTCTTTACAAGAGAAGCCGCAAAACAACTCCATCGTCAAGTCATCGATCACACAGTCTTTATGGTGTTCATCTTCCTTTGTCAATGCCATTGCTTTTGTCGTTTCTAAATAAATTATCAACTTCCCTAGTGTTGCTTGTCGCCTTTTTACTCCGATGAACCTGTCCTGAATATCTTGGAGACTTCCTGCTAAAAATATTACGTCAAATGTTTAAGTTAACATACATCTTTTCACTATCTTTGTCTAATCTTGAAAGGTCTGCCAGAGCCTCAATAATATTACTATCTACGTAGTGCTAAAAAAGTATGATGACAGGATAAAATTATGCCTTACGTCTTGCCAGCTTTGATATACTCACTAAGCTTGCTTGCTTGCCGTGCTCCTTTGTGCTCCTGCCTTTTCTATCCAATAAGGCCTTGTCATCAACACAACCGTCTCAAATGCTTATGCAAAAGGCACTGACACTCAAAATGAGAGGCTGATTAATGTTTTGTTGCCATTCGGTCATATTACCCTCTATTCGCAGCATTCATAGAATACGTCCTAGCTTGTGAGAGCTACCGCTAAAGAGTAGGCCTAGAAGAGAAATACTCTATCACGTATTTCATTTTTTCCCCGTTCCTTGGCGCCCTTAAATTTTATCACAATTTTCTAATAAGCAAAAGTTGCAAATTTATATATTATTTGCTGTATGTACTGGACTTTCATATCACTCGGCCAAGCAAGAACAACGATAAGATGAAAATAATAAGGAGCATAGCCGCTACAGCAGAAGAGATAGTACTAACACAGAATGACATGCGGGATGTTGCATTAGGTTTGATACTGTGGAGTATAAAATCGTAGTCTTTTGTCTCTCCTCTGGTGAATAAGATAACTAAATATGTAATGTACTGGATTATTATTCTTTTTTCGAAAAACATGACCTAAAACTTTTTACTGGATGCTTGTTGTTAGTTCATTTTCGTGTTTGTCTTTGATTGTCTTCATTAATATAATTATTATTTAAATTAAATAACAGCCTATGGTGTTTTTTAGCCGAGTCCCTACTGAACATTAAGCAGCTACCTGCAGCCTCATATGCTCAGCAAATATCAAAGAATACTCGCTGCTCCAAGTACTCATGAAGACGAGTACAAAATAAGATGATAGGGCAGGTGTGTGTTAAGCCAGGCCGTGAAACTAGTACCTAGTGCCCCAATGACAATTGGAATAATCTTGTTGCTACTACATTAACATATCTCATTAACTCTTATTTCAATTCCTGCATCTCTTATATTTCTCCCTTTCTTATCCTTACATCTATTTTTTCTCTTTTTCATAGGCCACATTAAAAGTCCAAATAATCACATGTTGATTACTTTACAGTTAATATGGGTAAGGGTGGTAGATCGCCAGAAACGTCTTACTCTCAGGGATTCCGGTGAAAACTTGGAAAAGAAAATTTCCATGGATGTGTTAACCTTGTCGTATCATCCAGCACTAAATGGAACGGTTAAAAAAATATTTCGGATAATATAATATTTCAATATACTGGGATATGATGGCGAAGATAAAAATGATTTCCTCTGAAACCAGTCATCTCATTTCGTAAGGCAAAATTGGTTAAAGACAAACTGGTGCGTGAAAGACTACCGCCGGTTGTAGGTCAAGAAAGTAACGGTTGTGGTCCATGCAAAAAGAGAAAAAATTGTGATGTTTGTAACTACATTAAAATGTTTTTTTCAAATCAAAATAATGAGCGTGACTTTAATATCCATTGTGGCCCCTTAAACTGTAGTTCAAAATATGTGGTATACATTCTATGATGCAATGGGTGTAATACTTTATCTGCAGGTAGCACAACCACTCAATTTCATACACGCTTTAACAACTATAAATCACAGTTTCCTAGTTTTCTTAAAAGTCAAGACGGGGAAAGAAAATGTGTATCCCAGAGTGAGCTGCTTGAACATTTTATACAATCCGGCCACCAGGATATATCAGACTGGGAATTTTTACTCGTCGACGACGCGATTACAGAACTCATATTAAGACAAAAGGTATCAATTTGGCAACACAAATTGGACACTATTAAACCAAAGGGCTGAAGCAAAAGGGAGTTACTAGCGATGTAGCTTAACTAGAATTATGAGAATATGGCGTTAGCTTCCGACTATTGGGGACTAGGCACGGATCTTCAGGATGGCTGTCTGGTAGAACTGGGGGAGTGCCCGATGGTCTGTTGTTGTGCGGGGTGTCCCTTGCGGCGTCGGTTGCCTACTTTACTCTACTTTATATACTGATCGAAGGACGCAGCATATTCCTTCTTTCCTGAGAAGTAAAAGGGATATAGGTCAAGATCGCTGCAAGCCATATCGCAATTGTCAATCGAACAAAGGCCCAATGGAGTGTGACTTAGCTATTGGCATGCATTTACCGAACAGCGCAGACTGCGGCAGGGCATATAATCCGCACTGGTTTCACATACTCGCTGACGCGTCATCATTTCAATTAAATGTTCTAGAGGCGGTCTTCATAAAAACACGAAATCCCGTGCTATGCAGACAAAAGAAATTTGTTTTTTTGCTCAAATTATTCTAATCTGCTGCAGTCAGGAATTTCTATTGTAGCTACCTATTCAATGAGGGCATAGTCATACGCAAATAACTTCGTTTCGATTTAGTTTTGACGTGTAGTCTCAGAGCAACTGAAAATCCTTTTTGCAAGCACCAAATTGAGGAGAGTGCACAAAATGTGTCCTTGGTTAACTTATGAATCCGCTCTTAAAAGTTCTTAATAAATCATCTCATTCGGTCCACAATCACCAAATTGTGATGCATTTTGGTCTTGAGAGAAACATGACTGCTAACTTATAAAACGGAAGACAATATACTTTAACATATTGGATTAATCGCTATGTAAGATATGTCTGACATATGTTCAGATTGCAAAGAAGGCCAAAAAACTATGCGTTTCGAGTTCCGGAGTATCACAGCGGTGTCTTCTGTGAGGATTTGGAAGCGGTATGTCCAAGTCAAGATAGATTGCAATGCTTACAAGGGGACATGTGTCATAAAGTGACGTTATACTACTTTAGGAGTGATAACCCCGAACAGGTGGAGGTACCGAGGTAACAACTCTTGATTGTTTCTTTTGAAAGAAAAATGTTCACTTTTCTTACAGACTATTTTCCTACTTTCAACTTAAAACATCTTTCAGAATCCGCCTGTAATTTTTCTGTCGAGCTAGTTTATGCGGTAGACGTGATTTAAGGTAGTCTTGGAGAGAATTTGACCCTGTTGCCATTTCAATACTTAGTCTTTATTTGTACGTAAAATCCCGAATATAAGCTCTCCCAAATATAAGCTCTTGAATATAGGCACTCCTGTAAACTAAACAAAATATCATTCGAATATAAGCCCCCCCCCAATACAAGCCCAGGGCTTACATTTGGAATTCTGTGTGTTGGATCTAAAATTGGTAGTTCGGAAGGCAGGGATACTGAATGAACATGGACAGATTATATACAGAGCCTCTGTCTTTACATTTGCTCTTTTGTGAAATTTTACGAATTAAATGTTGTTATTAGTCTCTCTGATTGGACACCAAATGGTGAATTTTTGGGAATACACAAGTTAACTGTTAACTCAAAAGACCCTTCAAATATAAGCCCACTGTATATAATTGTGACCCTGTAGCTTTATACACAGTATGTTACCCCCATTACCTTCACGTTACCCCGCGTGACCTAGCTTTAGCTTACTCAATAATTTCGTGCATCCTACTCACTTTATACTACCGTTTTGATATTATAGTCAAAATTGCTTTGCATATCAATTTTAGCCATCATTCTGCGTCTGTTAACTTGTTTTCTTATAGTGCACATTCGCTTCCATTGTAGTAAATTCCCTACCAATGCAATTAACTTCTTTACTGGCGATTTCGTGACCCCTCTTGACGTATTATTTACAACTTGGCCTCTACTGGCACATATCTATCCTATCTTATATCCTATCCAATATTGTGTTTATTGTGTTTGGTATATATATTCGTGTTTTGCAAAGTTCCAGTTAGTTAAATATGCTGATTCTCATCAGATACTTTGCTTTCTCGTTTGTTTCCATGTATTTGTTGGAATACATTCGTGCTCCCCACGCTATGTGTAGTAAACTAAGTGTCGTCATTCATTTCCAGTCTGTGTCGAGCGCCCCTGCCTCAAGGAATCCCTTATATAAGCCCTCCCCGGATAGAAGCCCACCAAAAATGCTTACAAACCTTTATAAGCCTAGGGCTTAATTCGGGATTTTTTTGGTGTGTTGGAAAATGCTATGTGTGATTACTTGTCCTATTCTGATATTCTAAAATAAGTTCCATTGACTGTTTTTAAGTCCAAGGATGGTATGTAGCTGTGGCTGTGGAATGCTTTTTACGAACGTCATATTATTGTTGCTTATTTGAGGAAAGATCACTAATAACACTTTCGCGTTGGCGGGCCAAAAACGAAATTTGTAATTTTGAAGTTTTATTTGAACAGAAATGATAGAATTCTATAAAAGTATAAATATTAACTGTGTCTCGGAAAAGCTACGTGCTTGTTTGCAAACATTGGAATTTTTAATCTTTTACCTACCAAAGCTCACTGTACAAAGTTAAGTTACAATACGTTGTTTGAATTTCACGTTTGTATTACAACAATCAACGATATACGTGTAGTGTCAAACAATAGGCATTGCAATTCTGTGTAGACATAATTATCCAGAACATCATTTAAAACATGCTTTTGCTCCTCTTTCCATCTTTTAAAGAGTTTACCACATTTCGCATTGTCACAATAATGTATGTCTGTCTTTTAATCCAATTCTACAAGACAAAAAGGTTCAGAAATCATTGACACTAGAAATATTGTTGTAGGCCTTAAATAACATAGTTGTGTGTGTTTGCAAATATATTTCATAGCCTTATAATTAAACTTTGCTTATTCAAAGAGCGAGATTATGGCCAAAACAAAAGTTTATTGTTTTAAGTATGGTAAAAAAGGTCAAAGTAAACTCGTTGCGACACCTAATATGTTAAATACAGACGGATATTAACTAGAACCCTAAATTACAGAACATGATTTCTTTGAGCAGACAGTGGGGCGTTTCCTTTATATAATTTACATTTGCCTTTTTCATTTTGTTGATATTACAAGTAGAGGCCCTCTTTAATTAGAACACAAACTCTACCTTCGAGCACAGAAAGAGATGTTTTACTTTTACTATTTACATTTTGGTTTAATACTTTGTTGATATCGCAAGTATAAACGCAAGTTAATAAGAGTCAAAAAATATTATGCCTTTATTTGAAAACTTTATGCCTTTATTTGAAAAAATTTACTGTCAGTTTTTGCTGATTTTGGTTTTCGATGCCTTTAATGCTCAGCATATCACAAGTATACACGCACGTTAAT
>JAAAKM020006924.1:0-10264 GCA_010016025.2 Alatinidae sp. Z8VKAUB7J3 | reverse complement strand
ATATCATGTCAGACATTAGAAAAGATACCGATCAACTTCATCAATTTGCAATACAAACAGGGAAAGCAAGTGCAAAATCCGCACAAGTTCTTAAGGGGGATAAGTCAAGTTTTTGCCACACGAACATTTCACTAGGTAACGACCTTTGTGCAGAACAGTTTGAGGGACTTAATAGAAGGAAGGGAAGATCGGTTCAGTTGTCTGCTGAAACATTCCAGGCAACCAAACTGAAACCTGAGATACAAAAGGTGTCCTCGTTCGCCGAATCTGATGGCAGACCATTCGAAGACTTTTATATCGGAACTAACAAAACAACTCAGGGAGCCTTAAAAGTGATGAAAACTGCCAACTTAATAAATGTCCAGGTCGATTCATGTGCAATGGGAATAAATTTTGAGGAAGAAATGTCCGTAGTTATAAAGAGCGAAGAAAACTCGGTAGCAAACTCTGATATGTTGAACAGAGGTAATCGTCACGTAGAAACTATTGTAGATTCTAAACATCAAGCAGACAGGATACCGTGCGTTCAAGCAAATGAAGCAGCGAATCATATGTTGAAAGGATCTGTCAGTATTTATCCCGAAGCAAGCACGTTTCATGATACTAATGTTGAAGAAGAGAGAAAGATTTTAGGTTTATCGAAGAAGAGGTACTCCGAGGAGATGTCTCATGAAGGTAAGTGAATGCATTGGCGACTTCGTCGTGTTAGGTTGTTTCAAAATGTAGCAATGCCCACAAGTTTATAAAAGCTGCGTCATCAATTGATCCTATACTGACTGGGATACACGTTCTTCAACTGGGGTCTCCCTATTCGCCTGGGGTCTCCCTGTTCCCAGTTATCTTTTTATCAAACTCTTCCTGATACTGCATCTCATGGTTGTATTAAAGATGTTTACACAGCTGGGTTATGCAGACCTTAAATACTTTTATGATGAACTGTAAAGACTCTTATATAGCTGCATATTGAAAATGCAAACTTCCCTCTAAGAATATTTGAGCGTATTTTTGTGCATTTATAACACAACTCCATGATGTTACCATAAAATCTTACATATCTAATGTTTTGTTTACAATTATGTTGTTGATATTATGTTTATCTTATTACGTTATTACCTTTTTCCACGGGGGCAAATTTCCAGCGGACAATTTCCCTCGGGGTTCTTTTTTCGGGTGGGTTGTTTCGGGGGAGGGGTTCCGGTGAGCTTTTTCTCTAGAACCCCCAAGAATAATTCCATACACAACAGTGTGTACCGCCTTTATCTTTACATAACAAATTTGGGTGACTGAAATATAGTAATGTTATGTGTTTTGATAAATACAGTAAAGAGCTATCGCATTTTTAATGCAGTTTCCACAATGTTGCAGGAAGTAATGTTTTGCTCTCAGACTTTGGATTGGTTGTCACGTAAAATGTACCCCTCACCTTTTATTGTACAATAAGGCTTTGTAAGCTTCATGATAGGAGTGCAGGCTCAGGGATTTATTTAATCGACACCACAAAACGTAACAGTACAGAACTGCTAGTTTCAATAAAGTTAAACAGGGCGTAAAATGGTGAGTTTTGGAGCTTAAGCACTCTTCGTCGTGTATTTTTCATTTATATTAAGGTATAGTTAACTGGTTTTATTCATGAGTAGCCCCAATTTTTTTAACTGATAGGAACACACCAAACCCCTTCATTACAGTTTACCAGAGAAACAGTGATGAATTGATTACTTCAGTATTCTTTTTGCACAATATGAATTATATTACTTGCACGTAGGAGTAGCACTATCAAGGGATAGCTGAGAATAGCATTTGCTATCATTATTTAGCATGGTTTCTGGTTGGGAGTATATGACCTTACAAAGCCACTTACACAATTTTTTAAATAAGCAACCCAGTTGCTTAGGCTTCAGCCCTCAAATTACCCAAAGTATTAAGCAGCTTGCTAAGGGACCGTCAGCCCTGACAGTTAGTTAGCAACTTTTTTTGTAGAAGAAAATTACAAATTTTCTTTAAAAATAAAGACCAAAGAATTCTTTTCTGATTTGAAACAAATACCTTAGAGTACCTTATTACTTTAGTTTTGGCAATGTGTGGACGTACGTGAAATTTTTCGATGATTTCATGATTCGGTATCGCAGAGAAAAAATAACCTTAGCAACCTGTTTAGCAACTTTAGCCCTGAAAGTGTGTTATACCCTTCTTAGCACTGACCCTGAAAATCGAGTTGCTAATAATACAAAAATTGTGTTAGGTATATGGCACAGTCATTATTTATTGCGATACGTCTAGCAAACCTGCGTCATGCCCTTTGATTTATGAAAAAGGAGCTTATTATGGTTGATTATAAAATTAAGTGTTCAATATTCTCAAAACCTTTAAAAGTTGCAAATTATTTTCCATTTATTAGACCATCTACTATCGTTTGTGCGATTGCATTTGGAAGAAACAAAGCGTTAAAATTGCAACCATGACTTAAATTAACTTTCGGATTACATACTTCTTTTTAGCGGGTCCCACACCAAAGAAGATGTGTAATGCTATAGACGTTGAGCCGAGAGTCTTATTGAAAGAGGTAAAAGATTCTGTGTACACATTACACACGTATGAAAGGAACCTATTAAGTTTCCTTATGCAACAGTAATTGAGAAGATTCATGGTACTACAAAGTTTGTAGATAATATTTAATAACGGAATCATTAGTGAAATGCCATTAATTGGCTTCTTTGTGTATCTTTGATATCTTTAAAAGGGATCCTCTATTATTGGTTTGTAGGAATGCCTTTACCGTATCTCCATCTTTCGATGTATGAGAATCCATTTTGAAATTGATTGAGTAATTATCACAGGATGCTCTTAGTGCTTTAACATGATCTTTGTCACTGTCAATTAGAGTACTCAATTTATTGATTTGTTGTGTGCAATTTGCAACACACATAGTGTTTAACATGTCTGTGCTGTAGACAAACTTTTAATAGTGTTTCCACCCTCGAGAACAGGGCTTCTTTCCTTTAACGTTTAGCTTCTGCCATAACTCTCCTTACTGCTTCCTTGCATGACTGCCAATATACGACAGGCCTATTCAATTTACGGTCCGAGGAACACACGCTGCCTAGCAATACATACCCTGGTTGCCCAGCTCGTGTTTCAGCCAATAAAGGGGAGAAGAAAGTTCTTTGTCTTTTGATTCATTTGTGAAGTTGAAGCCGAGAGGCAAATAACTGCAAAAAGTCACGTACGCTATTTTGGAAAAGTCAGAAAAAAAGTCAGAAAAAGTCGAAAGTCAGAAAAAAGTCAGAAAAAAGAAAAAATCACTAAAGAAGAAAAAATCACTAAAGAAAAAAGTCACATACACTTTTTTTTGCAGTTTTTTGCCCCTCGGTTGAAGCCACGATGTTATTACACATATTAGTTTGAAATTCTTATAGACCGCTAAAAATTTCTGGCCCCGCATAAGGCCCCGCTTTTCCAATACTGTCCAACTGAGCTTTTAATTGAATAGCCCTGCTACACGAGATGCCTTTTCAAATAGCATATGGAAGTATCATTTGGTCAGACTCGAACTGACACCTCTTTATTGATGCAATATCATATTCTTTCCTCTGCGACTTTTCTTTAAGTACAATAACAGTAATATTTCTTTATCCGTCTTGGTCCACCTCGCAAGAGGATACATAGGAAATATTCAATTAAGAAAGTATTCCTTGATACTTTTAAGTAATAAATATGTCTCTGTAAGATTGTAATCATTTCCCATGAACTGCATCATTACGAGCTTCAAATGGGTGATAGGTGATGCGTCGTTTTACATTAATGATATATGATTTAGTAACAAGATCTTTGTTATCAGCAAAACATAAGATAGACATTTTGAATGTAATCAAGTGGTTGAGAAACCAGAGTAGAGGTTACATGGTGAGATAAAAAAGCAAATGTTAGACTCAACATCTACTACAGAGGGGGAACAAGGTATCAACGCTGTTGCCCACCGGAAACTGCACACCACGTGATGTCCTAACACATGTATCCCGAGGCTGGATGTAACTCGAGCAAATATATTAGATACACAATGGACAATTTATCGGTATTTGCCAAGCAGCACTTCTACAACGATGCCATAAGGCAACATTTGGAGAACATTCGTTTTCCTCATGTTCGCCCAACGACATTTGAAAGAACATGAGATTTGTATTTCATTCCTGGGAGCCAACAGAACTTTTACTCGCCAAAGACATCCCAGCCAAAGAAAGATGCCCACCTATTAATCGTAATACGAAGGCTTTATCCAATCATTAGAAATAATTTAATGAAAATTGAATTCAATTTTAAAATTTTGTTAATTTTCCTTCGCTTTGCATTTACATCTACGGCAACTGCAGTCCGCTCTCATAATACTTTTTTACCGTGTATTGGCCGTTTTACAAGTAGTCTAGGAATTGTACCATTTACCTAATTATCACGCAATTGTTTAGTATAGTTATATTAAGATGTGTTTCTATTCTTTGAAGCACAGGTAATTCTGTGCTGTAATGTTTCACTTTCCACAAGTAAATTGATCCTGAAATGCAAGGAAATTTCCGGACAATACATTATAAATTGAAATATACCTGTTGTGATCGTACCTCTTTAGAGACTCCGGGAAGGCAATAAAAATAGCTGTAATGATGTTGACGTGTGCCCAAGGAAGACGGATCCACATGGTAAGTCGTAGTTAAAAGAAGACTTAAGATTCAAAATGTGTTATTTTTTTATTAAAGAATTAAATATTACCACGAATGTCAGAGTTACTATTGACAACTAGGAAATGCAGCGTAATGCAGAGGTCAAGTACGCAACAGTGATCTTTGTCAGAGAGGGATAGAAATTGACTTCGTAACATTAATTGAAGTAAGCCCTCGTGCTGTTATTGGTTGCTAAAGAGCTTTCATTCTACTACATTTGCTAATAATATATGGTTTTAAAAATCGAGGCAAGGGATGATGTTTGGCCCTTACCAAAGTTAAAGAATTTAACATTCCTCAAGCTGAAGATCCACCGTATCTGTAACCCCTTTCACAATTTTGTGTTTGGAAGCGGCCCTACACGAAGTTGGGAGTTGTGTCGGGAAGAGTTATAAACAGCCATACAGCATAGAGTATAATTGAGAAAATTGATAAAAGAGAGGCCGGGGGGTACCAGAACACAACTATTCTTCTAGAATTTTTGGCCTATACTTTTTTGAGTAACAACGAGGGATGAAAGGAATCCTTGCCATCCCGTCCTTCTGTTTCTTGGTAGAGGTAGAAAGCGAAAAAAGACATTGCTGAAAGCAATACAACTGAGTGGATTTTATCTTTTGATATTTAAAAAGTTTATCAGTGGCACAAAATGTAAATGGTATGCGTAGAATCGTTTTTCTTATGGTGAACGTATTCGCCAGACACTGGTTGTTGCAAATCGTTTTGAAACTGAAAACTATTAACGAAATATTTATGAGGTAGAAAGGGCTGTAACACGTCACCTGAAGTACGACCCTAGGCCCAGTTGCAGTAGCACGATTGTGTTGATCGTCGTAGGAAATGTGTACCAAGAAAACATTAGTTTTTGGTATTTCTAACATACTTTGCTGTTCCCACCCTGACGCAAAATACGAACCAATTAAGCTTTCATGTTATCCAAACTGACATACGGTAGACAGTAAATATTTATTAAACGTTAAGGAGAGAATGGAAATTCCAATACCTGGTAAGTGAGTATTGAGTATAATCTCACCAATCATCAGCAACTTGACCGACAGCTGGTCAGATAAATTTTGTAGACAATAATTGTTTCTTTAATCATTGGAACTGTGTCGCAGGTTATCAAGCGTAAAGGAGAAATTACTCGAGGCTAGCCAGCATTTGCCTCAAAGCCTGAAGTG
The DNA here is from genome assembly GCA_010016025.2 of Alatinidae sp. Z8VKAUB7J3. Taxonomy (NCBI): domain Eukaryota; kingdom Metazoa; phylum Cnidaria; class Cubozoa; order Carybdeida; family Alatinidae; species Alatinidae sp. Z8VKAUB7J3. The sequence continues at coordinate 4,380 of JAAAKM020006924.1, read as the reverse complement.
TGCCTACAATTACGAAAAAGATCTACTTAGAGTAGTAGCAAAAGGACGTAGTTCATGAGACTTTGCCCTTTAGGAAGCTGGGCGAATCAAAATAAAAATTCCATTCTTATGTCACATTTTGAATTGCGCTATTTCCTTGCAAAATATTTTCCATAAAATTGACGTCGTTTTCAATGATATGAGATCGTAATTTTGTCGCTTTAAAATGTTTTTCACAAATTATGACACTGTTTGAACTGCATGCTGCAATCTTCTCCTGCGTTTTAAATATCTAAAAAAGAACTTCCTCTCTTTACTCTACACGACATGATATGACAAGTGTCAGGGAGACATATTTAGCTAATAAAACCGTTACTATGACTAGGTTTTTTTAATATTCTGGACTCCATATTGTTGGCAGAGTATTGTACAATAATTCACAATGTGACCCAATTATTATTGACAAGCTACAATTAATTTATACTTTAGATTTCAAGTCAGACAGAGTTGAAAAATTTACCAAGAGCCTGCAAAGGCATGTCACAACACCAGATAATAAGCCGACTGGAGAAGTCAGGTGAGTCTTCACTAGATGTCAAGAGTACTGATAAAATGTAAAGAAACCTTTTAACTGTTAATTAGCATTCCAGATAATGATGATAATTATGATAAATAATAAAATATAATGATAATGATAAAATAAAAATTAGTGTGATAAATTACACATGGTCATGATTGTATTTAGTTGCATTAATTTTTAGTGTCCTTCTCTGTAAGCATCATTTCAGATGAGCATCGTCTCAATGATGCAAAATTTTAGAAGTATCATTGTATTACAGTTTGTTTAATATATGTTTAAGTTTTAGAAACGTCATTGTATTGCAGTCTATTTAAAGCCTTACTTGATCTCTTTTGTGTCTTCCAAGGTTTGGAAGTATGACAGTCACTGGCGTACCGGATGAGCCTCTAAAAGGGACTACTGCTATTGGGCGCAGGCACTCAATGCAACTATCGAAATCCTCAAGAATATTTGCGACGCCATTTAGAAATGATAAATCCGCGGAAGCGGAAGGACCTGCGAACACATGCAAGCGTCCGTCAAGTGACAAACGAAGAATATCTATTTATAGCAATGTTCCATTTGTTAAGAAGCAGAAGTTGTTTCACTCTGTTTCGTATAACTCGCCCAGTGAAAAGGTACGCATTTTCAATTATACTTAATTTTTACATATGTAGGAGCAGGGTAATTATTGCAATTATGTGAAACCAAGACTACTTATATCGTTGTAGTAATCAATGTCATTCTTTTACTTGCCATCATAACTACCATAATCGTAATCATCATCAAGATCATCTTCGTCATTATTGTCATTATCATCATCAATATCATCATCATCATCATCATCATCATCATCATCATCATCATCGTCATCATAAACATCATCATCATCATCATTATTATCATCATCATCATCATCATCATCATCATCGTCATCATCGTGGTCGTCGTGGTCGTCGTCGCCGTCATCATTGCCATAATTGTCTTCGTTGTTTGCAGCAGGAGTAGCAGTAGGAGACGAGATGTTATCATTGAGTAGATCTGCTATTTTGTTCATCGTTGCCATCATCAATATAGATTATAACGCGAGTTTAGGAGGTTAAGCATTCTTAAATGCATTTCCGTTAAATTTTCAAGCGTGTTGGTCGAAATAATCTTTTTAACGTAGTACATTTATGATATGCAGTGACAAGAACAATATTCCTTCTCATTGATAAGTTAGATAATTGAGAAAGAAAACGTGACGAAGGTCAATGAAGCGTTTGCATTACTGCATTATTTTTACATGAACTGAGTTCTGATAAGATGTAGTATATTGTTCTATTAAACTACAGATCTTAAGATAATGTCCAAACTCTTCTCCTAAGTTGTTATTCTTCATGTTGATAAAAGAAGACCAATTTCAGAGACGCTATGCATGTCAAGTGCTTAGTTTCATCTCTCCCTCTCTCGTAAATCCCGTAGTTAGCATGGTTGAGTACATTTTTTAGTCACGGGGTTTCTGAAGAATTAATTTTTCCTTTAACAACTGTATATTTCGTCTTTTAGAACAATAATGCCGACTGCAGTTCTAGCATGGCAAGGACGACTGGCAAAGAAATTCCTTGTTCTAAACGAGTGTCGCTTGATAATTTTGTAGAAGGCAAGTGTCCGAAAAAGTATGGGCTGGAAGAGGTGCGTATTATCCCGCAGTTACTGTTGGGGTACTTTTATTTTAAACGAAAAGACTAGGTACACATATTTAATCCCTTTCGGCGTTTGAGGATTTAAACCATAAACCACGAGCCATTGTAGCAAATTGACTATTGTCAACAGATAGAGGTGCAGCAACTACAATGATTTTTGTTTAGTCCAGATGTGTACTAACGACATACCCGTACTTGTGATTATCTGGAAATCGCAGGTATAATAGGACAGTATCAAAGCAGATTGTGCTATTTGGCCACACAGTTTGCTCTTTGGGCAGAAATTATTTTAGACGTTACCAACTTTTCCTCTAACTGGTTTTCAAACTTGCAGCTTTCAATCCGTGTAATTGTTTCATCCCTTTGCATCATAATCGTAGCTTTGCCCTTTTTTAATTTAAGTTGATAGAGTGTGCTCCTTTCCATTTACTAACACATTTGGTTATGAATTTGCAGCTTTGTTTTTTATTCTTACTAAAGGAACATGTTCTCTTCAATTATATAGGCAGTACTTAGAACTCCTTGTAGTGGCTACTGATGACGACTCTTTGGAATTAATGCAGCGGGAAAGCAGGGTAATTTTAGCAAGTAGAGGGTCACCGCCCGTCGAAGATATTCGATAATTGTCCAGTTGGGCGGGAAAAGCCTCGTGTTGAAAGATAGACTCTTGTGTCAATTTCTCTACGGAATGACGAGCGTGTCAAATGCTCGACTTGAAATCAGGTTTAGCTCTTTAGGAGGCTATCGTTTAAAATATGAAGCAAACGACTATAAATTTGATACTCATCGTAACACACTTCAATTTGAGTCTTTGTTTACGTTTAGTTTATTCTTTGTAATTTGAGCTCTTACCATGATTATGTACTAACTGTTCCAGAACTGTTGAAAACAAGTAAATGCTTGTTCGTATAATAGGAGGTGTATTATGATGCTGCATAAGCGTTTTACATTGACGTGACTGATCGAGATTTTCATTTCGTATTATTTTAGCTGTTTGCTCTTGGTGTTTTAAAAGATGTTGCACAAGTGTGCAGAGAAGACGCGGCAAACTTCAGATTCTCTGGGCCTTCATTTTTTAGTCATGCAGTGTTAACATCCAAGTCTTTACCGCTTGCGGATAATACTGAGCTTATATTAGCTAATGATGGATCAGCGGGAGTTAACGAGTTTTGCAGGTATGTCTCATGACGAAGCACCATTGACTACTAAACATCTGCTGTATACTATGGCAGTGTTTCGTAACATAGATCCAGGGACGCCATTTGAATATATCTGAGATTTGTAGGGGGTATAATCGAGGCAAAGTGTCCTAAAGGGGCACATGGGTAACAATGAGTGGAAGTGGAATTTGCTAGTGAAATATTTTCTTGCTGGTGAATGCCCTGACAAGTTAATTAAGTTTACAAAGCTAGTAGCATATTCCGTTATCGTGCGTCAAAACGCTGGAACCAGACAAAGAGGCAAACAAGCATTGTCTCTTTGATTCTTATATACTACTCACAATTCCTTTTACATCTTGTTACCAAGTAAGACTTTTTATTGACAATTAATTGCACGTTGTACTTACTTAATATCGATGGATATAACGATGCTCAATCCATACGAACCCAATGGCGCTACATTTGAAATATTGGTAGTGTAAACACTTTTAGAGGTTGATAAACCCGTCACTGTGGTGCCTGTGGTCCTTGATAACTTAATGACTTCATTTCCCTGTATTTACTTGAAAGTCTTTTATTCCTATTGATAGAGCCTTGGAAACCGATCCAGAAGTCGATGCGTCCTTAATTAGCAATGTATGGGTAACCAACCATTATACACAAGTAGTATGGAAACTAGCCTGCTATGAGAGAAGTTTTCCAGAGTACTTTGCTGGAAGGTAAGTTAGTGAACCCTGCAATTTGTTTGTTGGTGTTAAACTAAGAAACACTCGCCAAATTATTATGTTCAACAATTAATATGTATTGACATGGTGATTTATCGCATTAAAAAAATATGTATTTTCTATTGTACAAAATCGGACCACATAATACTATTTAAATTGTATGTTGTTCTATATTGTTGTTTGTTAAATTGTTGAGAGATATAATTTGACTTCATGAAACATTGTATCCCTAGAAGTAGTTTATTATTCAAATTAGGATTTTATTGATCGTA
>JAAAKM020006918.1:0-10267 GCA_010016025.2 Alatinidae sp. Z8VKAUB7J3 | reverse complement strand
TTATCACACAGAAATCCAGAACGAGGCCGGACCCGCAAGGAACTCGTCAGGCCGTAGGTTTTACTTTAAAATTAAGGGTAATATGTCCCTACTACTACCCCGCAACTATATTATCGACGTAGTTAATTACTCATATTTTCATACTCTCGTTACTTCAGCTGTGTTTGAAAGACTTCGCAGCATTTTACACGAAGCTCAGATCGAGAAACGTGTGCAGTATATGGTAGAAGTCATGTTTGCTATAAGGAAAGACGGATTCAAGGTAACGAAGCTATTACTGTTGGCACCGCTCTGAACTTTTCATAGTTAAACTTTACCAAGAGGAAGGCGAGATGTGGTATAGATCATGGACTTCTAAATAATAGCATCTGAATAAATAATAGATGCTGTTATTTAGAAGGCCATGTATAGATGTGGGTTTGCAGAAAAAGGACATTTTTAACAAAGACCCCCACGGAAACTGCAGCATCTTCTTGTGTGGTATGATGCTAGATTTAACAGGCGATGTAACTATTTACTTGTCTATGAAACGGAAGCGGCTGCATTTCTTTGGTAGGTATAATTTTATAGAAGACAGAGAGTTATCATCAGTAGCCTAATGCCTTCTGCAAATGCTGATAAATTACGTTGTAAGGCTGAGATAGTGAAAAACAGAAGCACCGTTCGGTATTACTGCCCATAGTCTTACTCACAATGTTTGTAGTTTGTCTGGTGTGAAGCAATTTGCAGAACAGGCCATTTTGCTACCTTTTGCTCATTTTGTAGTCGCTGGCTGAAGTAACGGGAACGCCCTGAAATATGACAATATTTTGATCAGTGTTGGAAGGGAGGAGAAATGTATTCTGTTGTTTGAGAATATTTTGTTACTAATTTGTTCTATCACAGCGTTTCTCAACGGGGGCCCAGAGAACCCTTAGGGGGGGAGGGGGGGGTTCGATATTTTAAGGGGGGATTTGAGGAATTAACCCACGGGAACCACACAAAAACACAAAAAATGTTGTCCCTGCGTTTCCGTTGCACTGCTAACTTTTCGTTTTACAGCTTGTCACAGCTTATAGTCAATAGGGATGCTTTGAACAATATTTTATATCGCGAAGAGATTATTCTATCGGTCATGTAAAGTGTAATGCAGGACCGGGCTATCGAGGGGTGGCTAGTATTTGTGTTGTTGTTTTACAATGTAGGCCAGTGTAAAATACTAGGAACGCACCTGTCTCCATTTAATATATTGAATTAAATTCATCGTTTGCTCGTAAAACCTAACGGGTGGATCGATTATGTAGCGAGCAAAGAATTACTAATATGCTACGAACATAAAGATGTATCCGAATTGTGACATTAAGTCTTTGCAAAATAAAAGTCGGTCGACCAAGTGATTAATAGATTATTTAATGAAAAGTTGAGTTCGGCAACGTTCTTAATTTTTTGTGCTATGAGCTGACATTTGAAAATGACAAAGTCCGTTAGGGTTAAAAATAATAATGAATTACTTTATTGTATTTTATTTGGTGTGATTTTAACCTTGTACAAAGTAGGAGATAACTAATTCATATGTAATTTTTTATTTCCCAGGACCATGAGGCTGTAGTCAAGGATTTAGACCTTGTGGAAGAAGAGGACCAAATCACACATTTATTGAGACTAGACGAAAGTGGGCAGACAGAGGATGGCTTAAGTTAGTATACAGAGTAATTTGTTAGTATGAAGCATTTTGGAACCAACGTCTAAACTAATTCTAGTTGTAACAAAATGTTGCAGTGTCTTTTGACTTGGTAAACTATGCTAGTAAAAGCAGTGTAAGACACCATCAATAATGCAGAGAAATAGATTTCGTAATTGTGAGGAAATGTACAATGTAAGATTAGTTGTTAGATGTTTCAAGTGATAATAAACTCCAATAAAATAAGTCCGTTCTGCTAGGAGTTACAAGAAGCTGATCAAATTTGATACTTAACTTTAGAACATTGCTATATGTGCCCTTGTTTCTTTTTGCATTGTGTATACAATACATCTATAGTATGCATATGGTATGTAATAGACGGATTTAGCTTCTCAATCAAATAACATTAAACATCCCATCAGTTTGTCGGGCTGAGGATTGCATCACCAAAAAGTAATGATCGTATTTATGGCCGTCAAACTCTAAGATTTAAGCGAATTCAACCAGATCCCTGAATTTAATTGTACAAGATATTTTGATCGAAATATCAGAAATTAGGAATGAAAACTCAAAGACTGACAATTTATAGACTGGAGTTATTATAGCAAATGTCAAGTTTATTATTTGGCCAGTGTTTACAGTGAATCGTTTACAAGAAATCAAAGAAAATTATTATGGAGGCTTGAGTTGAAAGAAATATCCTAGCATACTACAATAATATGTTGTGTATTTTACAATTGTCAAGTACCTATAGAATATCTTGCGATGTTCTTTCGTAAAAACGTTTCACTGAATTTGAATACCTTATGTAAATGTCACCAATTCTAATGTAGCACCTTAGAAGTCGCAGGTTCAATACATTTGAGGACTAATAAACAATGATATCAAGGAGCGTAAAAGAAACGATAATATGAAGGGAGCTCGTCATCACAACTTCAACTACTAGTTCTTGCTTCTCCGACCGTCGGCAACAACAGGCTCGAAGATACAATTAGTCATAACTGTGCGGCTTCACAAAACACGGATTGGACTATTGTCCACTATGCGACGGAAACCACTCATTTTCGCACTACCTTTTCCGTGAGCGTGTGCCATATTTACACTTATTTAATTGCGTTGACATATGCCGAAGACTTTCATACCACGAAAACGGCAGCGATCGCATTTCTTACATTACTTTTTTTAACTTCCTGGATTAAGAGCACCAAGACCTATGTACATGTAATACTCTACGAGAATTTCGTACTTTTTATACGTTTTGGAAAGGAGATATATTGTCTTATTTAAGCAAAGGAATCGATCTTAAGAAAACTAAAGGGAAGCCACTTAGCCACTTTGCTGTATTGGAAGCTTTCATTAAATCAACTTACTGATGTTATCACTTCCTTTTACTCCTTCACGTTTAATGTTAAACGATTATACCTTTTAGTTTATATATAATAACATTTAGCTCTTGTTCCATTATTTACAGTTGCCTTTGGAGCTTCGCCAGACGCACTAAGTCGCTTCCTCTTAAACTAAGGCGCGCACGCTGCTCTGAAGCAAACTTGAACCAGCTTTCGTTATTCATTTGTATCCATCGAAATGTTATTGAGGCGAGAAATGAAGTCTTATGTGTTAACAAAATTTTGTGGGACATCCGGACTAAGCTATTGGCTGGTATAGCAGGCGATGAAATCTGGATCTTTGTATTATATTGTACGTAAAAATAAGTATTACAAATCTGTTGAGGTCCTTTCAATGTTGTTGTTTGTGTATATTTTCATGTGATGATGTGGTGTGTATGTTTACACCTGATCCTAGGCAACCAGTGTATATCATTATCATTTCAGTTATGAGTTAAAAGGTTTAAATTGTAACTTTGGTCAAAAAAGACCAAGATTTTATATCAAATATTGCAGGTCTTCATTTTCGTGATACTTAATGAGCAGTCTAGGGTTATCAGCATGGAACCATTAGGATAACCCTACAAAGATCGATAGAAAATTTTATTTCACATTTATGACCCGATATTAAGTATTAACTCATTTTTGTATGGCCATATACTTATGCTGGTGTCTGTAATTGGAGCTGACCGATCTTTGTGTGTAAACCCAAGGTCACAGCAGCAATAAATAGAATGGATTTTTACAGCAATAATTGATCCTGTGATCCATTTCAATTTCCTATCTTTGTTTCTTCAAGATGTATTTAAGCATGACCCTGAGTACCAGGTTAACGAAGAGAAATATAAACAGATAAAGAAAGGTAAGGAACTTATACCAGCCATTATGCTTTAAAGATGCTTATGTTTGTTATATAACTGCAAGAAACATGTATACCCCAAGAAGCTGGAAATAATTCGACTTGTTATAAAACTGTGGCTTGTGACATCTTTTTCAATCATTTTCTTGTGCATTCGAAATGATAACAAGAAAGAAGTCGCCAGTACACCTATGGCTTGAATACGGTGCCAAAGAACATGTATCGCTTTTAACTAGCTCGTATCTTTGTTCTAGTTAGCAAGAAAAGCATCATAAAATCGTCCGAAGGCTGTGGAAAATGGAAGTAAATCTTGCTTTAGTTTTATGTGGCATGTGATGGCTAAGATGTACAGGTAGAAATATAATGATTTTTGCATGACGCGTTGTCAAAGCAATATTTTTGGCACCTTGTTGTATTAGTAAACTGGTCATGAGTCATCCGTCTACCGATTTTAAGCGGTTCACAAGTACAGAGGTATTTTAAAGTTCAAACACCCAAGGGGAATCGTGTTTTTTGCAGTGCAAACCAAGCGTATCATTGTAGGAGGTAAATTAGACATATCTTTTTTCAAAACAAAAACCTTTAAATTGGCTGCAACTTGTAGTCGATTGTCATATTACCTCAATCAAATGTAAGTAACAATAGTTAGCAATAGTCTAGATTTAAGTTTTGTTGTTTTATAAAAATGCAAGATTTTACTTCGTAGCAGACAGTGCTCTGACATATTATTTAAAGTTGTTATAGCAAAGGTTTGACAGGGATTTTATCTCTCTTGTATCGGTAATGTACCAGTAGAATGAAATAGTAAGATGGTAGTTACCATCTGCTGTTACATCTCGACATAACTTTCTCCAAGCGTTCCTGGTCTGTCTCGCGGTAATGTATATAGGAGTGAAAGTTGAATAGGCAAACCTGGCCATGCTTGATTCAATTGAAACCCTGTTTCAAACTTACTGTTTACGGTATTCTATTTCTGTGTTTTAGAATTGTTAAGTTCGTGAGAACACTGACCATATAAGTTGTACGTTTTATCATTTACTATTTTCCAGGTATCATTGGTGGAGGTAGTAGTGATGAGTCATCAGGTGAACAGGGTTCAGATGACGATGACGACGACGACGACGAGGAAGACGATGATGAGGAGGAGGGTATGCATTACTATTTTCTGGTGACTTCAGTTGTTTCTTGTCGTTCCACAGGGTATATAGTCATTGTTTTTATGATTCTCTGAGTCGATGTGTTAAGTCTCAAAGTCACAAGAGTACGAACATGGGTTTTTTCGGGTGATAGAACCCCAAACGAGATGTTTTCGGAGGCATTCGGCCCATTTGGTTCGAAAATAGCGTGAATAAAGTTAACATTGGTACAACAACTACTTAATGACGACAGCAGTTTTTGCATTCCGACGTCATTACATCCATTTTCTCGCATTCTGTGTTCTGTATTTGGATGGAAGTGAGAATGGATGGTAAGACTTAAACATGATTCAATGTTAAAACCTTGCTCAAGAATTCTGTTTCATACTGTATAAAACTACTATTTGAACATATTTTAATTGTTCTTTAGGGCAGAAAAAAACAGTAGACATCATCGACAATACAGAAACAAATTTAACTGCCTTGAGAAGGACAATTTACTTGACAATTCAATCAAGGTAAGAGAAATATTACTATTTTATTTTTGATTGGAGCTTTGACATTAAAGTCGAATCATCATTAAGTTTGTTTGGTGAACCCTTCTAGCTTTCGTGTACAAGTTACCATAACTACCCAAACCTTTTGACACCCGTGTTGCAGCTTATGATGAGCGAATATCAGATTTCTGACTGATATCCGATACAAGAGGAAACGTCTTTTGTTTCAGAGCTTAAAAGAATATTTCTTAAAGTATCGTGTAGCCTTATATAGATATGTTGAAATGTTAGAGGCCAATTTATTGTTTAAGAAGATTTGACTGCTTCAGTCTTAATAATGAATTTCCCGTATTTTGAAATAAAATGTCAACATTTTTCTATCTCAACTTCTCCACAAGTTGTTTCCTTTCCGAGTGTTAGGATGAGGTGGAGTTTTATACGATATTGTCTAATTTGGGAAAGAATTTATTACTTTCATAGGATAATGACTGTTAATTATTCTGGAGATTCCAGTAGAAAACTACGGTCATACGTCATTTGGAAAATTGGTTTGTGTGGAGTTCGCTATTGTTGTTTGGTCCGAGGCAATATTGATTATGCCTTAACAAAAGGCCTGGAGAGGCCTAGAATTAACTGATGTATTTAATAGTCAAGGAAATACAGAAAAATATTAGCTTGAATTGTCAATTGATTTTTCAATGGCAACCCTTACACTTTACCCACAATAGGCTGTAATGCTGGTGATAACAAAATGTTAGCTGTTTGTCTAGCACATTTTAAAAGTTGTAACAGTTCTACAGCACATTGAGTAATTGCTTGGTTTTGGTTCTTTTTGCAGCTTGGATTACGAAGAATGTGCACATAAGATGATGAAGATGCAAATTAAACCAGGCCAAGAGGTATTAGCAATGCAATCGGGGAGTTCTAGCTTTATGTGTCCTTTTTTGACGTTATTAACGTAGCTTTTAAGTCGAGGTACAGAAAGTCTGCCTGTAAGTAAGGTTGTTTTATTAGAAATTACACCTCTCAGCTGTTCACCGATTAAAAACAGTATAGGCATTGGTATTTAATGACGAAAAATAGCAGCATGTTGGAATTGTTTTTCGTTGCTGAAGATACCTCTAGCGACATGCCATCCATATCTAATGTTTAATTGCTTTGTACTTTCCTTGCAGCATGAGTTCTGCTTAATGATCATTGAATGCTGTGCGCAACAACGATCTTATGAGAAATTCTTCGGACTTCTGGCCCAGGTAAGAAACGCTCACAATTTTGGATATTTGCATACAACTGCTATGTTTTTGTCGTTATTGTCTCGTATTATCGCATTCGGGACTGATGTCATTGAACAAAAGTAAATAATACTTACTTGAGCATGCGCAGTAAAGTGTCATTGCTTATATTTTCTGGGCAAATTTCTCTTTATAAAATCGCTTCCACTGTCTCACTTTAAACGAAGTAGATGCAAAGAAATAGTTTTACGACTTTGAAACACAATCGCATTCTTGAATAGGACGTATTTCTTTCCAACCCAGTATTAAACTATCAACAATGTTGTTTTGCATTAGATTCGTACTGTCAATTGTATATATTTATTGAGAACGTAGATTATTTCTGACCTTACTAATAATTTCAATGAAGTCGTGACGAGTTTTTAAATACGTTCATGTGATATTTTTGCTCCTGTTTGCACAGCGTTTCGCGTTAATAAAGAAAGAGTACATGGAGGAATATGTGAAATTGTTTGAAGAGCAGGTATGCCTCAAGTATAGATGATACTTCACGTCATTGTTATTAAGAATGTGCGTCCTAATTAGTCTGTAACGTGTTGACTTACTATAATAATGCACGATAATAGAAACTATAATATTGATAACTAACAACCATTTATAGGCCTAGGTACCGGAGATGAAGGATACAAATAGTTACTCTAGTTTTTTAAATCACTCATAGTACCAAATTTACACTCGTACCTTAGCCTTATTTGTACCATTTTCGAGTCACCTGGCAATTTTAACGGTACTCTGCCCCTATCATACTGATATTCCGAATGTATTTTTACTCGTACGATAGCCGTACTTTAATCGTACGAATGCCATAATCCAGCTGGTACTATATTGTTACATACTACCAAGGAAGTCATCCGAAACAGCACTTATACAAGTGGTATACTGATGACAACTGCTTTTGTATAGAAATTTCAAGGGATATATATAATTTCATCAATCTAAATATTGTCTTCTTATCCACAAGTCCCTCAGGCCTACTTAAGACATGTGATATTTCATTTGCCGCACTAAATGGCATCACTGTCATTGCTGTGATTCTTTAGAGATACTGTTCATTAAAAACTAACAAACCTAAACGAGAAGAAATGCTAATAAGACATACTATGATTATGCCGTACATACTATATTAGGCTTCATTCATGCATCTGGATGGCTGTCTTAAATTTGTGTCGACTATGTTTTAAGTATGTACTCTATGATCATGGCATAGGAAGGTCTATTTTTAATAATAAATCTGTCAAATAATTCTGTCTCAATTTTTCTTCCCTAGTATGAAACTATTCATCGTCTTGAAACGAATAAATTGAGAAATACCGCCAAACTTTTTGCACATCTTCTATACAGTGATGCAATTCCGTGGACGGTAAGGTCATGACATCATTCTTAAGGGGGAAAATGTCAGAACTATTTTTTCCATATGCATGCAACGTGATTTGGTAATGCAGTTGGACAAAACAGAGGGTGTATTTTCTGGTAGCTGTATAATACCTGTTCAGTATTGTTGTAACTGTTGCTTGTGTTATTTGCTTGGAAACATTCTGCTTATAAAAGTTAATCACCAAAAGTAAAGGAGATTCAAATTTTCAAAACTATGGTTTGTTGTGTACTTTTTGCGTTTTGCAGCACAGAATGCGAAACACAGTTGCTTATTCTGGGAAGTCCTTGTTGGAACTACAATCGCAGAAAGTAGATCAAACGTAGTCATAGAAAATTGATCCGCAGTGCAATAAAAAGTACGATTAACAATCTGGGAAGCAAGAGGGTGATCAAAACGGTGAACCTCTGAACTCTTGTGTGGCCAAGAATTCTTGTAACCCTGTCTTAATCATCATTCGCCCTAACAAGAAGTTGTATGGTCAAGGCAATTGTAGCAAATGCAAACCCCAAGGGATGACAGAAATTCAATGCTTCCATTGGACATCCGTAACAAACATGTTCGAGTGTGAATGGACTGGTTGTATAAATCATGGAATACATTCTCAGAGTAATGTCTTTAAATTATGTTATTGATGTACATCATGTTCTTCATGATAAAAAACAATACTCTCTTCAATTAGTTTTCTGTGTTATAGTATTCTCTATGGTAGATTGCTCACTCTTTAAGATATGAAATAGGTAGTAGTTTCTTCTTTTTGGAGCTACTCTGAAAAAACAATGCTTATTTTCTCTCAGGCAAGGAAAAGATTTTCTGGGTCAGTGTAAGAAGAAACTCATTGAAAGAATCATGCACACTTTACATGTCAAAGCGATTATGCAAGCCGTCTAGTGACAGTCCTTCTTCATTAGTCTTGTTTTAATTGTGATTCAGGACAATAAAACATTCTTGTTGACGATTCAATGATTCTATCGACAAATAGATTGCTATGAAGTGTTCCTTGAGTCCTTTAGGTATTATCGTAAGTCAAGCGATGCCAGCTTCTTAACGAGAATAACAAGTTATAAACGGATGAAGTTACAGCTGCATAGTGCTTTATCTTTGCGAGTCTATTGAATGACGATTTGCTGAGTTTTGTTGGTAGGTGTTGCTTCAAATATTATTTTCTTTGAGTCTTGAATGGGTTTAGGTTCGATCTCTAGGAAAGACTTGAAAGAATGTTCTATTTCAAAGTAACTATCAGACAAGCCCCCGTTATAAGGAAATCTAAGAAGAGAATGTGGTACATTGATTTTAAAGTTTGTTTATTAACAATATTTCTGTTTGCCTCTTCTTTACGATGCAAATCAGGTGATGCAGTGTATCAAACTCAACGAGGAAGACACTACTAGCTCCAGGTATGCCACTTTTTTTTTTACAATCATATTCTTGCAAAGGAATTCAACCACGTATTTACGATATCAACAGTGCATAGAGAATTACTTTAAAGTTAGCCTTGGATTGACCACCCAGTGTTTGTTACTGTTAGATATAGAAGATGGTAAGTTGTAGTTTACGTTATTAAATGAAAAACAATTTTTACGGAACATGACCACCACTGGATACATTCCTGACTAGGCATGTACCAGGACATTCCGCTTGTGGTAATCCCCTCATACTTGGCATGACATTGAAAAGGTCAGTTACATAGGTATGCTGATAAAATGACTGATGATGTTTTCTGTCACACTAAAGATACATACATATATATTTCGTAGGGAGAGAAGATTTGAAATGATAAATTTGTAATGATACTTGAGAACTGGACATTTTGTTAGCATCAGGATTTGAATGTGGGCCTCGGTACTTTGCGTTGTATTACTCTACCAACTGGGGTAGACTGAACTCCAAATATCACATTATCAATTATTGCTAGGCACGGCACTACATCAGCTCTCAGTCGTACACTGATTATTATCGACATCCAGCTCTACATGGTTTTGAAAGCCCGCCTGATTGTGTATGTAATCTACAGTCGACAGCCGTGTAATGTTGTGCTTTCTGCTTTTTTCTTCTCATCTTAAGCC
>JAAAKM020006916.1:0-10268 GCA_010016025.2 Alatinidae sp. Z8VKAUB7J3 | reverse complement strand
GCGAAAGCGTGGGTCACGGGTTCGATCCCCGGTGGTGACATACTTTTCTATTTCTCTAGTGTTCTATTCAAAACTTAAAATATATTTCTAGTTGATCCCTAAATTTGGCGAATTCTCTCTGACAATACCCTCGTCTACGTTTTCATGCGCCATTTTGTTTGCCCAAGTCCGATACATTTAGCCGTTTAGTATGTTAATTGACATGAAATTGCGGTTCTAACGGTACTAAACATGCTAACATCACAATTTATTCCCAGTTAATCCCAAAATCAGGCTCCCTGACTATAAGGAAAATATTCCACTAGGAAAAAAACCCTAAGGACAAAATTCACTGGTGTCATCGCTAGGTAAAAATCCTCCTAAACATGAACATCTTTTAAAGGTACGAGAAGCTTTCGTTTGTAAACATACTACATATTATGTTGATTGGTTCAACATAATAACCGTTTCTAAGGGCGCTAAGTTAAGAATAACTGACAAGATTGCTTGCGTGAGGTGCTTCTCTAGAGTTGGCTCGGTCCCTAATAAGTAGTGAAGCTTGTCCTAAGGGAGGCTACTTTCCAATAGGGTAACAAGTTAGACGTAGTTCATGGAGGCAAGTATAATAGTTAAGATGGGCCATGCATTTTAGACGGCACTGCTGTGAGATTGGCTGATTACCATTTCACACATTAGTACGAGTACCACTATCTTGTATGTATGCTGTATTGGCAGTATCACAGTAGTGTATCCGAACTGAAACGGAAAGTTTTGCCACTTCGTCCAGGCCTTGTATCCCACTATGAGTACGTGGGCGCACCCAAAAGTTCCGTGTTGTTAGCAATCTTACCACTAAAATGACCTGTTTCGCGTAGGCTTCAACAAATAAACAAAACCCTTACAAATTATCAATCCCGCAACAGGAACTTGTATGTTATCTATAAAACATGGATCACTACCTTGCATTTTTAGAAAGTTCTTGTTATTCGAAAACCTGAAAGACACTAACGCAACAACATCAATCCAATAATCCAATTACTTCGGTATATATTCCTGGTTCTACTTCTTGTTTCATTTCTGTTCGTATTCAATGCATACTTTAAGCTTTAAGTTGTCGCGGTTGTTGCATATGTAATACATTTAGTCATATTTTTAAAATTTACTGTCGGTTTGCCATTTGAAAAATGTAGGCAAAAATTACTACAGTCAAGACACTATAGTGAACTAAGAAAATAAATTTTGCAGCAGAGCAGCACGATCATTGAAGCTTTTCTGAAAACAAGTAATAAAGACATGGCAAAAATTGTAAAACAAGGACTCCCTTCCTTTAGGTGAATTTTACCTACAGTGGATTAGTACCCAGTAACCAGGGCGTGCAATATTACTGTAGGGATTTTTTCTTTAGGGATATTTTCCTGAGGGATTTTTTCCAAGAGAGATATTGTCCGTAGGGATTTTTGCTAGGAGGGCATATTTCCTTAGGGATTTTTCCACGGGGGATATCTTTCATTAGGTATTTTTTCTTTAGGGGTAATTTTCGAGGTGGATTTTTTCCATTAAGGATTTTTTTCCACAGGGATTTTTTCCGTAGGGATTTTTGTTTAGGGATTTTTACCTACATTCTCAATATTTCAGGTATCTTTTTTTGTAAAATTTCAGGCATCCTTGTTTACTTTTGATAAATATTTGTTTTCAGGAAGGGTTTTTTTGTAAGGTAATTTTACGGATTTCACAGTCGCTGCGATTTCATGCTTGAAAGAGATTATTATGTTGAAAAGATAATGCACTGTATAAAGAAACACAGTAAAATTGCAATTCAATTTAAATCCATCTTTTTCTGGAAAACATACGAAGAGTGTAAATCCTAAAGGATCATAATAACCAGTGTTGAATATTTATTGCAAGCAAGCGCTGATTCTTCGGATCGCATAAAATCAAAGACGCAATCTTCAAAAAGCAGACGAGGTTTTCTGTTTAATCAGTTCTCCTCCTCTTCAAAATCTCAACTCCATTCCATCTCAATTTCAATCTTATCTCTTTTACAATAAGAAATATCTACCCTTTTAAGTCCTGTAAGAGGAACTTAACTAAAATACCGCCCAATCAAAGTAAAGTACGTTTGTACGCTAAAACAATACAATTTACGTAAAAGAAAACACATCATACAATTAACTTCCGCATCCTCCTTTTCAAACAGAGGATTCTACGTCAATATCTTTATTCATGGAACGTTTGAAAGTATGAATCATGACCTACAAACAAATACCGTGATTAATTAAATAGCTATTAATTACATCCTTAGTAAAATCCGGACAGTCTCCCCTCCTTAACCCAAAACTTTTCTGAGACACCCTTTCACTCCCCCCACAAGAAGTTCAAAATACCCCCCCCTACTAGGGGCTACGTTCTAAATAAAAAATCCATTTAGTACGATTTGACTGCAAATATGATTGTAGACCATTATCCTTCAAGACATTGTCTAAAAACTTCGAAGTAAACTTGAATGTCCGTGCGTTGTCCGAATTAATCACTTGTGATTTTCCCCTGCGACTACTCAGTCGCCTGAGACTTCTTAAGAATGTTGGGGCTGACACATCTTCAACCAAATCCAGATGTAAAGCTCTGGTTGTAGCACAAGTAAACAAAACAATATAACATTTCCTCATTTCTTTGGCTTCTCCCTTGCCACATGAAGCCTGGTAATAAAGGGGCCCAGCAAAATCCACCCCCACATTTGTGAAAGGATCAGTATCCTCAACCCTGAATTTAGGTAGATCTGCCATAATAGGGGTTGAACAATGTTTTCCTTGTGCCTTCTTGCAAACAAAGCATTTTCTCAAGACGTTTTTGACATCCTGCCTCCCCTTGGGGACCTAAAATCTTGATCTGAGTTTTTCCAGTGTGCCTGTACACCACAGTGATGAACATTATGATGACTTGATAATATCATCAACTCTGTCAGGTAATGATCTCTTGGTAAAAGAATTGGAAATTTTGTGTCATAATTAAGTGCAGAGTTAGCCAATCTGCCCACACATCTGTAAATACCATCTTGGTTTTCCAAGTTTAACTACACAACTAACTCTTTAAATTTACCTGGGTCCTTATTTAAATCTCTTTGTACCATCTCAATCCATCTCAGTTCAGCATTATTAATCTCATCAGCTTCAAGTGGGCCTATACATCACACCTCCTCGCCCATCTTCCTCTTACAATTTAACACAAATCTTAAAACAAATGCTGAAACGCTTAACAGCTTATCAAGTGAGCTAAATCTATTAATGTCAATAATCTCACCTATCCCAGGGACTTTCTTCTCCTCATCAGACACTGATAATATGCAAGATTTGTTCCCCTCTTCCCTTACATCAGGGCTATCTTCCAAATTCAATTCCCTTGGCCAATGTGTCTCACCTTGTGTCAGCCAATGGGGCCTTTCCCACCATAACTTACTTTCTTTTAGAGCACTTGCAGTAACCCCTCTTGACTCAGTGTTTGCTTGGTTGAATGCACTTGGACAGTAAGCCCATGTCTCTTTCTGTGCCAATTTCAAAATCTCCCCAACTCGGTGCTGAACAAACTGTTTCCTTTCTCCTGCATTATTGATCCAATATAATGCAGTCTTACTGTCTAGCCAATATCTGCAGGAGTCTATCTGGACTAGGGCAGAAAGTGCATTATATACAGTGTTCATAAGTGTGGCCAAGATGCGTGTAGACATAAGCTCCAATCTGGGGATACTCAATTCTTTTAGTGGTACTACCCTTGTCTTTGCACATATCAATCTGGATGTAATACCCCGATCAGTTTCCAAATCCCTGAAACTCATCTTTCTCTAAATTGTAAACAACATGAGCATTGCAGTTGCCTTCTGGGACCAAACTATTTTCTGACATCATGTTGACATTAACAAAACCAGTTTCAATAAATTCTGCTTTCTTACCTTTCAGTGGTCCAGAGAGAACAAATCCAAGTTTAGTCCTGACTGCAATTAGTTCTCCAATCTTGCCTCTGATGGTCTCCTCTTCTTGGAAGTTCCAAATGTAGTCTGCACCTAGCAATACATCAATTTCTAATACTTCCTGCATGGAAGAAACATCTGAGAACCAAAGGTTATGCAAATGAGAATAATTTCTTTTCACTACTTCTAAATGCTCATTTCTAACTTCTGCAATCTTGTCAACAACACAAGCTTCAATGACAGATGAAAAGTTATTATTCAAATTAGAAACCTTAATCTCCACCACATCTCTCACTTTCCCATCCACATTTAACGCTCCAAATGTCCGAGTTCCCAGCCGCTCTTGCCTGTTTGGTACAATGCTGAGCCGCTCAATAGCCCTACGAGTTACAAAGGTTTTCTGTGAACCTTAATCAAACAATACTTTAATTCTACATTTAGATGTAGACATAGAATCGTCACAGGAACGTGGCGCCTGCTGTAAAAACCCCTGAGCTGTCAGAAGGGCAGCTCTATTAACACCAAGTGTCTTATTGACACAAGAATTCGATAATACCTCGTCAACATTGACTTTAACATTATTAGTTGGGCTAAAATATGTACTGCTAGTACTGGCTTCAAAGGGAAGCTGCCTATCACAAATAGAAACATGATGTCACTGTCGGCATCTTCCTCAATTTCCCTTCGATTTGTTAACCATTTGCCTAGTTTAGTCTCATTTTGAAAGAGAGGCTGTGAGCACACCATGGTGGATAGATTAGATTGTTGGCTGATAGTCACACCGTATCGACTAAAATCATCTTTGCTTCTGGACATCCGTACTAATTTTAGAGCGCTATTCTGAACATGGTGTCAGACGGTTGATTTAGAATAAACATTGTTACAAACAGGGATCAGCTACTGAAGCCACATTTGAGACACAACATAGCAAGACTGATTTATTGCTTTGTGGAACATATAATTTATTCTTTAGTACTTCACGGAACTTAAATAATCTACATAATGAACAACCGAATACTACTCCCTCGTTCTAAAACAAGTACATCGAATCCAAAGAATGCCTGGGATGACTTTATGCGATTATTCAACGGTTTTGCCTTACTTCAAGGATATCGGGACTTTCCACCGACACAGGATGATGGCCAATGGTCCACCATAGATCAAGCAATTGTTGACAGGTTGAAATCGAAGGAAATAGCAGTTTTGAATATGGCCCTTGATACAGAAGGACGCAAAATTATGGAGTTTGTACTAAATCATTCTCCAGAAGAGCGGAAGGAACCAGCTATTATTCTTACAAAATTTCGACATCATTATCATGGCAAAAAGCATGACCTGTTTGCAAGAGATGTTTGCTGGTTATCACGCCAAGAAAGCAACGAATCTGTTGCACAATGGGAAGCACGAGTCAAAGAGCTCATGAAAGATTGCAATTACAAAAATGATCATGAAGAACAGTGCCGAGACAACTTTGTGATTGGAATACGAAATAAAGCCATAAAGCAGAAATTGTTTCTTAAAGGGGATGAGCTTACTTTCACTGATGCAGTCAAAATTTCTAAGACATTTGAAGCAACTGATGAAAAGCTACGCATTGAACCTGCTCATGTGAATGCACTTTTACAGAAATACAAAAGCCAAGGTCCAAAGTATGCTTCTAAACGAAATAGGAATTTGATCCCCTAGAAACCAAAACTCAAAACTGGTGCAACTTCAAGTAAACAAACTGACTGTCCATGGTGTGGTGCTAACAAAAGACATTCAAAACGCAACTATCATGCACAGGGACATCAATGCAAGAAATGTAGCAAGCTAAGTCATTATGAGAGTGCTTGCATGATACCCATCACAGTCTGATTCTAAGAAAAGTACATATCAACAGCGACACGGAGTAAACCAGATAGTAGGTGCCTATGGTGGTACTGACACTTCAGGTAGTGAAAGTGGTGGATGCTTCACCCTAGAAACTACAGGAAAGCGTTATTATGCACACCTTGAGCTAGGAGGTAAAGTACGTGGCAAAACAAGAATTATGAAGTGTCTTATTGATACAGGAGCAACCTGCAGTGTTATGCCAGAATTAATGATTACAAAGAAGGAGCTTATCCAGAAATACAATAGTCCTGAGGAAGTCAAATTGTATTATGGATCCAAAGTAAAGGTGTCTGCACATATTGACCTTTATTGCAACCGTAGCAAATGGTACCCAATACGATTTAAAGTCCTTGACGTGTCAAATGGCATACCCCTCTTGGGTGGGGAAGATACTGTGAAAATTGGTGTTGCTGACATACATGCAGACGAAGTAAATGTGATTACACGTAAACACGCACAAGCAGCAAATAGAGAAACACAACATGCAAATAAACAAAAGGAACGTAAGTCAGTAAGTCTACAGACACCAAATCGCTGCCGTTCAGAAAATAAGCACGTTGACCAGTCACTCACAAAGGAACATTTGCTAGAAGAGTATAGAGACATTTGCAATGGACTAGCCTGCATTGGAGAACCTTACAACTTTGATATGGATCCAAATGTACAGCCTGCACAATCTCCACCAAGAAACAGATATCCTAATTCTAAGCTAAAGAAAATAAAAGAAGCAATACATGATCTGATCAATCGTGACATTGCAGCTTGGCAAATTGAGCCTTCACCCTGGCTAAGTAACATGCTTGCAGTGGAGAAGCCAGATGGATCTGTCAAAGTATGTATCGACCCAAAATATACAATAAACACAGCTCTACTCAGAAGGCATTGTCCTACACTTACACTCGATAAACAGATGTTTCGACTTGCGCCTAACAAAGATGGTCGAGTAGGATGCTTTACAATTGTTGACGCTGAGAAAGGCTTCAATCGGATACGTCTTACACATGAAAGTTCTCTCTTCACCACAACAAGAAGAAGCTAAAATTCAAGACGCACTCAGTCAAATTTCTAGTTTACATCATTAACCATGAAGGAATTCAACCTGACCCTGATAAGGTTAATGCGATACAGAAGATGTATACACCACGAACTGCCACAGAGGCAAGAATGTACTTAGGCATGGTAAGCTATTTATCTCGATTTGTACCACATCGTTCAGATGTCACTAAGCCTATTAGAACATTTATCAAAACTGGAGAATGGACAAATGAGCAGATAAAAGCATTTGAAAAGTCCAAGCAGCAGATTTCTGAAGCACCAACTCTAGCATTTGGGAATCCAAACTCTGCAGCAACCTTGCAAGTTGATGCCTCAAAATATAGTCTAGGAGCCTGCCGTATGCAAGGAGGTCGACCCATTGCTATATGGATCATGTGCTTTAACAGAGGCTGAAGCAGAATCCTATGTACAGCTTGAAAAAGAGTGCCTATTGATTGTTTATGGCTGTGAGCACTTTGCTCAGTTTCTGCATGGAAAAGAATTTTTAGTGGAAAGTGATCATATGCCACTAGAGACTATCTTCAAAAAAAGCATCAATAAGGCACCAACAAGATTGCAGAAGATGATGCTCAGACTGCAACGGTACAACATCACTGTGACATACAAGAAAGGGGAAAATATGACAATTGCTGATGTTCTTTCACATGCCCCACTGTACTCGTTCAATGTGCCCAAGATGAAGAATCGTCAAATCTTCAGAGTTGATGTGATAAACACAGTACAAAAGCCAACTAGAATTGTCACGAAAGAAACAACACATCTTATCCGTCAATATACAAAGCGAGGTACTGCTCTCCAAAAGCTTTCACACTTTAAACATGTTGGCTTTTCTGATGAAACTGTTCCAGGTCTTCAAGATTACTGGACGTTCAGGGAGGAGTGATGGTATCATATTTAAACAAACAGCAGCTGTAATTCCGTCAGAGCTACGTAGTCACATACTTAGTAAAATTCATGACACTCATCAAAGTGGAGAAGCAGCCCTGTGTAGAACCAGAGGAGCTATATATTGGCCTGCCATGCGTAATGATATCATCAGTGTTCACAAGAACTGTAACATTCGTACAAAGTTTGATGCAAGAATTGAACAGAAAGAACCAATGATGACTCACCCAGTTCCCAGTCGACCCTGGCAGTACGTGTCACAAGATCTATGCTAATATGCAGGCAAAGACTATCTTATTACTCTCTGCCAATACTCTGACTAGGTGGAATTAGAACAACTATCAAACAAAGAATCAGAAACAATTTTCCAAACAACAAAGCAACATCTTGGTAGATATGGTGTTCCAGACATAATATACACCGACAACGGACCTGAGTTTAAAGGCAGGCCCTATGCAGATTTTGCAGCTCAATATGGGTTTCAACACAAAACATCAAGTCCATACTACCCTCAAAGCAATGGTAAAGCAGAAGCTACAGTAAAAGTTGTAAAGAATATGCTGGCCAAGAATCGTGATGGCCTAAACAAAGCCCTTTTTATCTATAGGAACACTCCAAATATACATATGGCATGGTCACCAGCTCAGCGTTTCTTGTGCAGAGTAATCAAGTCTCCTGATCTACCCTTAACAGAGACACTATTACAGCAGCAAATTCCAAAAGATGTTACCAAAGAGTTAACATTAAAGAAACAGAAAGTAAAACAACAGTATGACAAGCGGACAAAACCATTGCCTGACTTTCAAGTTGGAGATCACATTGCCTTTAAACCATCTGATAAAGGCCCTTGGAAGTCTGGTACCATCGTTAACAAAGACAGCAAACCTAGGTCATATGGCATTTTTGATGAAAATAATCGTTGTACTCAGCGTAACAGACATCATCTGAAACCACTTAGTGGTTCATTTCAGCTGTCGCCTTCTGAAATAGATCTTGAGGATGTACCGTTACCAACTACATCGCTGGCACCACAACTTTCACCATCTCCCTCACCTCCTAAAGAACAACGAAGGCAAACCCAGCAACCAGTACAAGATAAGCGACATACAGCACCAAGCCCAGCGTACAAAACGTCATGGTATGGCCGATAAAGCAAACCAAGACAAATTCTTCATTTGTAGCCATAGAAGTTGTGAAATGGACACTTTTGTTTCTGTTTTATCTGAACTTGGAGAGACTTATTTATCATTATTCGTTACTTAAAGATTAGAGATATCTAGAGACTTTAAAATATACAGTAACTAGTTATGTTTAATTTATCTATGCTTGTTTATAAAGATAAAGAAAAGAAAAGGGATGTCAACCATTTACCTAGTTTATTCTCATTTTGATAGAGAGGCTTATGTAAATGCTTCTGTGAGCACACCATGGTGGATAGATTAGATTGTTGGCTGACAGTCACACCGTATCGACTGAAATCATCTTTGCTTCTGGACATCCGTACTTATTTTACAGCGCTATTCTGAATAGATTTACGCAGAAAGGCTATATGGCCTTTATCAAGACAAACAAAACATCTTCCATACTTCCTGAGCAAGTTCTTTCTAGTTTCATTGTCAGTTATGTCTGAGCAATCGTTTTCTCGATGTTCTTTTCGACAAAATGCACAACGTTTTTCCTTCTCTCCACCGGCATCTTGACTAAGTGTCAAAGCAGAGGTAGTTGACGGCCGGGTCTTCCTTGACGTTCTCGTTTTGAAATCCTCGTTCGTCGAAGAGCGGTCGTGTGACTTCGGTCACGAAAGAGCAAGGCTTGATGATCACGGATGTCCAGTTCCGTCTTGAAGGCTTCAAGCATTTCCTTCAGTGTCTATTCTTCAAAGCCTTCTACTCCTCTAATCATACCTATTCTAATAGTTTCAGGAATCTTTTCCATAACAACAGGAACAACAATAGCAGCAGGAGTGCAACTAGAGGGGGGACGGAGGGGAGGCCTCCCCTGCCCTAATTTTTCTACCGAAAATTGTGCCCTCATCTTAAGCACAACTAGAAGGAAGGCCTTGCCCTTGAACGCAAGGCGCTAACATGTGGTCTTCATTTTTATGAGCCTCGTGATTCTTAACCCTATCTTACATGGGGGGGCCTAGTAGGCCCGTGGCTACACATTTCAGCTCACAACCTTTTGAAGCCTGGCCCGATTGACACGGCATTTGTTGACTTTTCCTAAAATTTACTTGGAAGTCTTATGATGAATAAAATTTTGAAATTTTTGAAATTTTTGAATATTGGGCAACATTTCATAGCCATAGATGACGTCATTCACACCAAATTAAAAACCTTTTTTTGCAATTTGTTGGAAAAGAGTTAAACTATAAACGTGCCAAATATCTTTGTCCTAGCATTGGCCGATATAAAGTTATAGTATGTCAAAGTGCCGCGGGCCTACTAGACCCCCCCCCCCCCCTTTTTTAGAAGAGCCAAAAAGCCCATGGAAGGTAGGGTTAACAAATCAG
>JAAAKM020006914.1:0-10269 GCA_010016025.2 Alatinidae sp. Z8VKAUB7J3 | reverse complement strand
GATGTTTTGGTTCCTATTTTGTCCATTCTCAAAAGCCCAAATCTTACTTTCTTGGTAGACCCTGCCATCCAGACAGAGCCAGCCAAAAATTGTTAAATTTCTTGTCGAACAAGTTCCCGTGTCCTGGTAGGCTGCCTTCGAGACTAACTTTCGGTTTCATGGATTTTGTACGGTTTCCCGGCGTAGATCCAGCTTTGTTGCTACTAGCCACAGGTCCACTGATCTATACTTTACTATTATCGGAGGAAGATGATACTCTAAACGCGAGATAAAAGGAACCATGGATCCTCAGTTGCTCACTGTGACAAAACCTAATCTCCTCGCAGCTCAATCTTTCGTGCGAAGGTAGCCAGTTTTCATAGACCGGAAGAACACAACATCTAACTTTTCAGAACAAGGAAATCTATTGTCTCGATCTGGAGATACCAACCCATACGTCAAAGATCCCTGACTGTACAGTACTCTTTTAAATGTGGTCATCGTTTCCAGTGCTTTGCGATTTTTTAAAGTTTCGAATAGGTCGACTTCGTATTGTTGATACTACGTCTATATATGTACAGTAATAATAAAATGAAAACGTACGTTTGGCCTGCTCTTTTATGTATTTACTGATGGTTTGCAAGTGCAAGACGCAGCTAAATACTGCGAGGTTGTCCCCAAGCAAAATTGGCGCAAAAAATAACAATAGAAAGTGTCACGTGGGTGCAAGGGACCTATTGACTGATAGGAGCGAGGGTGACATACGTGGAAAAAGAAAACTCCAAAAGATGCTTCGGTGAGAAGATTGGCAAAGGCAACCATTGACTAATTTGTTTTTCCGTATACCAATCTGGCGCTTAAGTACGTCTTTGTCCTGATCTAGACCAAGGGCAGGAAACCTCTTTAAGGTAGGTGTAAAAAAATGTAATATCTAGTATGGTATTGGAACCGGCCGGGGCGAAACGAACTGAATCAGTACAAAAGCAGATATCAATATACAGCAATTGCACCTTTCATAGAATGCTTCCTTTTATAATGATATTTCACTTGTAAGAAATAAAATTCCCAAAGCAAAAAAAGTGTTTGAAGGTTTATTCAAAATGTGATATCAAAAATTTACATTAGTTTGCTGTCTTGAGCTTCAAATTGCTGTTTGAGCGTGCCAAAATCAAGCTGGAAGCAATGCGTAGTTCTGCATCCATATGCTCAGTAGTGTTGTTGAAAGGTTTAAGATTTTATTCCTCAGATCTTTGCAAAGCTCAAGAAGGTAAAAGAGCCACTACAAACTTTCTGGTGGGCCGGAGGATGTCTGTCAACTATCAAAATCAGTGGTTCTTGAACTTCAGATGCCACTGCCCCCTTGTCTGTTTAGGCATATCCTCAGCGCTCATTCATTAAGTAATTGTAGTGCTCAAACTTGGTACTGGTGAGCTGCAAAATTAAAGGCACAGGCAACTCTGTGAATCGCGTCCAGCCGTCGGACTGGATTAAAATGCCCTTATTAACAAGCTAGCCTTAATATGAATATTTTGAATTCTCATATCTTAACTCTTATTATCCCATGGGTTTGTGTATTATATGTAATTTTGGTCATAGTGGACTAAAGTCAGTAAGGATTAGATTTTAAATGAAAAACGAAACCTAAAGATTAAATTAAAATGTATTATAATTAACTAGGAAATTTACGTAACAAAGTATTAAAACATAAAAAAATAATGTAATATGCTGGATAACAAAAAGTTAATTCACTTTTTAACAAAAACATCGTTGATGTTTGTCTGCCATGCGTGCATCTGAGTGTCGACAAATTGGCTGGTTTAGTGGTCGACTCCCTCGGTACAGTGCTTCATAAAATGTCCATCGTTCTTTTCTAAAGCAAATAGCTTTAAGCTGGCAAATCAAAATCAAGTGTGAACCGAATCAGCATCAAGTGTTAAGCAGAATTAATAGGTTTTAAGCAACTCATTGCAGTCACTCTAACAAGGGTGCGATACACAGGTCCATCGGTCGTTGCGTCATGTTGATGACACTTCTAGTTCTGCGAGAATGTCATTGTTTGCCCGCGTCACACAGTGCTTTCATGGGCCACGGACTACCCTTCACAGCCCGTAGTTCGCAATTCAAAGCTGCCCGTTAAATGCAGTGTTTAAATGCAGAGTTAACTACAAATTTTTGCTGGGACTTTGATTTTGCGCCCGCATATCAAAGCTGTCTTTAAAAGGAAGCTGGCCGCAAGGACAGAGTTGCCTGTAGTAAAGATACAACACTAAAAGGAAGGGGTTTCAATTAGGAAACGAAATGGAAATATAAAATGATAATTTAACCTTCATTTGTAATATAGTACCGGTCGCCCTTCTTCTTACAGCGCCCTCTCGAATGTTCCAAAAGCTCAGAGGGGTTGGTACAGCCCACTTTGGGT
This sequence comes from Alatinidae sp. Z8VKAUB7J3, assembly GCA_010016025.2. Taxonomy (NCBI): domain Eukaryota; kingdom Metazoa; phylum Cnidaria; class Cubozoa; order Carybdeida; family Alatinidae; species Alatinidae sp. Z8VKAUB7J3. The sequence goes on along the minus strand of JAAAKM020006914.1, from coordinate 7,871 downwards.
ACTACTAACCTAAAAACTTTGGCGTAACTAAAGCTTTAATATTTACTCAGAAGATTTAAGGCAAAGAGAAGTACTCTGACATTTCGTCATGATAAAAGGCACCGAAATTAGCCATGTACTAAGACGGCACACAGCGTAATGGATAATATGAGATATCATTTAAATCAGGGATTCTCAACCTCAGAAAGTATATTACGCCCCTCGAGCTACCAAATTTCTAAGTACCCCCCTCCTGGGTCCATAGGAAATACGCATCGTTTCTCCGCATTAATTTTATACGAGTACACCATGAAGTGAACAGGCAATAGACAGTCCTAACTTACTTACCAGGTGTAAAACAAGAATATGTGGAACGTTTGAGCAAACAGGAACAATATTAGCTGTTGAACACCCCTAGTTTCCCCCTTAAAATATCAAATACGGTGACACCCTCTGAGGGGATCCTGGCACCCCCGCTAGGAATCCTTGATTTAGATAAATATAGTAAAAAACGACAAGAGGCAAGTAACACGAAAAAGAACTGCTAATACAGAACAACTGTCGGCATCTGCTGTCCAAGAATCTTCGTTCATCTGACCAATTTCATCAAGGTCACGTCTCTTAAACAGAGCGTTCGTTCAAGGCCATTGAAGAGATTATTTGTCAACATAATGCGTATCACTCGTGGTTGTTATCACGAAATTGACGTAGAATCGATAACAGATGATAAGCTGTGATAGTTAGAAATTACTAAACAAATACAGCAAATATCGTGCACGTTTCTTTTAATGTATATTTACCGCTATTAGCGCAAGCAGTACGAATTTATGACAAGAGAAGAGACGCATCGGTTGTTAAGAAAACTCAAGCCTTCATGCTGACGGCAGAACTTCAAGCTCGTACGCATGCGCGAACATATGCCAACGGATCCTCCACGCATTCTCTAACTGCATCCTTTCATTCAATGCAGTCAAAAAGCCACATTTCTAGCCCATTTCCCATGAAATCTTCTATGACCTTCCCTCTAATAAAATTCAAACTCTGCTTTCAGAAGTTACTCCCTTGAGACACAGAATGTTTCAACCACATATATAGCCAACTACAGTTAAATTTCTAATTAGGCCTGGACTCGTTCTAGTTGGTTTTAGGTTTCCTACTGTGTTACTAGCTCTTTCAAAGCAGAAAGTGAATTTCAAGAAAAGGCAAACTAATTATGCTATACCGCTTTCTCACCTAAGCTAAGATTATCCTTATTTACAGGATATATCCTTATTGGTTCAAATGAACAGTGGAGCGTGCCTCGTGCCTCCGGGTCACCATAGCAATATCTCCGCTTTGTAGCATAAATCGAGAGGAATAGTCCTTCGATGTTCCAACCGCCCTTTGATTTTTCGTTAGCCTGTTTGATTAATTTACCGTATATTTTGGTTATCTTCAATATCGAACTAAATGACAGCCAGAACCTTTTTACTCTTAGATCAAACAATGTTCGGCCCTTTGACTATCTAAAAGACGCACGGTGGTCTGTGGAGTTCCTGATGAATTTGAAATTGAGAATGCCTGATTGAATCGTTAAGACATCAAGCAGGCTAACTGATAAGTCGAGTAATGAAGGTTAACTAATGAAGAAAATAGAGAGGGCGACGTAGAAGAGCATGGGCTAAGAACCGCCAAGAGGGAAAGAAGGGAACATAGATGGACTGTATGAATAACCTTTGTGTTGCCATCATCAGGCCGCAGTGGGTGGAGTCAGCTTCAGGCTTACCATTCAAGCAACATCGAGGGACCAATGAGGATAAGTACGTAGTAAGTGATAAATAATACACAAATGTTGAGGCATCCTCTTCAATGTTTTTTGTTTTGGTAATCAGACAGCGAAGAAACCGGCTGAACATGCTCAATCACCTGATAGGGCCATCTCTTAATATCATGCTTAGTTCAGTTATGTAAACAAACAGTTACACCTGATCCTGGTTCAAAGATTGAGAAGCGATTCCTAGGAGTCTCTCAACCTTAATTAAACCAACCCTCAAAGAAACAGTACAATCAACAAACAGAATTACTAAAAATTGAAAAAGTTAGTTAGAGTTAGAGCATTGAAAGGCGATGCAAGTCAATTCGGGAGGTGTGGCTGAAAAGCAAGCTAGGGGCTGGTGTCAACAGCCGAGTAGCACTGCGTCTCTGATACAGTGGGAAGCATCCGTAGCCATTGACAAAAGGTAACCCTCACGGCCGTTGCCAAAAGGCAGAGAATTAGTCGTTGGCAATCTCTCCATCCATGACTACTGATAAGCACTGGGTCCAGTTTTGAAACTATCGTACATAAACAGTAAAACCATCAAACAGGTTAACTAATAAATAAGGGACAGCTTGGGCGTCGAAGAGCAACGGCCCTCAATTTAGGCTAGCGAGCAGAGAAAGCAATGAGGCAGCCTAAACCGCTCAGCCGGACCGTTTCTCATTGATCATGGAAAGAATCTGTCGTCACTGAGAATAGGTAATTGTTGTCTTTACGTAAGTACCGGATAAAATGCAAGTACTGACTTTATTACGATCAACAAACTATAATTCAAAAAGATTAAGAACGATGAGACGGTGATGAGAACTGATACTACTTCCTCTCCGGGTCTAAAGGTCGAGAAACGAATCCGTCCCTGGCAGAAGATTTGTAAAACCATCATAAAGACTGCAAAATGAAGCCTAAAAATTAAGAAACCATGTCCCAAAAGAAAAAAGAATGCTGTGCTCGCACGATGGTCTACGTAAACACGTGTATATGTTACGGAGCTAGATGTTATTCCGAATTAATTTTGGGAAGGACTTTGGGATGTATAAGAGGTGCTTGTGGGTAGCGCTCAGTCAAAGTATTGAGGAGCATTAGTGTGGTACGATATTGAAACTCGCGTCGTCGAAATTCATCCGGTATGGAGATTCTTTAAAATTTTTGGCAGTGAAAATTAATAAACTACAAACGCGTACGCGCCATATTCAACCACTTTGTTGTAAGTCACAAAGTTGACCACTGATCTATAGAAAAGACTGGGTGTAGCATTCTATAGTTTGCTGATGTAAACAAATGTGGTAAGCACAGCAAAATTAAAAAAGGCGATATTGGCCCCAAGAGTTAAAATGGTGAAGCAAGGTAAGCAGTGTTGCACTTTAAAATACAAGAAGCGAATGAAAAGGAAGTCTGAGATATGTAGGAGAAGCAGTAAAAGAAGCGACACTTGACTTTCATATTGACATTGCCGGTGGTTCATCCGCTCTTTAGTCCCAATATGGCGCTCAAACGTTTTACGGCCGACAATGAGTTTTGAACGTTAGACACTCGATCCGGTCTCTGTTAGAGCTCAGCGAACTTGTCGTAAAATCAAATTGACAAAATACTCAGTCATTGGTTTCTCTTTTTGTTTAGATGGATTGATTTGTCTGAGATCATACATTAGCCCAACGTGTGGGCATAGATCAGAGAGAATAGAACACGTACAAATCGTCTGACATCTTCTTCTACAATGATCTTTTAAAGACCCTTCTGATAAATCAATGAACAGAGAGTGACATCGTAGAACCTGCTTGGCAGATGTCCTTGAATTGTGAATAACTACCCCCACGCTCTAAAGTGATAGCAATAGGCATTTGATAGCAACATCTTCTCCAGACTTTTGTACAAAACATGCGTGTCCTTCAGAAACTTATCAGTTTCGTCATTGATGTGGGGAGAACGCCCACTGCTGCAAAACATTTCCCTAATAAATGACAAACTAGAGTTGAGGGATAGGAATTTGTTTCCAATACACGCCACATACCAGTAAATCCCAATAAACACACATCCAGCGGTGGACTTGTTAAGGTTTATAGAAATGCTATCTTTTGGTGAAGAGCTTTCTAATAATTCATTATGAATACATTTATACTTCTACTGCCACTGTGATAAAAAATTGTTATCACTACTTTATGTCAACTACATTGCATATCTTAAAATTGACTCTCAGAGTATTCTGTCTATTAAAAAATCCGATCACAATGAAATGAGATTTCCTTGTCTTTAAATAACAGTAATTGTAATCACATTTCCCACAAATCTAATACTCGGTACACGTAACACTTGAAAATTTCATTGCTTAACAATAACTAGTGATTTCTGTTCCTATTAAGGTTGACCACGTCCATGTTTTATTCAAACGATTTTCTCACCACTACCTACGTTAAACAATTTACGTGCCTTGTTTACTTCATCCACAGTCAGACGGTTCTTTGCAGGAGATAAATTCGTCACTATTTCTCCCTTTCCCCCTAACATAATGTCATATGTTGCTACCACATATCAATGGATCATTTTCTTGAGGATGCCATACCTTCCTTATATTGAAAGTCCATTTCCAAAATCCAGAAATATCTTTGTTTGAACATTAGGGGAAACTTTTCTAGGTAAACCATTCTAAAATTCCAAGACGATCTATTGATACACGGGACAACTAAATGGCCGAACTAAACTATTTGAACATAAAAGTTACGTTTTGAAATAGAAGAACATATTTCAGTCCAACTCAACCTAATGTCGGTCTTCAAATACGGCCAAATACAAAAATCTGAAATTATATATTTGCTCCCTTGAATCTGAAGAAAATTACTATCAGACATTTTGGGTAGGATAGTGTTATGTGTCTTTAGGATAAAAGTTGAAACTTCTTAATTTTAAAATAATTTCTTAGATAAATGACTTGTTATTGATCTATAATTAAAATCATTTTAAGGTCACAGGTTAGTGTTAGCGACCTTTGCCTTATGCACTTGTTGATTTTCCTTATGTGATCTTAAACAACTTATTTTAATTTTGCAAGTTGAAGCAAGGTTTTCATTTTATCTCGTGACAAAACCTTACTTTTATTCATAAAAGTTTTGTGTAAGTCATAAAAGGCATATAAATAAGGAGGAATATAAATAGCAAATATTGTTAGTCATATCGAGCAAAGTTTCTTTATCAAGCAAAATGAAACTAAGCACAGTTAAGTATTACCACTTAATTTCTGAAAGAACTACAAAATCATTTACAATACTACTTTTTCTGGCATTAACTTGCAGTCATAGCTCCCTCTTCAGAAGGGGGAGATTCTTTTATTACTTAAGTTAGGAAAGTCCAGTTTAATGCAAGTGTAATGCGGGAAATAAAGAAAATTGACCTCGTATCCTTTGAGAGGTATGGTAGAGCTATATTCAGACAGATCTTCCAGCTTAAGGCTGAATGATATGATGAGAGTGATACTACAAGGCACAAGCAGCCTGTATCATCGATTTGATTTGCCACCAACCGATACTTTTGCACGTTCAAAGAGATTTCGATGGCTTACTCACACTTAGAGAATTGAAAAGTGGATTCAAAATTGTTTCGATCCACTCAGTGATGGCTACTGTGAGAAAGGAATACCAAGGAAGACTTGCTGAGACGAAGTGTCTGATGATCCTCAAGAATGGAACTACGGCGTAAGAATAAACGTAACAGTGCAACATGGCCAAACTAACATAACTTCCAACTAGTTGAATTCCTGATGCAAAGATTAGATACTCTTTAAGAATTAACAAGTAAGTAAGAACTGGTATTTTCTTATGTTAATGTCCAAAATTGTAATCTACCAATCCTTAGTTGATATTTCTAAACTTAATTGTCGCTAAAACTATCACCTTTATAAACACAAATTACTATTTATTTACACATAGGTAGTTTTGGTATTCTTTGCTAATTTCATGAACATCTGCGTCCCCTTTAAGTAGTCATCGTTCTTCCATGAAACATAGCGATGTTTAGAACTCAAACGTGCTCTCGCCTGCGCGGTCGTCTCCTTTGCATTCCAGCTCGTCACCATGTTCATTAATGAAGTAAACTTCTCTCGGAACTTCCTGTTCCGGGCAAAATAAATGATTGGATTCCAAGCCGATGCTGAATAGCCACACCAGAAAGCGACAACACCAAGTCCTTTTGGAATATGACTGACATCGCTCGAAAAAGCAGCGTAAATTATCAACAGCAGAAAAGGCGTCCAACATATTAGAAAAGATACCAAAATGAAAAATGTTGTCAGAATGAGGTGCTTTTGCAGGCGAAAGACGTTGGCAGCGTATTTTCCATAGGAAAACTTTAATAACCTTGAAGAGTGGTTTTGAACTGAGATATAAATTCGCGCATATGAAATGGCCATTATTATAACAGGAATGACAAATCCCACCGTAGCAAGGAAAAACAGATAACTCTTCTCCGACGGTGTTTTTGGAAATCCAATTCCACATGAAAATGTTGTGCCATTAAAAGCAATTCGACCCCATCCTAAAAAGGGCGACATTGTTAATAATAAGCAAAAAACCCATACTCCAATTATAAAGTGCTTCGTTCTTTTTGGAGTTACAAATCGGCTAAATGGTCTTGCAAGAGAAAAGTATTTTTCAACTGTCATAAGAGTCATTGTGAATATTGTACATAAAAATAGAGTATTAATACTGCATGCTTGAACCTTGCATAATCCATTTCCAAGTGACCAAGTTCCTTTAATAGCAGTTAATATAGTCAAAGGCATGCAGATAAGGGCGGTGAATACATCGCTCAATGCCAAATTAAATATAAGTAGGTACTGAGGTGTCCTTAGTTGTTTATTGGTATATATCACCAGCATTGATATCATATTTCCTGCAACTGAAAAACCCATTATGATCACCAGCACTGCAGTCTGAACTACAGACTCTGTCTTCGTATACGACATGTTTTACGTGTATGTTTATGTGCCGGTCAATGTGTATCCGATAGAAAATGTACCAAATCGTTCAGATTCTCCTTGATAGAAATCACATCTTCCATAACCCACTGAAGGAGTACACACCATCTGTTTCAATGATTCTCAAATCCTGTGGCCTATTGTTATTAATAGCTTCTTGTCCTATGACATCGGTTTTCGTTTTCTAAAAGCCTTTTGGCAAAGAAACCAGACTTGCGGGTAATTCAGCACTGAACAGAGGTTCAATGCCTTATCTTAACAACAAACATCTGCTCGGTTGTGCAAAGCTCAAATTGAAATCAACAAGCTTTGAAAGGCCAATGTTTGCTTTTCCAATGCTTGAAATATATAGAATGTAAAGACATGTATTCTCTATAAATTTCTACTTCATTTAAACAATCCACTCTTTGCCAAAAGTATTGTTGTTTTGTTTAACAAGGATATCAGATTAAATGCAAAAGATTTAAATTATCCAATTAAAGGAAATCTATTGACGTTCGCGGTGTCGAAGGTAACTGATAAGATCAACTCAGCTATTACAGATTTTCATTTGGTTCTTTGTTTATGAAGGCCAGTGCATCCCAAGTAGCAAACCTAAATTAAGACAAAAGAGAAACAATTTAATAAAGAAAATGCTATAGTTTTGATAATTAGAACAGAAAAGGGATAACTATGTAATTTGGAATGCTCCTGTATATCATTATTATTATTATTATTATTATTGCGTTGAGGTGGCAATCCGGTCGTCATATTACATTTTTAATCGGCGAAACAAGGAGTGGACATATCCGATCAACTTACGTTTCTCTTAAATGTCATTCCATTTATCTTTGTTGCATTAATTTGAAGTTGTATTTTAACGATTTGGCGCTTTTGTGTGGTTTGAGAGGTTGGGGTTGTGTTGTGTTTTGTTTTTTTTGTTGTTGTTGTTGTTGTTTTTTTTTGTTGTTGTTGTTGTTGTTGTTGTTTGTTTTTTTTGTTTGATCGATTGTTTGTTTGTTGTTTTGGGGTTTGTTTGGTTGTGGGGTTTTGTTTTTTTTTCCATGTTGTTTTCTCTGTGTGTGTGTGTGTGTATTTTTGGCTGGTTTTTATTTTTGGGGGGAGGGGGTTGTTTTATGTTTTTGTACTGTT
>JAAAKM020006910.1:0-10271 GCA_010016025.2 Alatinidae sp. Z8VKAUB7J3 | reverse complement strand
TATAGAGGTCATGAGGCTCAATATCCACGTCTTGTTTAAAAAAAGCTCAAATGTATCTTGCCCGCGTTACACTGTTATAGCGCAAGGTCCACTTTGAAGCTTGGCAGTTAAAATTCTTTAAAGCAAACATCGCTCAACTTCATAAAGCCTACAGATATCATTCCTGCGCATGTGTGCACGATAGTTCAGTTGTCTGAGTGGCAGATTCTGTTTACTTTACAGAAATCCTGGTTGAAACTATTCTTGTCATCTTTTACTGACTAGAGAAATCGAGCTATCGGGTTCAGTGTAGCTCAGTTGGTAGAGCACACGCCGCGAAGATGCTCCTCCTGAGTTCAGATCGCCGTGGTAGCATTTTTCTAATATCTTATCAAAACTAGCCGTTTTAAATTCTCTCTTCTCAATAATACCTTAAGCTCTGCAGACTGCAGGATAGAAACTATTTAAAGTTCTAATTGGTATCAAATTGCACTCTGCAAAGCTAGAAATAGCATTACAGAAATTGGTAAGCCTGACAACTAGGTTCATCCTGGAAGATTCTCGCAGAGTGAAAAGTCGAGTTCACAATCTAGTCGGTATTTAAGCAATGAGGGGCCATAGATAAATTTTGTCGGCGAAAAATTTACCTCTATTGAGTAGAATAAACTCCCCCTCCCCCCTACGTGATTAAGTTACTGTCCCTGTGATAAGAAAACTAAGCAAAAAGGGAAGAAGATATCGTAGGCAATGAAAACAAATAACAGGGGTTAACTTCGCAATTTCTGATATCTATATCAATTCTCTGAATACTATGATCGATATTACATAAGTTAACATATCTGCACGTCTACAGGAAACTCACTAAATACGTTATTCCTTGAATGAAAAAGGCCAAATTTTCCAGGAGGCAGTACTGCGAACTGTACAACTCTCTAAATGGATCTTAGGACGTAAATGACACACTGAGTCTATCATTGGCAATCTCTCAATCAAAGACCCATAATGTGCAGAGAGCCCGACTTTGAAACTACCCAAAATGAGCAGTAAAACCACTAAACAAGCTGACTAATAAATAAAGGGAGGCTGGGGCGTCCAAGAGCAATGCCCCTCAATTTACACTACCAGGCAGCGAAGCAAGCCGGGAGGTACACCCAGCCGCCCAGTAGGACCTCCTCTGACGGATTATGGGAAGAATCTGTCATCAATGGGAACAAATCCTACATCCACTCCTTGCCAAAAGGCCGACTCGATCATTGGCGCTTCCAGCCACGTACGTAAGCTGACCTTCATATTAAATTAGTAAACCACACTATGGCATGTAAGAGTATTTGCTGACTCTAAGTTAATTGTTATCTATAAGGTGAATTCTTTCGGCGTTTTTCAGAAACTTAAAGGCATGATAACTGAGACGGTTATAATGCTAATTCACAACCGATAGAAAAGCAGGGTTGCAAAGGATCCTCATCATTTATTTCAGATTTTCAATTTGTTGATATTTAGTACATAATGCCAACGAACTTCTCTAAAAAGCGATGACAAACATCACTCGTCAGTAGGTGCTTAGGAACGTATCCTTTGGTTTTTAGCAGATGAGTCTTACGTAGCAACCAACCTGCCCTATTTTATTTATCTCTGATCCTTCCCTTCTCGCCTGTTACTATCTCCTCGTGATGAAAGTCCTCGTTAATTACGAAATGGCTCTACAGAGACGAGACTAGTGTTGTGGCTTTGGTGAATATCCCATATAAACAATGGTATCATATTCACCTATACGATGGTCAAGCTTCTCATATCTACTACCTTCATAGGTTTCTGCAATGCGTTATTGCAGTCAAGAAAAACGCCCGTTTAAAGGGACTGGACCTCGGATAGAAGGCACAATTCTGCTCGGAGGAACTTTAGGAATATACAAAATATTAACTATTGCTAATGCAAGGAATCTATAAATCTTTAAATAAACACTATAAAATGCTAGTGTACAAAAATTCTCTATTTACAATTAAATTCTATATATTTAACTCCGTCATAGAAGTTGGGTATGGTATACATATTAGTACACGATGAATGTGAGTTACAGACAGGTAGAGCAACTACAAAATATAATTGTCAAGCTACCGACGAATGGTAGATGTGCCTTATCCATTAACGTTTCTATAAGCAACTCGATTTTCATGGTCACTCCTCCGCTTGCTAATGGTAACAGCTGTTTTCAGGCCTCATATAGCTAGCCTGACTACTTAGTATTCACTTGTATGTCTCATGTAACTTTCTACAAAGTGAATAAAACCGTTTTGTTAGCTGTTACATTTTTCGTGTTGTTTATGCACTCTGGAACCAAAGTGTACTGTGAAGGAAGAGCATTCTCAAAATTCTGATGTACCTAAAAAAACCTCTTGGTTTGCGAAAAGAAGTTAATGATTCTAACAATTTGACTGGAGTCCTTAGGTTTGCAGAATAGAATTTTTAATGAACTGTTCTGTTTCGAGTTAAATAACTAACAATGACCTGTCTTCTTCCTAAATAGTATTAGTACGTATTCTGACTACTTTCAAAAGAGTAAGAAGTTAAGACACGCAGCAATTTAGTTCTACACGCACAGCCCGGCCGAAAGTTGCAGGTACGTCAGCTATCTGCTATCAAAGACACTCAGAAACTTCAATACAAAACCGTTTAGCAGTACATATGCCAAAGAAATTTTGGACACATAAATTTGGAAACGGGATGACCAAAACACATCGTAGAGAATAACAATCAAGAGAGCGACACGAGTGGCAGAAAGGGTGTCGCTCTCGCGAGCATTATTTTCTACGGCATATAAATTTCGAAAAGATGGAGAAATTCGACTTCGGGACCCAAGCATTCGAGATATCTGCTCTACAAGCCGAGCTAGGTGACATGCCTTCTGTTTCTCTAGTATCTTTCTTAAACCCCTCATTTCAAATTCTTTCTTTTCGATGATACATCTAAATTAACCTTTTGACCCGTTGCGCAAGTAACTGTTGACAAAAGATGGATTGAACGCCTTGGTAAGCCTAAACGACTTGCTTATTGTGACGTTACACTATAGGGCTGTAATGTACCCCAGCTATTACCACTGACAAGTTTCACTGGCATAACAACATCAAGTTGCACAGCATTCTCCATTTCGTGCTTCACAATCTTTGCGACTACCGGCAGCATCTCTTTGTCTACCTCATACAGAAATTCATCATGTAATTGCAAAACCAGATTCACCTGGTTCGATGCACAAAGCCCCGTCTGGTCACTCGCAGCTGAACCTAATAGCTTGCTTAACGCATAGTAAATATTAATCATCGCCCGCTTCGCTATATCTGCCGCTGACCCTTGAACAGTCGTGTTCACAGCCTGTCGTTCCGCGTGCGCCCTCGCATGACTATTTGACGAGTTAATAGCTGCCAAATACCTACGCCTCTTCGTAAGCGTTGTTACATATCCGTTCCTCTTCGCCTGATCTACGACTTTCTTAACAAACGCTCTTATTCCCAAAAATTTGCTCATAAATTTATTCATATACCGCTGGGCATCGCAGTCTGTCAGACCAAGTTGTTGCCCAAGCGCCTTTGCACCGATACCGTAAATAATTCCATAGCAAATATGCTTAGCGGCTTGTCTCTTCTTATCATCCACCTCCGGTACTGCAACATTGAAAATTTCACTCGCAATAAGGCGGAAGACGTCACCTTTATTGTTAAGGATTTGCATCAACTTTTTATCTTGTGAAAGATGAGCTATTAATCGCAACTCCATTTGTGAATAATCAGCAGCTAGAAAAACACCCTTTGAAAAAGGCACAAAAGCTGTTCTCATGCTGATCGAATAAGACTCCTTCGCTGAACCGTCTCTAACAGCCTCCTTGGTAGACACTGTCCTTGCTGTGGCAGTCGCTTTGCTTAAAGGTTTTCCAGCATCTTCTACTTCAGCATGTGGGTCATCTTCAATCATGCAGCCAAGATCCACATCGAAATCTCTCGGTACATTCTGTAGATTGGGTTCAGAGAAGGACACTCTTCCCGTGGCGGTCTGCGTCTGTGATTCGGAGTATATTCTGTCCATGTTCAAAGTGACACTGAATTGCTTCTGGCGAAACAGTGGAAACACAACTTTAACAAGCGCGTTATTGACTCGTCTCCATTCTAAAATGAGATCTGGCAGTGGGTGAAGTGTGCGTATTTTCTCCAGAGCAGCTTTGGCTGTGCTCAGATGTCTCAACTTCCTTCCCAAAGCACGACCTGCAAGCTTGGAGAGAGCTTGCTTGTCCGTCATTCCTTCGTATGGAAGTTTTAGCTCAAAATAAAGCACTCGTGCCACCTCCTCAGGCGATGTCAGAGAGAAAGACCGTCTAGCTAAGTAGTAGCATCTCTTTTCCAAAGACGCCATCTTTTTCTTAAGCACTGACTTCAAGTTTTCACATTCTGAGGATGAGAAGCCAATGCCTGCCATTTCCAAATCCGCCAGCGGTAAAAGAATGGGCATCTCTACCTACGAAGACACAAGGAGCATATTAAACATTTGCTTTAGAAGTAAATCGATAGCACCATTTCGACGTTACGATTGGTCATACAATTATGAAGTTGGAATAAAAATTTTAGCTTCCTGACTGGTCCCCTTTGTTTCCAGTTGTCGTGATGCCAACGGATTCCATTAATTGCGGGGCATACGGCGTCATTTACCCCATTACCACCACCCACTACCCCATTGCCAGTTCGACAGGCTTTGCAAGTAATACAAATACAAAAAAAGTGACGACCAGGGCTTAAGTTTTCCACGGTCAAATTGGTTCATCCCAAATAGGTCGAATTATGTTATTTCAAATATATTAGAGGGTTGTCCTACAATAAAGACCGGGGAGGGGAGGGGTGGGGTGTGTTGAGGGGGCAGAGAGCCATGGTCACATCTGTTAATTTCATACAAAAGATGCTACGTGTTCGATACAAAAGCGCATAAATGCCAGTTCACATTGCCAAGGACAGATAATTAAATGACTTATTAGCATGCTAAAACAAAGATAGGGCCTTAGTCTTATCGGACAACTGGGATCTCCACGATCAAACACTGATTGATACTTGCATTATTTAAACATTGCAGTACAAGTGGCAATACGAAGTAATTAAACAGAAATAAGTACCATTTTACTTGAAACGTCCATTACAATCGTTTTCACAAGCAGAAAACATGTGGAGGGGGTAATCAAAACCATGTACGGGGATATTTGACATAGTTAACGGTAAAACCGACCAGATGTAAACCCTGATTTTCCTAGCAACATCTATTAAGCATGTGTCCCTGGGCCTTGGAAGCACCTGGATGCTAAATCAGGACACGTCTTAGTGAGTTAATATAACTTTCATACCTTCAAGAATGCCTCATTCAGGTCGTCGTCCAGTAAGCGCTTTTCCAGCACATGCATCAACTTTTGTGATAATACTGCTTCGACGCAAGCACGTACACGTGCCGAAGTACTGGACTGGCAAGTAAGTGCGGGACTTCCATGTCCCGGTAGATGTCCCAAGGCTGTCAAGGAAAGAGAAAGCTTTTGCTAGTACGCTTAATAACAGAGTTAACGGGTATAGGTGCAAGAGCCTAAAGACAACATTCTATCAGGTGTTCTTGCTATATGGTGCTCACTTTCCAAATTAGAATTTCTCTTGCAACATCAATTACCTGCGTCCTGAATATTTCGATCACTTGACAAGACAATATCAATGCACTGAGTGCAAATTTTTAACGGCCTACAAGATTTTAACTTACTATATCTACCCAAGATTTTGAGCCTGTCTTCCCCCAAATATGATCAAGGAGGGGTCAAGGAGAAACAGGTGCGAGGAACGTAGTTTTCGACTACGCCCGATTGCTCCCGGTAGGCGAAAGTAAGGCCTCACATGCTTAGGTCCTGGTTTCGAACTCGGGTGGTAGCAAACACTGGTTATTAAACATCCACAACGCTTCACAAAGACATAACAGCCTTGACGTATTGACTTGCGAAGAAACAGTGCACGAAATCCTTATCCGAGGGAGGAGAACAATTATCAAAATGCACATGAAAGCAGGAAAGTCAAGTTCGGTTTTTGGGGGATAAAGTTCCGAGGCGCAAACCTTTAGCCGCAATTTGCATTTGCAACCTTTCAGACTTGTCCGGCAATCTACAGTCAAATTGTGCCCTAAGAAAAATTCAAATATTTTAATACTATCTAAGCCTTTATGGGCGTCATCTGTAGACGGTAAATTGGACTGTGTTCTTAATGTTTTACTTCTCTGATAATAATACTGCTGATTAAAAAAACACCAGCACATCCAGGGCACTAATGACATTTCACCCTCATCGGACCAGTGCTCTCAAAAATCAGAAGCTCACGGAACGTTCTAGAATAATTCTAATGTTGTACTACTGTCTCTTCTTCACAATGACACAATCACAGACGTTCATAAATAGTGATACCCGATACAGCAACTACCCTATGTAGAGAGTAAACCACCAAACAGGTTAACTAATAAATGGCATCTTTCTTCGTAACCTCTCAATCACACTCCTCTAAGGAGCAGTGAGACACATTTCGAAACTACTCGTAATAAACGCTGAAACCATTACACAGGCCTACTAATAAATAACGGGCACATGGAGCGTCGAAGGGCAACGCCCCTCAATTTATGCTACTGGGTAGAGAAGCCAGCCACGAGGCAGGCAGGCTCAACCACCCCGTGGGACCGCCTATCGTCGATCATGGGAAGAATCTGCAATCAATGAGAACACATACTATACCCTATCCTTGCCAACAGGCCTAGAAGACATCTTTGTTCGCTAATCTCTCCCCCAGCGAAAAATTGCCTAATGATGGAGCTATACCAATATGTTATAGAGCAAGTGTTTGTCTGTGTCTATAAGTGATCAGCACAAAGATGGGAGACGATTCAAGAAAAACGGGAAACAGTTTTTGATCCAGTAGCCAACTAAATACCCCCCCCCCCCTCCAATGCCCCAATACATGCTTGACATACGACTATGCGGCATTAGCAGTACCCTTAGCCTGGCGGACATAAAAGAAACATCTACGTTGCAACAGTACATCTCAAAAGTTATACAATACCTGAAATTAACTCTGCATCATCTTCACCAAGGAAACGACGCACTAACGTATTGAAGTTATGTATTTTATCTCCCGGATCAAGCAACCATGCAGCTACCCTGGGATCTTTGATTGTCCCATTCACCCTGGTACTACAACATTGCCTTAAACATTTGTATTGACTCTTAAAATCAAACGCAACCTTTCCAGTTTTTTCTCTCTCAAAAATATACTTAACTGCCTGCAGTCGTTTTGCGAGTGAAAGTTTTGAGTCAGGTTTAGTTGGCGACACGCCCGCATTTTGAGATTTGTTTCTTACGACTTGTTCAGAAGGAGGCAGTTCCTCAAGGCTAATGAAATAGGCATCTTTTGCTTCCCATGATACAGCTACACCTATGACATCATATTTTTTATCTGGTGATGGAATTCCACTTGAAGTAGCGCGGCGTGGGGGTGTCTTGGCATTCATTATGCGACTCCCAATTGCTGATGTTTCCTTCACTTTTGATTCACAAGCGATGGCAAAGGAAAATGTCTCCTGTTCACTCCATTCCTTCACGAATGTGCGAAATAGTTCCCAATGACACGCGACATCGATAACTATGAAATCAGAGGGACCCGGAGAACAAATGCTGTTATCCAGAGTTTGCTGTGCATACGAATGTCTTCGCACCATATCTTTTGTACCGCTTGAAATAATACGGACGTCGCTGGATATAATCCTCGCTGCTGACCGGCACTCCTGTAGAGGTGTGCTCTGGTTTTCAGCGGTTACCTTTTTAGGTGAGTTTGGACTAACCAAAATAAAATCTGCACTGGACCTCCTAGCGTTGCCTAACTGAGAATGCAACTGATCAATCATTGGCTCTAAGGAATCAAACTCCCACGAAATAAGACTTTCTCTACGAGAAGTGTTCAATTTCGCAGATGGAGGGGGTAGGAATTCAGGAGATACTGCTCCTTCGCGGTCTAAACTGCCCTCTTTCTGATCCTCGTCAATCGTTACTTTCTCTCTGTGGCCATCATTTCCATCGAGAGATTCGGAATCGGACAAAAACAGGCAAAAATGTGCTTCCCCTCCCTTTTGGGAGTCTTGTTGTTTGTTCGTTGGTTTTAAAGAGTGAAAGGTTTTCACTGCAGATGTATCTTGAATACTGTTTGATGTCCCAGCAAGCTCGTCTCCGCCTACTCGTTCTGATTCTGGAGACTGTGAATACAACTCTGGTGTTAAGTCATGGTATTCCAATTCAGTGCTTCTGTCTAATGATACATTTTGGGTATGCAGTATTGACAATGATTCGTCAAAATCGAAATCTCCAGTCGAACATGAGCATCGCGATGAGTGGGTGTTACCTTTGTCGGTCATAACAGGTGGATCTGGCGAGTAGAGATCAATACTAGAGCATAAAGAACTAGCAGCATCCAAAGACTCACTGGCACTACCCTTGTTAGCCTTTACAAAACTTTGCTGGAGGATACTATTTTTATCTAAAGATGAGACATGGTCAGCCTCCTTTGGACTTTCATGAGTGACCATTGACGAACCACAGCAAGCTTTTGTTCTATTTGAGTGTGTACAAACAGCTGTAAGCTTCTGTGGTCTCCAAGGTCTACCATCATGATTAATGTCCAAAACGTCCATACAGCTCTTGTATACAGGCGACTCGATCATATAAGCATTTGTGTCACAGTCTTTATCCTCAGATACTTTAGCTATCTCCCTGATTTTCCCTCTTGAATGCTGTGTTTCGTCTCTATTTTCCGATCTAACTTTTCCCGTCCTGAGAATGCTCTTCTGTAGTACATTATCAGATGAAGGTCCTTCACGTCTACTTGGACTAACAGTTAACGTCTTCTTTGTTTCATCACACTTAGCTTCATCGGGTAGCATGTTGGGATCCACTCGTCTCTGCTTCGGCGACAAGTAATCCAATACATGTGGCAGTTCTTCCGCCTGTCTTGATTGCTCTAGGCGTTCGCCGATAAGAGCTCTCGGTTGACAAGAGTCCGGTGATTTTCTCTTTATCCCTGCTAATTGTGTATGACCATCGTGAATTGCCAAAGGGATGCTTTTGGCCATCTCAGCGTTAACATCGCTTGTTTCCTTAGTTTTCAGAGATGTAGATGGTCTTAATTTTACAGATACGTGAGATGTGACGTCTACTACTGATTGTATTGATACTGCTGACGTCACAGCAGGCTTAGAAATAACAGGAAGCGCCCTTGTCATCAGGCCAGCTGTATCAATTCCCATGGCACGTATGTCTTTCTCCACGATCCTCCTTGCCTCTCTGACGATCAATTCAGCAGCCTCCATTTCAGTTAAACCGTCCCGCCCCGTCACCCATATGGACCTGGCTCTCTTTCTGGCGGCCACTTCATTTCTGCTTTCACCCGAGACGCCTTTTGTACTTTCAAAAGGGGCAGCATTCATTAATAAAGTACCGATATCCACTGGAGAACTTGTCGCAACTGCGTTTACAGTGTGGTACCCAGAGTTGTATAACAGTCTCGCCCTTGCACCATTTAGGAGATTAATGCGAACTAGATCACACAATTCTCGACTAACTCCGAACGACAATCGGCTTTGAAATTGTTGGAGAATAAGCTCCATGTTTAACCAACCAAGTTTCTGGCAAAAGACGGTCACCATTCCTGCAAATGTTGCTGCAGAACCTTGCAAAGATTGCACAAGTCCTTTATTGATGCCATATTTTCGACTAACATTGGGGATTGACACTTCATTAACAAGATCTTGTAGAAGGAGGGCAGCATAAAAGCGACGATGAACTGCAGCCAGGCGTCTTTGCTCCTCCGTTCTAGTGCTCACACGATTGCGTACGGCACGCGCTAAGAAGCCTTCTTTTATTCCAACCAAATCACCAACTCGTTTAAACTGTGCAGGGAGTCTCTCCCACAGAGACATGTAGTTATACCAATCCAAATCTGGCCACTGGTCTTGAAGGTAAATGGGTGTAACCTACAAAGTAACAAATGTAATATATTCAAAATATTATAGTGGTGAAAAGTGAAAAACTCGATTTATCCTAGTGCATGCATGTATGTATATATGTATGTATGTATGTATGTATGTATGTATGTATATATGTATGTATGTATGTATGCATATATGTATGTATGTATGCATTTATGCATGTATGCATTTTTGTATGTATGTATGTATGTATGTATGTATGTATGTATGTATGT
>JAAAKM020006905.1:0-10274 GCA_010016025.2 Alatinidae sp. Z8VKAUB7J3 | reverse complement strand
ATCAACCCAATAATGATTAGCAATGACCAGTTAAAGGCAAAAAGAAATATATAAAAAAGTGTAAATAAATAGACCTGTAATTTTATCCTTAATATGATGTATTAAGATATTAGCGATAATGATTCTGCGTCGTCAAATTTAAAACAAATTTAATTTTCGGTATACAATCTTTCTTTATTATATCAAGAGTTGACTTTGTTACTTCCTTGTTTAGTATAAATACGTAAAAGCAAGTCTTGTCTGACCTGCCACGCATCAACATATTTATCATGACCAGAGAGTGCACATTTAAAGTTGCAAAAGTCCGTAACGTGCTTGACGTTCGGTCATATTGCGAAGCGTATCCATATTAAAATTGTTAATAACCAGTATGTACTAACACTTGGCGAAAGATTCGGCGATAAACATTCAATCATCGAAAATTTAATTCTCGCTAGATTTTGAATAGTTTACGCCTTCTTCCAGATAATGCATGGCTGATGAGTTCCGATAATGTCTGACATTTCAGTATCTTAACTTGATATCAATATGTCAATATATCGATATAATTATTCTAATCAATAAAGTTTTAACCCTTCTGAGTCAAAAATTCTGAAATACTAAAATTTTTCTCTTCTATCATCACATATTGCAGCAAGCAAACAAGAAAACAAAAGCAGCCATCATCATAAGGCATATAATTATCACGATTATCAGCAAAGGGGCATACTTACCTTAACCTATTTCTAGGAATCGATGAGTTTAAGTGGATCTTATTGGATAAGCGAGATGATACTTTTGTTACGAAGGTGTTCCCTTTACAAGCCACATGCAAAGGGAATTTATGATTGTGAAGAACATTTAAACGAATATATTTCCTTGTAGGAACCGTTTCATTACCCTGTCACGTTGCAACCCAAAACGAGACAGGAACACCTGGCCATTGTCTTGTCTACAACCAAACATCGACTTGCGTACACGACTTGCAATGAGTGCAACTTTAGTTGTACCATCAGTTACGTTAAATAGGCCTACATACCTGTGCACACATGTGCAGAGAGTAAAATGCCTAACATTAATACCCCCACCCCATCAAGACGGCACCACTCCAAATTAACACTCATTGTCACTGAAGGTACTGAAGCTTCGGAAAAGGTAGGAAGATCACAACTTTACAAGACCTCGCATGTGATATTACCGTCGGCCAGTAGTAACCATTCTAAGCTTTCTATTCATTTCCAATAAAATCCATGCCAGTTTCAGGGCGGAACTTTAACTATGCAATTAATAAAACCATATCTTTTCGAAACACACATTGGATTGCTATTTTTATGGCATTGAATATCAAGGTTATTCAATTTCATTGAAGCGTTAATCTACGCATGTCCCTTTAAAGTCGAGGTTCGTACGTATAATATGCTTACAGATTTGCTTCCGCTTCTCTTGGCGGTTATATCCATTTGGGTATTGCTAACATTTTGCATAAAGAATGCCAATGTTAACTACCAAACTAAGAATTCCTCCCCCGTGCCCTCAGACTGTACCATTTTTTAATTTGAGTTCATTTGCATCTAACTATTCTGAGGCACATTTTACGTTAGAAATTAATAATTACGCGGCAGCAGTCTCAAAGTTACGAACAAGGCAATTTCTGAATAAATATTACCACACCGTGATTAGCTATCGCAGAAATAGGTTTCCTCACCAAAACGAAGTACGAATGTTGCAAGGGGTTAAATATGACATGAACCAGAAGGAAAAAAATAGGTAGAAACCATGTCCTCTGTACGTAGTGGGCTTTTTATATTGTATCTGAAAAGCCTCCAGTTTCGTTGTGTGACTTGGTTTTCGCGCGACACTTGCGTTAGAATCTGAAACCTCTGTTTTAAATCAACGACAAGCAATTATGTACACATGTTCCAGTTTATTGAACGTTATAGTTTAAAATAGTTACAATACGGTAATTCCGCCGATATAATTACATGCAAACTGTCATACTAACGTGTTTACAAGTTAGACAAGAAGTTACAATATTTATCGTTCTGTTTCCCTATTCATGCAAACATAGCACCAATCTTGTTTTCGTAATGCTAGGTGTCAATACAGGCAGTGTATGTTGGGGAGAGGTAGAACGAGACAAATAGATTGACGCCAAGGATAGGAATACTCACCAGGTACGGCTCATAGGCCAAATCTGTCCCTATAAGGAATCATTCATGACTCCGCAAGAAAAATGGGTATGGTCCTTTACTGACATATAATTTTACTATTTCTTTTATTTTTGGTGGCCTCTTCCGATTTTCCATAAGAACACACACCGTAATGCACTTAAGTCCCCCTCTTTCTCGAGTACACGTCCCTTATATTTCCACTGAAAATTAAATGAACAGCAACTATACTAAATGCCCCATTGCATTAAAGAAAATGAATAAACTCTTTGACTATCATACTGCCAAAACTTTTTGTTGAATTCTAATTGATGAGCGAACGAAATTTCAAGCCAAGGAACACTTGGTCTGAAAAAATTATTAGTAGAAAAAATATTAAAGATAAAATAATTCAATTAAAGTCCCCTCTTTTAAATAGCCCCTCCTTTTTGCCGAAAATAAGAAAATGGACGTTACACTAGACAAAACGCCGAAAAAAGAACCTATTTGCCAACGTTTCGTCTTCTGAAAGACTTCTTCAAGTCAACCAAAAATTGATTACTGGAAGTCTTGTTAGGTGACAAAATGTTTCCAATGAAGTTTCCTTCTTTAGCGACTTGTCTCTTGTAATTTGTCGGTGGTCTGCTCATGTTTTTATTAACCTTGGACGTTTATTGAAGAATTACAGTATCTCAGAGACTTCAGGTTTGATGCGAGTATTGATACAATATACAACCCATACTTTACACCGCTAGCTGCCTTAGTGCATACTCATAAGAGGTCAACTCTTCGTTGGCAGTTTCTTTCTTTCCCTGGCAGCATTACGTTTCCGCTTTTTGCTCAAATATTTATCTAATTTACCCGTCTTTTTTAATGTTTTGTATTTCTCCATAAGTTCTAGTTTCTTCTTGTCCGCTGTAAAAGAAAAACAAAAAAAAATTCAAGTAATGAAGAAGCCACAGATGTCAACATAAGGCACATTTAGCACCAGAAATCTTTATATCAATTAAAAAGGTTGATCAAATAAATCCTTAAAACGTTTCTTTTTACATTATCAAAGCTGATTTTCCACAATTAATAACGGGGGGTTCTAATAAATCTGTGGGGTTAGAAAATTCCAAAAAATTAATAAATGTCCCCCCGTTTATTAGAGACCAAAGAGTAAAGGCTCCAAAGATATCCTGATAATTTTACGTGGTGTTACGAAAGTATTTACTTCAAGGAGAAAAACTGCGAAGCTGAAAAATTGTGAAAGGAGACAACATGAAAGCGGATAGTTTCCAAAACAAAACGTTGGCTGCTTTCGTAATGAAATATCACAGCAAGGGTATGAACACACGCGCATTTTCCATTAGTCTTTCTAAACACCTTGAAGATTGTCTATTACCATTAGAGCTGTAACCATCTCTCTTCTTGTCGGCAAAAGTTATGCTAAGATTTTGACACAGCTCTGGAATGATAAACAGTGGGATGTTGCACTACGTCAAGGCATACTATGTCTCAGAAACGACTCCCTGCTTAATGCGATCGCAATGATATTGGGGAACAATGAAACGAAATATCAAGTTCTCAAGGCCTTTTCACGAGGCTATGCCGGTCAATTCCTAGGTACCGCCAAGCAAACGACATACTTGACCCCCATTCCGTATTCATCAGGTTATAATCAATCTGCGCGACACAGATACCACATGGAAGCGTATCATCTTCAGTCGATACAACATTACTACAATTACTCCGAAATGTTGGCAATGGAAGTGTCTTCTGTATCCTCTTTCAACTGGTTGTCCACGTATCACTCGTGGTGACGTCCATTATTTCGTTTTTCAATACGATAATGAACTTTTTTTGTGGTAAATATGGCTTTCTCGTTCCATGTTAGGATAGGCCCTCTCCTTTAAAGTATATCAGATTTTTGACACCAACATAGCCAATAATTAAGGAGTGGCAGTTCCAAAACTCCCTCAGTTTGAAACCCAGATTTTGGGTGTAGGATCGTGACCCACTAGTAGACATTAGAACAACTACGGTATTCTTTGATCATTTCGCCAACCGAATCTTTCACCAACCGAACTGTTTACATCGAAATCGCAAATTTTAGGGTTTCTTTCCGTGCTTTACATGTACTTAAACACTGTTCACACGGGTACGGACTCAGTGTGATCTCAAACTAAACCGGTATGTACCAGCCTTATGTTTAATAGAGAACTAGAGGCCCCGAACTGATCTGAATCTGTTATCCGTACTCATCTGCAACCACTACAACCCTTCGGATTCGATCCTAAGAAGGACTGGTGTAAATAATTGGAATCAGATCCACAAGTACACAGAACCTATGCGAGCGAAACACTTAGGAACCGAGGCCTATAAACAACCCTAAAAAGAAAAATGGACCAAAATAGTTAATGGGGTCCGATTCCGTATAAATGGGGTCTTAAAGGCGGCGGCTGATCATGACGATATTGAAAAGAAATTAATTAGTAGTTTCGCTTCAGTCAGAGAGAGAATTATCTCGTTGCACCTGTTGACTCCTCATAAATGCGGGCCCAATTTCGCTCTTCTAGGCCTACTAAACTATATGGTTGCTTCTGATTTGAAATATTCTAAAACGCAACACCTAAACATACCAATCTCTTTGACTGTTTAAAAACTCTCTACGCTGTATTATTTATGGCCAGCAAAGAAACTGACATTTACGTGTTTGGGGGCGGAATATCTTCAGCAGTTAAAGTTGTATATGGTTCTTGGAAGTTTTCAAACCTTGAATACATGTATGATCTTAGACCAGTTAATAATCCCTGACATAATACATACGTATGTTGAGTGAAAAAACACACGACAATACCGAGAAATAATAAGTCGTACACTTTTTTAAATAGAAAGGGCGTTTTCCATCTTTGATCATATTGACTTCTTCCCTTTTCCTTTCCTTTTCACGCTGCTTCCTTTCTTTCTGTAACTTGTTTCTTGCATCTTGTTGGTCCTAATAAAACGGAAAATACACATAAGAATTCTCGAAAGAAGCAGAAAACGAGCCTAAGTAAACCTTCATATTCATATAATAAAAACCAGTTTCATCACTTCGCACGAAACTGACTTGAGAAAAAGTTGGAAAGTCAGTTTACAGATCTAACATGATGGTAGTTAACTATTTCCATATATTTGTTTTTTTTGGTATAACAAAAAAGGTAATCTTAGCCCTAGAATCACTGGCGTCTGACAACCAATTACCCTGCATACAGCTTTCTTTCCTATACAAACCACCGTGAATCCATAATTTGCTAATCTCGATCTATCAACCGATAGGATACCTTGGAATATTAACAAGGAGTTAAGTAAAGAAAATGTGTTCTGATGACAAAGTAAGCTAAGACGTGTCAATAATGGCACACACAGTCATTTTTCAGTGCCAGGTATTTTAATTTGGCTCCTCGAATAAGTTACTGAATTCTCATTCCGGTTTGAAATGGTTAGGTAAAAATTCATTTCTTACCATCCTCTGGATCAGCTTACTAATCTGTTCTTTTTTCCCAGGATCTCTTTCTTTTTCCCATTCTTCCGTTACTTTCTACAAGAGAATAGTCTTAGTTATTATTGCACACAATGGGCATTACCCTTTGTACTTTACGACGACAGGAGTGTGGCTGCAGTACTTCTTGTCATCATAGTACTCTAAAGCACTCAATGTATTGTCCTAAGACATCATATCTACGCTTTCAGCAAAACTGTGCTAGTTTCTCACCGTAGTTCTTATCTGGGAGCACAGCGAGAAAAATGGGCAACTTAAACTCACTTAGAAGACATCATTCTCAAACGTGAAGTTCTAGATGACAGATTAGAGATGTCATGGGTTTGTTCCAATTTAATGTATACTTTGCGAGCGATTTTGTTGCAAAGAAGGTACCTATTTACTACTACAACACTAAGATTGATTGCTTATTCCAACAAGCTCATATCCCGCAAAGGGCGTTTATTCCAAGAAAAACAGGCAATGTTCCTGCCACCATTGAAAAATGAACGCCTGCTTACTTGCAATTTGTTCACGTTTATTCCTACTAGAAAAGAGATTATGATGTAATCAATGACTCAACAGGGCGTGTGTACGGCATTTAAAAGGCCATCGTACCAATTTACTATAATACGGTCCTAGGAGGTGATTCCAAAGCCTATTAAAACTAAAGAAAGGCGCTCTTCTATAGCAACCATAATTCTTTGCATTCTCTCGTCTTTTTGGAGCTTAAATTCTAAGCTTAAACTGTCGTCTCCAAGACTTATACAGAATCTAAATATTACAACACTTCCCGAATCAGTTATTGCCATAGACGCAGATGGTAGAGTTTATTATTTCTTGAGTCTCTGTCCCTTTACGAGCTCGTAAACAACAGAGACTCGAGACATAATAAATTCTACTATCTATGACTGATACAAATGTTTTACATCAGCATCGAGGAAGGAACGTAGCTACCAGTTTCATACAAGCAAGCCAAAGCAAAAATGGTATATTTTCTGCTCTTTCACTTGCAATTAGTGATATTGCATTAGCAATGAAGTGCGAAAATATGTGCCCTTTATCTACTGTTAATTAGACTACAGTTGTGCACTGGAATACGATAAGAGGACGCAATATTCACTGCCCCACCCTCTTTCTTTATCATTCTTTTCCCTGGCATAGTACGACATTTTCAGAATTTCCCCACTTGGGAAAACGATGAACATGATAAGGGATGTAATCAAAAGGTTTGTTGACAGTAAATAACATAAAAGCTGCAGATATCTTGTTTGTTTCAAATAAAGTATTACTAAAATCACCTTTATCCATTATCCTTACCTTTTTTTCTTCTTCTCTCATTTCGTTGATAAAAGAATACGATTTTTCGAACATATCCTGGTTAAGCTTTCCCGATAGGTCATCAAATCTGGGATCTCTTGTAAGCTGAGAAACAAAGAAAGAACCTCTTTATTTACGATCCTCCACTACGTACGTAACTTTGGTATCATGTATCTTGTGGTCCACTTGCCTTCTACGCTAGAGGGTACGGCTTTAATTCCTCAAAGGGCCATTGGTGACGACAGGATGGGCATCCGGTCTTAAAGTACTCTATGCATCAGCAAAAGTCCCGTATATATGGGCACCGCCCTAGCCTCTGTTAAGGGGAGTACAAGGCGTAAAACCGATAAAAAATTTATACATACGCACTCCATATTTTGATTATATGAATTTGCTTTCGCACCTTTTCTCCTACTAACATGTATTTAGCAGTTAAAAGATTTATAGGACTATTGTGAGTAATATTCATAAAAATGTCAGGTACATAAATACAACAATATACGAAAGAAAACACTCAAGAATACAAAATACCAAGCAATACAAGAATAACGCTTGGTCATGTTGACACACCCTCCACACTATATTGACTCGAACCCAACAGCAATGCAAATGGAGGAATTAGACAGTTGATAGAATAACACATGTTGCAGTTGCTTTTGGTCACAGTTTAAATATATTCAGTCACTTGAGTACCCTTTTTAAAGACGCGTTTTAAAGACGACCACAAAACATTTTAAGTGATACTTCGTGTAAGTGTTCAACTGTGAATATCAATAAATGAGAAATTGGGCAAGATAAAAAAAATAGCGACGAAGGTAGATGAAACAGTAAGAGAACACACTTGCTAGAGAATAAATTCATACGTGAACGAGCAAATATACAATAATAAGATGATTGTGTACGTGAATGGGTGCGAGTGTAAATGTGTGTGAATACTATTGAATTGATTAATGGGAGAAATGAACAGAGGGAAATCAGATCGTGAAAAATTGTTACGACGCAGGGCTAAACGATTCATAACATTGGTGGCTGAGTCAGCACAACTCAATGGGTACTCTGGAGTGTACATGAGCTAATATATTAGTACGCATGTGAAGAAATAGTGGAGTAAAATAGTCAGAAGTGAAAGAGGCAGGCAACGAGAAAGAATTTTAAGATGAAATTAAAGCAATGTGAATCAAATTGTTTGCCTTTAGAGCTAAGCTAAGTAAATGCGATCGACGAACTTTCGCATGCAAACCCACACCTACGCGTGTGTTTATTCATGCGAACTTGTAATATGTTGCGTGTACATATAATAGTCTTTGATGAGGAGATTTTAGAAAAGCAATATCCGAAATTCAGAGATATTTTTGTCAAATTTGTCGTAAGCATTACGAATGATAATCCCCATCTATATTGAACTAGTTGTACGAATACTCACGTGTCAAATTATACGTCAACTTATGTCGCAGTTTTTCAAGCTTGCATCACCTCTTTATTGCGTAAACAAAATATCAATACTTATGCACTGAATTACCTACACATAGGGAAGGCTTGGCAATTACTCGCAGTTGTGTTGCATACAGATTGGGTTTATATTGCCCATACAAAATTCAACGTGGCACAATTAGACTGATTACGTACACCCGAATAATAAGCTACCAAGGCAACCTACCAGATCCTTTCTTGATTGGTCGTTTAATCTTTCTTAGGCGCGATTATTAAACGTTGCAAAGTTATCAATGCAAATTTCTAAATCTAAAATCATCTTTCCAAGTCATGTGCAAATCACACAAGTCTAACAATAGTTTCTCTGATACTTTCTAACTAACTTACGAAATTTCCTAATTTTCATTATTTTATCCACAGTTGTGACTATGCCAAGTATTGGTACAAGGCAAGAAAGAAAGTAACAGCTAAAGCTCATCGGGTCAAGTAATATCTTATGACAAAAAAATGCAACAAAACCATCCCTTGGCTATTACACTGCACCAAATAAATGGCAAATTCTCGTGTATACCTTTCGTTTGATAGGCACAACTTTCCTGAACTTTGGGACTCTCATTTTCGAAGACATTTCCAGTGGGCTAGAAAAGAACAAAAGAAAACTTTGAACAATGTCAACAAAAGAACAACAAAAAAAGTACAGACCATCATTGCATACCATTCTAATAGTAGCTAATACTTCAAGTACCACGAATACACTAAATGCCTGTACAGCCATTTTTGGTTGGCGACAACAAACATTTTAGATTTTGCATTTATCACCCAGTGACACACAAGCTCTAACTTTAACTAATACAGAGTGACACACGAGACTAACTCATTGAATGTCGAAGACAAGTGTGCTTTATTGAGGCAGAAAGCTTACTTGACGTGTGTGCTCTATTTGTAACCTCTGAAGTCTGCCTAATACAAACACAGGCAGTAATGTACATAAACTCATTACTTTGTATGTCAACATAGAGTTTCCATTGTAAACATAGAGGGTAATTAGCAGATTTACCATAATTGTTTTGTTTTTTATCAAACTCATGTATAATGAAGCTGTGGAAAGAGAAACTATGTATTTACATTCAAAAATCATTGGTACCTACATGATTAAATGTGATCAAACATAACAAGAAAACAATAACAGACTGGTTTCAATTCAAAAGCAAAGGTCTGACTATTCTCCGCATTAAGAGTGAACTGCTTGAAGAGGTGTACTAGTGCACATACTGGTACGCAGTTATGATGAACATCAGTGTTGTACAACTGGGTAGGGAAGAGGTGGGGTACCCTTTAGGCAACCCCATTCACACTTCTGTTGACACCTAACTAGAATGCACACATTTCCTGTAATCCCCATTTGCAAATTCTCGGCGTTTTTTGCCCCTATGAAAATCTGCAAATGTTTACTCCACTGCTCATGCATTGCTGGCCAAGAAGACTGTAAATTACAAAACTACCATTTGAGAGAAACTTTACCTCCAACTGACATCAGTGATAGCTGCAATATATATAACAAAGCAATTTGGAAAGTCTGAAATTAACCCATCATCATCAACATACGTTACACTTGTTGATATTTTCACTACGCAAGGCTACACACACATGTATACACATGTAAAATTTATGTCAAAGCCTTGATATACCTATTCTTTGATTTCTGCTTTTTCTTTCCTGGCGCCACATCCTTTTCCCTTAATTTGCTGGGTTGCTTTGACAACTTGCTAGTGCTTTGAGACCTACCACTATTAGAAGATCTAAAATCAAAAGAGAAAAATGAATATACACAGCAAGCCATCAGCTTTCAATAACATATCTCTTCTTATCCAGCCATTGATAATATATATCAG
>JAAAKM020006904.1:0-10275 GCA_010016025.2 Alatinidae sp. Z8VKAUB7J3 | reverse complement strand
GCATCTAGACCCTCCACACTTTGTCGACCCCTTATCCCTGTCCAATGGGTAAACCTTGGCTCTTACAAGATAGCTCCGTAAACTCCGTCCGCTGCTATATGCCACAAAGGGGGCCGGAGTAAAAACGTCTTGGACTTTTTGGTCATTGTATAAAATAGGGAGCTGTTGACGTAGAATATTCCCCACAGTCCGTAGGGTAGGTGTGTATGTCATGATAAGCACTATCCCACTTTTGTCCCTGATTTTAGGCAGGAAGAGTTCGTCTCTTTCAATATTGTTAGCCCTTAGTAGCTGCTCTTCCACAAATTTAATGGGGTACTCCCGGTTCCAATACCATTTCTTAAGTTTAAGGATGTTCTCATGCTCTTGCTCCTTAGTGGAGCAAAGACGTCTAATGCGCAAGGCTTGGCTATAAACCACGGATCTTTTCGTATGTAGTGGATGACCTGACGAATAGGCCAAATACTTGTGGCAATCTGTAGGTTTACAGTACAAATCTGTAATAAATTTATTACCATCTAACCGAATGGTCACTTCTAAAAAATTAACTTGATGGGAGAATGCCTCATGAGTAAACTTGAGGTGAGAATGGAATGTATTAAGCCCCTCTAAAAAGGCACGTAGTTTATCCTCCCCATGGGACCAAATAAAGAGTATATCATCTATATAGCGCAGCCAAACACATTTCTTTGTCCAAAAATTGCGTCTCAATGCTATCCATAAATATGCAAGCATAGGGAAGGGCGAATATAGTACCAATAGCTGTTCCCGAGATTTGACGTTTGGTACAAGAGTTAAATTCAAAATAGTTATTAGAGAGGACAAAATCAAAATAAAAATTTAGTATTTAGTAACAAAACAATACAATTTAAATTATATTATAATAGAGTTGATATAAAGGGAGTATAATCCTTAATGATCTAGGTTCATTTAATCATATAACTAACTTTTTATTTTACATCTTGTTGCTTTTCAATCTTGAATGATGATGATAATATGTGTGAATCTCAAGAGGTTGAACCTAAGATCTTATCTTAACTGTTTGGCAGCACCAATGGGGGTGGTCTTCGATCACATCAATTTATAAGCACCACAACCCCTTTCCAATCCCTCATCCTACCTAGACCAGCATCTGCGTTGGTCTTGCCATACATATACTGAAACTAATAACCATAAAGTTCTGCACACTTGCATGAAAAGAAGAAGCCTACAATTAAAGCACTCACAAAAAGCACCTTAATTGCAATGGTCATTACACTTAAAAATAATTACAAAATTATGATACTTTGGATGATATGATAGTATGATATCTTCACTTTCCAAATTACAAGATAATTAGTAAATAATTAAAAATTACAAAAAGGCATAAAAACATGAAGCCCAAGTGGAACTGGCAAGAGAAAATTAAATAAATAGAGTAAAACAAAAAGGAATGCAAAAAAAAGGTCCTATTAAATTAAGTATATGATTGTAAATGGAGAATGGTGTAAATCATTTTCCAAGTATAGTAACCGATTAAAAAAAAGGATGATGATGCTGATACCTGTGTCCAAGGTCCTCTTTGATATTATGGTTAACAATGAGCCTAAAAAATTGGGCTCTCAGCATTCCCAATTTGTTGTACTGGAAGAAAACATAACAGATGCAGGTTGATGCATGTATCAATAAAGCAGATGTGAAAAACTGAGAATTTTATCATTAAATCCTTCAATTAAAACTTAACACAAGTACCCACTATACCCATGTCCATCACGGCAATTGACATCAATCATATTGTAAGATGTGTGGCTACACAACCACGACAAAACATACAAAATGAAATAAAGAAGGAACGGACTCGCCAAATGAATTGTACTGACCAAGATTACACAAAACCAGGACGAAGAATAGTCAGCTAAGCCATATCACTTAATATATCCAGTAAATTACAGTTAAAAATGATCTAAAGAAAAGCACGTCTATACTTTAGCTTGAATACTTGACAACTAACTAGGATAATAAAACTACGTGCTATCATTAAGACAAAAGTAAGTCTTCGAAACGATATGATAGTATCCACTATTAAATGTGCATGACATTTTCAGCGAAGATGCTAAATCCAGTTTATAAGTTTAATATTATTCAGTTCACAGGGCTGACACCCACAGAATGTGGTAAGGAAACTTTTGGGTGATCAGTGCTTTAAGAAATGTTAAATTTTGTTAATATTAGTGGCCAGAGAGTGCCCATATTGTCTGAGTCATTTCCATGTCCAGAGCACAATAAAACAGTACCATCCCACAATGTGCAAGGTTAAAAATGACAACCAAGGGCTCAGTTGTCTGATGCTACAGAATTTTATATTATTATATTTTCAAGATAAATCAAAGTTAAGGCTTATGCTGACCTCAGCTATGGACAAGAATCATGTCCTATAATGTAGTATAATGGTTGGCCTAACGGTTTTATCTCACAGTTCCATATAACCACTGGTTGTAAGGGTACTTCATCTATGGGTAAAATTTCCAACTTGCTGACACTGGTGTTAACATGTCCAAAGAGACATACCTCGATTTCTTAAAACCCCTTATATATATATTATTTCTGGACAACAAAAAGGCAACGTTCTATTCTCCAAGTGGTAGACAATACTTGACAATATATATTAAGCATACCTGTCCTGCAGCCAGAGCAATTAAAAACCTCAAAGCAGTTTGTCTTGCATCAGCTGGTGTTGTTGGCATCAGAAGATCTTGTATTGAATGCCACAAAGCCTCAACAGCATGCTGTTGTATTAATGGGAAAATATAGTGCTTTGTTTAGTTATGACAGAACCTAGTATACAAGGCTACAACAGGATCTACACACCATGCCCCCACAGGATACAAAAATAATGTATCACAGGGTTTATATTTTGCCACATTTCTTAAATTACTTCCCTTTCTTCCTCAAAATTATTCATACACTACGCCACAGTCTCTGTGTATAATATTATCCACAAAAACAGAATCTTAACTCAATCACATGACTTTTTACAAGTGATTTTTCCGAAAGGAATTTTGGCGAGGTCAACTCTGAATGACATCATCAGGAATCTTGCCATTGCAACTAACTAGTCTAGTGCTTCTCAGCTTTTAATCTTAGTTTTTCCACCAGTGGTAAACAGTGGTAGGTCATTCTGTTACCTAATAAACAAACACACAAAATATTAACTTTACCCCAACTACACAACTTCTTTATTTCACTTGACTAACATTAGTCAAAAGTGTTTATCTTTATAAAATCTTTAAGTTTGCTCAAACACGGGCATCATTATCATGAATAAAGTTTTTAACTTCAGTTATAAATTGTATCAATATGTCATGCCTATGCTGCATATGTCTTGATTAGTATGTCAGTGAGAGTACCAAAAATGTACTCTTCCAGTTACGACATTTCAAACTGTAATGACTGCTGCGCATTGGGAGCTAATGTGGCAACCAGAGAAATAGAGTATTTTAACATTGGTGGTCATCTGGCTCAGTTGGTAGAGTACACATTGCAGTAGCTGGGATCATGGGTTTGAGTCCTGTTCATTACTTATGTCTCTAGTGTCTTTCCTAAACTGGCCTTTCAAATCCTCTCTTTTCAAAGATGTTTCCGTCATTGCAGCCATTTAATCTCCGTTTGTTATGAAAATATTCCAATAGAGGGCATACAAGTCATTAAACCTGGAAGGGCCCTTTCAGTAATCAGTACATTCATAATAAGGTTTGAGAAAAGAAGGATTACCACTACCTTGTGGAGATGATTTCAGACACTTAATATGCACTTTAATTTCAACAGCAATTCACATTCTGCATACAATTTCACATACATTTGGAAAAAACAATCCAGTGTAAACATAAATTTGACATAAAATTTATGTATTTAGCATAATTAATGTAAGCCTACCTCCTCCAATTTTCGAACAGCAACTTTCTCTGTAAGTTCTTTAAGTACTTTACAACGATGCATAAGTGTGCTTTCTTTGTTAATATCCTGATAAGATATGAATACATAAACAAGAATTAATTCTATAAATTAATCCTCAGAGCCCCTTCTTGCTAGAAATTTTGCTATCAAAACTTTTCTCAAAAATTTAGTTTCAAGTGGCCAAACACCTATAGAATAAATATACTCAAACTTTTACTATTCATATGATATTCATCTGAGAGACTTTATCCATGACACTCGCTCCTGCCTTTAGACGGTGAAGTTTTTTGTACTATTAAACATTATAACTTAGGATCAACCATTAAGGTAGACTGGGGTTTCTCTCAGTATTTTCGTTTGAGCTCAGTTCCTGTTTCGAGGTGTTCGTGACCAGCTGCGGCAGATTGTCTTTCACTGGGGAATGTTGGACAGCAAGGTTAGTGTAAAGTCCTAGGTACATAAACGTAAGGCATTTGAACTTAAAACTGAAATAGATCTTGCAAGAATTTGATCTGACACATACGAGGCTGGGGTGGTGTTTTTTCTAATTATTATATCTAAATAGAGGAAATAAAGATTTTCAGCTTAGCTTAGGTCAATTTTCAATTTTTATGAAAATTTCAAGGCATGCAATGCATGTGTTGCATTCACTGACAGTACGTCCCTGCTAGCACCTAAATATATTTATACTTAATAGTAACCCTGATCATATGCAGAAGATGTATCTAATTCTGTGTCCAAGCAACACTTCAGAAAATTTGGTCACTGGCTACAAATAGATGACCTCACTACATCCTTTGCGGTATACTGAAAAGTAGAGGGAGAGAGGTGTTGTTGTCAAAATGTTTGACACATAACCCCCCTCCCCCCCCCCCATAAGCAGTAAAGCCACATAACCAAATGTTTGGGCAGTTATCTGTTTGGTACTAGTACCACATATATAAGTAATGGCAGTTGAAGGTACCTTTAACATTTCATTTGTCAACAAGAGCTCTTCTACTTCCCTCTCTTCATGGCCTACAGCAACTGATCCACCTTTTTTAAGGCCAAGCATTGACTTGAGCTTGCTTTTAATACCCTCCCCTTGGCTTGGTTGTTTAGCCATTTTTCTTTGTTTAGCTGTAAATTCTCTTTACTGAAACAGACACAGTAAAAATATACGAAGAGATTTATTATTAGAAGCAAATGTAAACAGAACGTAATCTTGCTAAACATTTGGTTATTGTAAGTTGCTATTATAACTTAGATATATGTCAATCACATTATACACTAAACATAATTAACTGCTAATGTTGGTACTTCCCTTGACTTTCTAATGAATAACAATTCAACTAGCTTAAAAATAAAGTTTTCTAAAGGAAATCAAATATATACCTATAGATTAAAGAAATCAATAAAACTTAGGCCCAGGATAAACTTAACTATGTATCATATATATTCAAGACAACCAATTTGTGATATAGCTTTGTCTAATAAAAAAAGGGTTATGAACTGTTTCTTATTTTA
The DNA here is from genome assembly GCA_010016025.2 of Alatinidae sp. Z8VKAUB7J3. Taxonomy (NCBI): domain Eukaryota; kingdom Metazoa; phylum Cnidaria; class Cubozoa; order Carybdeida; family Alatinidae; species Alatinidae sp. Z8VKAUB7J3. Next base: position 4,836 of record JAAAKM020006904.1, on the reverse strand, counting down.
TATCTTTAGTAGCTACCTTCACAGACTTCAAAGAAGTGTTACATCCTGATAGCTGAGGATTTTGGGGGGAATGCTTGTTAAGCAAGGACAGTACACTGCTACTCCAGACCCTTCGGCAATATGTGTTAAGATTTCCCCCAGCTTTATTGCAGAAAGTCAATTTAGAAGGCTAATGCAGGTTGTCTCTAAGAGGAGTTTAAGACACCCTCTCTATGTCGGGGCAACTAATTCTGTATTTCATTAAATCAACTTCAAGAGGACTAAATACATCGTTCAGTAGTCCAATCACTTAAGTAACCACCAATAATCTGCAGACGTTTTGCTGCATATGGGCTGTTTTCTGTCACATAAACAGATTTTTTGCCATGAAAATTGCCTAAAACATCAGTTATCTAATACACATGCCACTGAAGATGCTGTTAAACTAAAATCACCTTCAAAATGTTGCCATTCTAGAAAGAAAACTGTAAATATACTCTTCCATTTGGACCATTAGCTACACATCACTGAAATTTACAGGCTAACCATTTCAGATTAAGACTTACAAATATAACTATCCTTTAGGGGAACCTTTAGGCTTTCTTTTGTTTTGAAACTATTATGCTATAGTTGAATCAATTTTTAGAAAAAAGGAATTTTGCAGAGGTAACTTCATTATACATTTCCTTTGTAAGCTCTCGGCCTTTCACCACAACAAACATGAAAAAGCTACGGGTGTTTGAGGAGTAAAATCAATGGGGTGTAGTGGGCCACAATGGTAAAACCTGTTCATAGAAACTTTTAGCATGCAGATTAATAATCTTGCTAAATGCTCTCATCAGACATCTTCCAAACAATTTTCTGAAGTGAAGGGCAAACGTTTTGCAAAATATTTACAAAAAAGGAAAGGGCTGAAACCTGTTGTAAAACATAACACTCCAACCAAGGCAACAGACCCCAAAAGTCCTGATAATAGGGCAGCATTTGCATGAAAATCCGTCATTTGCTGACAACTACCACAAGTACCCATGTAGGGTATAAGTTAAAGCAGGGCCTCCTTTTCACCCTGCTGCTCTGGAAGCCACATTCATCAAAACAAAGATTCTGCTTCAAGACAGTATTTAACAACTGCTTAACCCTTTTTTAATAATAAGAGTGACAAAAAACATGTCCCTCAAGTGTGTGTTATTTTCTACAAAGTTTTTCAATACTCCCAATAAACTATTTGAGAAAAATGTTCCTACTTCATCCCAGATGACTGCTATGACCAGCATATGAAAAAATTTTAAACACAATGAGACCAGTGCTCAGTGCAATATTCCAAATTTTTTTATACCGTATGTCTTAATTAAGTCAGATATTAGGTCAAAACCCTAAATTCACTTATATAATTGTCTAGCTTTAATTTAAAATACAGTGACAGTGTTATTTGTCAGAAATCAACAAGTTGCTGAATATAATTTATCATCAAACTTAACATATCTTGTCTTCATCATGTGATAGCCTACAACATAACATCAACTTAACTGTAATGAGATCAGCAATAAGGAAATGTAAAATCTAGTGAGGTAGTTAAACAATAGAAGGACTGGACCTTAAAACTAAAAACAATACTAAGTAAAACAATAGTAACAATAGCAGTATATCATCACGTTTTCTAGAGGTTCAATAATCAATCGCTAACATCATTTAATCTTAGGCCTACTAATTTCCTCTTGACATTTGTACATTGTGGAGTAAAATAACGTTTGGTGCCACGCCCCTCTTTGAGGACGGTACCCTATATTGCCTAAAATACATTGAGAACAAACCAATCATACACGCAAACTTGCTGTGAGGCCATTCCATAATACATACCACTAACGTGTCACCTTTACAACTTCAACAATTTATATGAACAATGGTATGAACAGGGAGCCCCTTTACTGCAAACTGTAGGCTTAGCTATTAATATTGTAACACACAGTCATAAATGGTGAAGCAACGCTCGTCTGTGCACAAGCTAGCTACTTTTAGCCTTTAGAACTTAAAAGAAATTAACGAGGTCACCCATATGACTGATAAAATTCCTTTCCTATGACATATACTAGTATACTCTTAATCTTCTGTATTGTATTACTTGTTAAGGTTAACATTACTTTTAAGCAGCAGGTTATATCATATCGTACTCATAAACCAACCAAAATATCGTTCCTCTGCAAACTGGATTTTATCAACTTAGCTAGCAATTTGTTTTGTGCTGTACGCCGCGTATACGTGCTGGCTCAGCAATTAGTGAATTAGTCTCCAAAATACTTCTTAACACCACTCCCATATTTAAAAGAAAAGATGACCTTACCACCTCTAAAACAAAGCCATGACTTGCGTACGAGAAGCACTTGAATCTACCAATGAATCATCTAACCACTGGTTTCTTGCTGGACATCACGTTTCGCTGTACTGTTCGAACAGTACCAAACACCTTCACCCCTTCGGAGTCCTGGTCAATTTTAGACAAGCCTCGATTGCGAAAAGTAACACGATTCGTCAACGAGGTTCGTAAACAACTACAGTTCTGTCAAAAAGACACGGGTTCCAAGAAAAATTTCAAAAAAATACAAGCCACCCCCAATACCGCTCTCCGGAAGAAGTGGTACAACGACAACCAGTGGTGTTTCGAAGGAAAGCCACGAGTGTTTAGCATATTTTCAGCAGAGGAGGAGAGGCGTTTATCAATATACTTCATCTTTAACATTTCGCTACCAATCATCTTGAAAAGAGCTTTTTCCTAATATGTATAAATAAGTTGCCCTTTTTATTTCCACTGAAAACTTCATCGAGATTTAGCATAAACATGGGAGGCATTTATTCGTGGGTTGTCTATTCGTCTTTCAGCGAAGGAGGCCTTTAAAAGAAAGGGGTATTAATTAGGGAAATTACGATGGTCCGAGCTGTTAGTAAAACCACCCACCCCCGGCCCCCAATATTCAAAACTTGATAGATGTCTGCAACTGACAAGCCAGGTAGGAAACGAATTCGAAATTTTTTCTGGCCTCTTCTTCTTCAGAATTCAAGCCTCTGCTCTTCTTTGTCTAAACATTCCCATTCGCTGAGTGTAAACAAAAGCTATACTCCCTTCCACCTCTTTATGTCTCTTGTAAGTTATTGATGTGCCATATTATTTATATTGCGGTCTTAATCCAGTTTATTTTGTAAAATTTCACTCAATGACCCGAGGATGGTGATACAATTTACACCGAAAGCTCACCAACTAATGTTTTATCCCCATGTTTCATGTACTCTCTTTAGGCTGGGTACTTACTCTTATGTTAAGAACTTGGTAAATATTTAGCCCGCTGCGCTGCTAGTTGATTTCTTTATAATTAATGTTACATGCTCACCAGCAAATACAGAGAGAAGAAATCATGCAATCTTTACTTTTCTAGTAATGTCCTCTTGTTTTCCATATAACTTCGACTTTCTAACTCTAACGCAACATCTATGTGAAGTACTTAAAATTGTAAACTCATCGTAATACTCCCCACCACAAGAGCAGTAAGTGACAAATATTTTCTGTACCTATATTAGTAAAAACACACATGTGTTCTAAAACCGCCGAAGGGAATGAATCATCTGGTGTTGCTGCATGAATACCAGGAAAAGACTATCTTCAAGAAAATTGCTTCAAGAAAAGAATAAAGACTAGCGTTGTTGGGAAATTTTAAAACCATGGAATAGTCATTATTTCTACAGCCTTACGACAAGTTTGAAGCCCTTTCAATTTATCTAAGACTACGTTGCTTTTTGGTGAGATATTGTTCATAGCAGTAAACTAAGTAGATGAAACATATCGAGAAAACGTTATCTGGTGTGCTTACGGGGTATTCTACCACCATCCTCGAATTAATTAATTAAACTTCGCAAGCTGGGTTAAGACCACAACATATACAATAGGACAAATTATTAACTAACAAAAGACATATTAAAAGAGGGAGAGAGGGCTTGAACTTTTGTTTAAATTAAGTGTATAGGTATGTTATCCTCGTGTATGTGCTAGGCACTTATTTCTAAATTAAGAATTTGTTTCCGCCTGGTTGCTCCATTGCAGATGTCATTCTTTATTCTTTCTTTTATGAACCCTATTTTCTATCTCGACAGGAATCTTTATCTCCTTTTAACAATTACTTTCAAACTTGTTGATGAAACACTGCCACTTCCTCTCTGCCCCTGATGTTAGTAATAGAGCGAGTTTTGTAGAAAATACGAAAACTTTAAACGCTAATATTTTAAAGTTGAGAAGAATTATGACTAAGATATTTAAGCAGTAAGAGTTTCATCATTAGCTCGTTAAAGGGATATGTCCAACAGGGGCGCAACTAGAACTTTTGGAGGGCAGGGGAGCTTTATTAGAATTAGGCCAAGATTTTCTCATATATATTTGTATGAAGCGACGAAGTCGCGAGTAACTGCAGCTGGGGGTCTGGGGGCGCTGTAGCTCGCCAGCAGGAACAATTTGCAGTTTTTAGAATATATAGAAGTTGGAGAAAGAGACACTCAGAGAAATAAAGGAGCATTGAAACACAGTATAGAATGGTAGGGATCTAGTTTTTAGAAGTTTGGAAGTTTGTCCTTAAGCCTTTAACGGTAATAAACAACCAAAACTTTAACATGCAATTTTAAAGAGGGGGTTAAACTCCCTGAGAGAGCTTCAACAGTGGCAATTAAATTTAGAGAATAATTGCAGAAAATTTCTACTCTAAACTGCATGGGTTCTAGTTTATCTGAGGTAAAATTTCCAATGATGCAAAACCGTCCCTCTCTCTCTATGATTATGTTCATAAAAGTGCAAGGTTTCGTACTTACAGAACAAAAATCTAC
>JAAAKM020006903.1:0-10275 GCA_010016025.2 Alatinidae sp. Z8VKAUB7J3 | reverse complement strand
GTGTAGTGTAGTGTAGTGTAGTGTAGTGTAGTGTAGTGTAGTGTCGTGTAGTGTAGTGTAGTGTAGTGTAGCATAGTATAGTGTAGTGTAGCATAGTATAGTGTACTGTAGTGTACTGTAATTTATTGTACTTAGACGGGACTGTGAAAGTAAATATACTACTGACTTTGAGTTTGAGCGACACATAAGAAAGCAAGAATAAGTTTCGAATCTCTCTATATAAACCCTACCCTTTCTTCATCCAGCTTCACACGTCTCTCTCTTATATCTGTTTCATCTTCTAGTCCATCCATGCTTTCGTCCTCATATTGACTCCTAGAGAACAACAAGAGTATTGTCTTGTCACAGCAATGCGTCGATAAAACTTCAAATTATAAACTTCGCAGAAATCAATTATTTATCGATTGTCTCTAAACGTATTCTTCGCCTCTGCGTAGCTCACTAATGATGAAAACTTAAGTGTTTCTTTTACGTGGAATCAAACTAGATTTCCAGTTCGATTTAGTACTTCTTCACATCCCGCTGCTACCTCGCTTATTATATATGATCCCGTAACAAGTGTTTGTTTAGTTTATTGGAGTAGGCCTGTAATGTTTGCACTCATGTTAAAAGATCTGTATGACGATTTCCTTGAAATAGTACAGCCAACATCCAGATATTTTAAAGGGGGTAAAATTGAGATACGGGTACTAGAGGAGGCCAACTCACAGCGACGGGGTCCAACCCCCAGCGTCGGATAATCTGATGACGTATATTTGGTGACATAGTAGCAACAGCAAACCTATAGATGATTCGATACTTCAAGTCAGCAGAGGGCCCACAGTCCCTATTACAGCTGATACCATCTTCAGAATAAGATATTTACCGAGAGTACTCAAGTAATGACGCTACCAATACTCTTATTCGAGGAATCCGAATAAGAACTAAAGAACTTTGCTTTGCCCCCTCCACGCCCCTCAACCGCAAAATTCCACGCTTTATCATAGTAGCCTCTCAAGCAAGGGCAGCTTAAAAGCAATGCCCCTAACATCGAAACTACCTTCGATTAATAGTAAAAACAAACAGATTGGCTGACTAGTAAATAGGGTCAACTACTGTAAGGGCTCCAATCGCGCGAGCGACATCCCTTAATTTCGGCTACCCGTTAGAGACGCAAGCTATGAGACAAACTCATCACCTATTAGGACCACTTTTCACAGATTGTGGAGAGAATCTGTGATTAATGAAGACAGATGGCACACTGGGTACTTGACAAAAGGACTAGACCATGCGCCCATACCACAGATACTCATTTATGGGCTTCTGTAGGGCAGTTGGTATGTCGAGTACCTTAATGTGTTCTTTCTCCAACGAACACCGTCGGTGTGTAACCACCATCCTGACATCTGTCAGGGGCGCTTAAGGCATTAACTTAAAAATATGAAGATCAAGTTCATCTAGTTGACTGACAACTCGCAAGATTCGTATATATATATCGTAAAAAGTTACGTGATCGCATTACGTGACGATTGAATACTCCACATCTACTGTTAAACGTGGAAGTATATCAAAACGCGGAGCTAGGTTATCAAAACAGGAAATATATACAAGGAAATTATACCTGCCACCAAAAAAACGTCGATAGAAATTGGGACCATAGAATGCATTGTAATGTATCCAGTCATGCTGTTATTTATCTTATACGCATTGAGTTCTGCTACGTTAAAAGGTTTCGGGTCCTTTTTGCCCTTACAAATAACAGAAACCGATGACTGCTCACTAGTAGCCTAACACAATTCTTTGGGGTTTTGTAGATTCCGATACTTCGCATTATTTCAAATATCATGTTTGGTGGTTACAAAGGTTAACAGTGAATAGGCCTACAAAGTCAAGAAAGCTACATCCAAATCTCTCACCACATCCAGATCCCGATCACCTCCAATTATTTTGGAGAGCAGGCCCGGGTTGTAAAAAACTAGATTACCACCGATATCCTAACCTTGTGCTGCTTACGTTCTCAAGTCCAAACCAAATTTTCCCTGTCCTTCTAATCATATTCTCTGACCAAAAAGATCTATCGGTCCTTGGCACTCGCGAAACCTTCGCTAGCCTCAGATTAAAATCAACTGCCATTTAAGCCGTGTCTTGAAGACCATTTACGACCACGACTGTTAATAATTATACAGCTGGTGATTTTTCAGGTCTCCTTACGGTGCATCTAAGAAATAAGATGATTCTTTTCTTACGTTTTTGGCTCAAGATCGTGCAGCCGCAACCACAACCATTCCCTGCCGACTTCCTCGTTCGGTCATGTTTACTGTGACAGCGAAATACGAGGTCTGTAAATACAGAGATGGTGTCACGGGAGAAAACCAGATCTCGAATGACAGCAAGAAAAGGTAAAGACCGACTTGCTTGGTATAAACTCTGAGGTCTTTTAGCAAAGAAGGAGCATAGTCGAACAATTTCGCCAGTCAAACGAACACTTCATCGGGTGTATTCGTCCCTAAATTTTCGGAATCCTGTGCAAGTACGTTTAACAACGAACCCCAGATATGTCAAAGGTCATATCTGTTAACAGAATTATGTAAACGAATTTTTTATGTCCACCTTTTGAATAACAGATACTGACCTCAGGCAAAAGGATTTTAATATTGACACGTATTGCAAACTGCAGGTTATTGATTCTTCATCAAGGCAACAATACTGTAATAATTTTTCAACTCTCAAATCTGTTCACTAACGCATCTAGCAGGTAATTCAAGGGCACAATGTGATCCTGTCATGTGTGTAATCGTCAAAGTTTGTAAACAATATGAATCGTATACTTGAAGCTAATATACGACCTTTGCCGTTCGATGCCCTTTGTAAGAATACTGTTCAATCCCCAAAGAGCACGCATAGGTCATTCTACTTATCATAACACCCTCTGTAGAACGTTAAGCTGTTTTAAAATATTAAAAATACGAGCGTAAAACTCGCTTTCGTTATGTTGTTGATTGACCTGGATTCAAATCAATGTATCTTAAATCCCTATTCTATTTGACAGTACTGACTCATTTATACAAGAAAAAAGCATGACTGTTATGGGCTATGCAATACTACCTTTTTTTCTTTTGTGTTCCTTGCTGTATAAGACCCATCTACAAACCAACGTCCGATCACTGTTGACAGACTGCTGCACGTTCCTCCGGGTTGTAGCGTACCTATTCACGAGACCGTCGCCGTATCGTGTCGAATTACATCTCGTTCTTCGAGATGTTTGATTGTATCTATGACAACAAATTGATCCTCCGCATGCATCTTTTGACCTTCTTTTGTCCTGAATATAAAAAGCGCAACAGACTGCAGCTCCTCTCAGAAGTCACAACCCATTGTGTTTACTCTTTTTTCCCCAAACAACAACTTGCTGTAGACACAAGGCCATCAGCCAAAATTTGTCGAGATCCGTGTTAGCGAAATTACCTTTGTAAACAGTCGCGGTAAATAAATAAAGTCGGTCGAAGGTCTTCGCAAAGTACCCGAGTGTTTCTCTCCTTCGTACAAGAACACCAGAGACAGAATGGTATGCTCTTGGCACTGAAGTACTAAATTTTGCACATCCCAATTGTTGTCATCTTACAACAGTAAAATAACTCGGCTTTTGTCAACAGATGAGATGGTTGCACATTACACAAGAGATGTTTTGTTGGGTGGTAATTAGGATGTTATCACCTTCCGTTATTATTGTCTCCACGACAATACGCATTGTCATGCGCTCGTGGAGTACGTTCATTAAAGTACTTCGTATTTCATATTCACCAATTTCAGGGAATGAAATTGTAGCGTTTGTGGCCATTCTTCTCAGTGACCAGAATTTCTACTTTTAAACAAATCCCTAAAATGCCTACAAGACCATAAGGAATAACACTATGTCAAGGGAAAAGCAATGGGCAAGGAAAGCGGCATTTCTTTTAAAAAACAAAAAAGAATATTCACGAAAATAAACTTGGATGGAAAGGAGTAAGGTCTTCTTTTATTTGATGATGAAGACGATGATGATGATAGTGATGATGATGATGATGATGCCGATGATCATAATAATCATGATATAATGATAATAATGATGTTGATAATTATGATGACGAGGAAGAATAGGAGGAAAAGGAGGATGGTTAGGGTGATGATGATAATGATTAGGACGATGATGATATGAATAATGATGAAGTCGATGATGATGATGATGATGATGATGATGATGATGACGATGATGATGATGATGTTGATGATGATGATGTTGATGATGATAATAATGATGATATAATGATAATAATGATGTTGATGATGATTATGATGATGAGGAAGAATAGGAGGGTAAGGATGATGGTTTGAATGATAATGATAATCATTTTGACGATGATATGGATGGTGATGACGATGATGATGATGATGATGATGATGATGATGATGATGATGATGATGATGATCTCAAAACCTTGATCGTATTACGGTATCCGTTATAATGCCCATACGTATTTCCAGAGTGGCATATTCTCGTTTACTCAGATGTGTAGGCCTTTCTTATCCCAACGATTTCACTTGCGCTTATGTTGCTAACATTTCTCCCACACAGCTGGTCCATGTTTCTCTGGGATACCACATCACAAGGAGTAATCAGTTCAACGTTTGGATCTATTGCACAATTTCTTTCACTGAGATATCATTAACACCACCTCTGTTCTTTATACCTCTTAATTCATTAAAGATTAACAATCGTAGCAAATGCTCAGCAATTGTCACACTATTGTACAATTTGTTGGTTCGATGTCTCATGATAATGAGTACTCCTTTTATAACATGCCTCGTGGGAAATGTCGTCTTCCTCTCTACCTAAAACCTTGCAAGTCTGTACATGAAATATCAATTCTTACGGTACAAAAGGACTAAATGGTCAGGGATGACTCCTGTCTTTCAATTCAGGTCCCTTTGGTCGTTAACTGTAGGTGACTTAAACGATTTGAAATTTTATTAACAATTAACACCACGTTTCTCTGTAATCCAATTACTAAATTGGAAAGAAAGGGCTTAAATGTACAAATTGATTGTTCAATGTAGAAATGCGATGTTCCGACCGTCGATTTAAACATCATGGATATATTTAAAGAAAGTTTAAAATTCAGCTAGTACAGGAAAACAGCACGGCGTGACTGGTTTGTCCGGTATGGAAGTGGCAGTCTTGATCGCACGCAATGCATCAGAATGGGGTATCCTGAGAGACTGACCTCTACTCTTTTTCCAGGCGCGCCTGTCCTCGGTAGTTTGCCCGTGCTTTCCGCGTAACCTCTGATTCATAGATCGTGGCCGTTTTCTCAAGAAAATTACAAAGTTTAGGGGACTTGTGATACAGAACTTGTCTTCTCGCCTGGACGGTTTCCAATTAAAATATATTATGTCGTACTTGAAAATATGCATTATCTCACGTGAACTTTGGAAGAAACACGTGGAAATAGCTCACCCGTCGGTACCATATGGCTTGGTAAAACATCTATACAAAATCCTTTGGACGAATGGTCACTTGCATCAAAATACTTGTATTTATGCAACGCTGTCTATGGCCGACTTGTGAATCGCAAGTTCAGTTGAATAAACTTCTGACACTATGAAGATTGAATCGTAAAGCTACGATGTAGACAAAGTTACATGCACAAGCGATATTTCAATGAGCCACAGAATCCTGGCCATTCCGTCTTTCTGGCCAATGGTTTTCTTGCCCTCGATAGATGGAGGTCATTGTGAACCAAAGTACCAATTGTTTAATACTTACATGTCACGTACTTTTTGTCTATCCAAGACTAAACTAGCACATTAGTCCATTTAGCAGAAATCAAAGAATTCTGCCGCTTAGTATAGGGCAGAATGCAATGGACCTTGTGCAAAGGTGACCATATAGGTCAGTCATTTCTGCATAAAGCGTACGTCCATGTACCACGTAATAATCAGTACCATAAATATATAAAGAAACTTATGAATACAGAAGCAGCAAGACCATGCCAAGAAGGGGATGCCCCCCCTAATTTTCTACACAGAATTTTAAAGGTCTCACCACACTTAATTGTACTACAAACACAAAACTGGTATTTGGTACACAAAATTTGGAATGACAATATCGTATTTGCATCATCTATGGGATAATGGAGTCACTGCCACCAGACTAACTTAATAACATAACCCCTCCCCTACTCGTTTTACCCTTGGTATGGTACTGAACTACAACTTTAAAACTAGAAGAATGCAGAGCTATCAACCACACACACCAGTGTCGAAGTTGATAGTAACTTTCTCAGCTGAACGAAGGGTTGAAAGGACAACTGGAACGATTTGAAGCCATGAAGAAGTTCAGATAGGATTGTCCAATTTTGATAGGGATTTGTCTAGCTTCACGAGGTGATCAAAATGAGACAGATAAGACCCTGATAAGTGTATATACTGATAACAGATTACACAATTAAATATGGATAGAAAATTTTCTAACCTTGCCAGTTTATAAAAAGACAACTAGCAAGGTTCTCATAGCAACTATAGAATTAAAAGATGTTATCACGGATAACATTCCTGGACTTGGAAATGATATCTTCCAGCGTCAAGACGTAACAAAATACGATAAACACGATTATGTTAAGAATTTCAAAATTTTGACGATAACCTAATTGTGAAATGATAAAAGACTGACTTAATTTCTAGCTTCTAGATAAGATAAAAAGGCAAACCATGAAGCTTTGAGGGCGTATTAATAGTGATATGTTACCGATAGAATTCTTAAATTTGAATTGGATATCTTCTTGAATCATTCAGTGACAAAAATGCGACAGACAAGATACTTATAAACAATTCGAAACTCTTGGTCATTGTACGTTGATAACAGATAACATTCTCCAACTAGCCTGCCTTTGGAAGGGGGAAAACGCAGCCAAGCTTCTTGCAGTCAACTTATAAACTATACTTGCTTAGATGTATCTACCGATAAATTATTGAATTATTATTATTTTTAACACCGCAAGTATAAAAAGTTTCGATGAACGATATTCTTTAAAAATTTAACGATTTTGCGTATCACTTTATTTATTACAGACTACATTAATAACTTGGAATACCTTCTAATTTCAATGGGAGAATAAAAAGGGCCAGACAAGGGTCTGACAGGCATCTTCAAAGTTACAAGGGCATATAATAACCATAGGCCATATATAACGCTCTCGAATTTGAGCAGGTTGCGTTTAGTCAAATTAGGTGATCGAACAGAGGTACCATTTTGCTAGTTTCAAATCTATGAACCACTACACTTACTTATCATGGAAGGATCCCCCTCGTTCAAAAACAAACGTTTGTAGCCTTGCAAAGACAATAAAAATTCGGTCGGAAAAGTTCTGATTTTCAAGGGAAACGTAGATTTACATGATAATCTGAGCGAGCCATCTCCCATTTGCAATAAATATTTCTTAACCAGCCAAGAAAATAACACTACTAAAATTTCATAGTGGTGACTTTTCTCATTTCATATTCATCACCTTTGTGTAAGACCATCAATATAGTCGTGCTTTGATCATGACTTTCACACAATTATAATACATAATCAATGTCCTTTTTGTTGTTTACTACGGTTTGCTTCCGAATTAATCGTAGCAATTCAATGATTATAATTCTCAAGAAGAAGTTTTTAGAAGAGGATACTACAGGAATAGAAACTACATCACGACGTGGATTAGGGATTAATGGGGCGACTACAGAAATAAGGGTCATGGACTAGCAAATTTATGCTACTTTGTCCGGAATTCGTCGGTGATTTTGAGAATGCAGTTACGAGATGATGCATATCAGCCTTTGTAAACTATCATCGCAAAAACGTCCGGCATTTGTGCTGTCCCTTTTATCAAATCTTATTGGACAAACACCTTCCCTCTAATTAGTGTCTACCACTTCTCATGAAATTGGGCATAAGCTTCCCCCTCCCACGGCGCAACCGCGGAGCTCTTGTTAAATCTGACACTCTTATATAGCATAAATGAAAAGAAAACTTTAACTCTCTTCTCCCACTCTTCCTTATCGTTCAGCTGCACCAGCATCGAGATATCTATTTCTCGCATAGTGCTTCCACACCATCGCTACGGTATGTCAGTACTTTCCAACCACTACTTTGATAAATAATAACACCAATACGCAAATCTTTAATACATACGACTGCTCTACTTGGGAGAATTTTTAAGCAACTCCAGAAATGAGCTTTCGGTCCAATAAGGAACTTGAAAACCCTAATTGTGCAATTTTATAGCGTTTTATAAAAGTAGAATACCTGCGTAACCTAAAGATACTCGAGGTCGACCCAAACATTGAAATAATTATTTGTTTCACAACATCTTATTGTTACAACGCTTCGCATTTTATGTTCAGAACCAACACACTTGTACAGATTATTAGTAACCAGTTAAGCAACGTGAGTAAATTTCGCCATGAAAATTAAGTAACTTGAGCCCTGACCCCAAACCCTACGTTGCTTATAACAATCGTGTATCAAAATTACATTAGCATAGATTTTTTTTAAAAATAACACAGAGAAACAGAAAATATGTCGCCACCGGGGATCGAACCCATGACCCACGCTTTCGCGGCGGGCGCTCTACCAACTGACCTAGCATGAATTTTGCTGTACCTTTATGAATGGTGATCTATCTAAAAAGACGCCGGTACAAAAGAGGGCCAAGTTACCCCCGTCAAAAGGATCACTGTATAGGTGCCCCTCTTTAATATACACCCTCTGATCCATCACCCCCTCTTCTGCTTCTTATTTGAAGGAAGCACGAAGTACGTATTCACGGGAATACAATATTTGCATGGAAGTGTATTAACGTTTGACGGACGAGGTTTTACCACTAACAAATACCTATATGTCCAAGTGAATGAGAATTCGGATTGTGACATGCTTTCATTTTCTCTACTATGTTTTCAGTCTTCAGAATTACTCACTTAAAATCGATCACTTTAGCTAATTTACCATTCAGTTAACGTTACGAATACAACAACCGTGGATTAAGAACATGAGGTACAAAATAAAGATGTAATTACGTTTTTAGCTGAGCATCTCAGTTTTCAGTCTTCAGAATCACAAATTTCCTTTAACGTTACCAATAGAAAAATCGTGGATCAAGGAAGTAAGGTACAAAACAAAGATGTGATCACGTTTTTTAACTGAGAAGCTAGCACAATATCGGAGCGAAAACAATCCGGGTGGGAAACCAAAACTAATACGGCTCAATGTAATTTCAATTCTTCACTTTGGGAAACACGTTGAAATTTAGTATTTAACGCAGCTCCTAACTCTTGTCTGCTAAATAAACACATTACAGTTTTCTCATGGATGGTTCCAATCCCATGGTTCAATATAGTACATCAGATTACGGCTGACACAAAAGCAGCTGCATTTAGCCGGTACTTAAACAATGCAAGGCATTCGGGGATCAAAGTACTTCTTAACTTGTGTCGATATATACCACAAGTGGTACAAATCTGGGGACTTAGTGGAGCAAGTAGAGCCTTTGTACGGTATAAAAATAAATAAAGAATCTGACTAATATATATGCGCCATAAAAAGACTTGTTCATCTGTTAGGGATATAAGTTTTCTTAAGTGCATAAACCCTGTAATGCATTCTGTGGTCCCTCCACTTTTGGTTGACATGCGATTGGATTCTGGAGTCCTACAAGGGCACATACTAAACAGTACACATCTATAATAGTCCCGCAAGGCATCCCTACTACACACTTACAGCATCCCTACTATGACCTTGCAGCGGCCCAAGTGCAAGCAATGTTGTCCAAGAATTTCTCACAAAACTAAAATGAGGTTAGTCATACGGAATTTAAGAAAACGTTCCTATAATTGGTAGTTGAGAAACAGTTCGTGGTCGGTGATAGAAAATTAGCTCCTGTTAGAGACTGAGGCTGAATCATAGGAACAGCTTATTCATAATCCAAAAGTTATGACATTCACAGTTTCGGGTATCTACCCTGCTGAATTATACTTGAGCAAGATATGAACCATGTGCTTCCACATATCAAGGTGTAAAATTGGGACGTGGATGTGATGGCAAAAACACGCAAGCACAGCGTGTGTCTGCTGTGTCCCTACACTTAACAGGGAGTGGATCAGGAAAAAATCGTTAGCTGCAGGTTAACTCTTTCTAACTAATATTTCAAATCCTCTCTTCTCGATGATACTTTCTAACTTTAATGGGCTTTGGATTGATGACGGGCCGGACGGCAGTTC
>JAAAKM020006901.1:0-10276 GCA_010016025.2 Alatinidae sp. Z8VKAUB7J3 | reverse complement strand
AGATTCTGGAAATGAGAGAGTAGTCTATCATAAGAGGGAATGATATTGCAATGCTCTCTTTGAAAATGAACCCTGAAAACTACAAGGGCTTGGCTCTTTATAAGTTGTTGGAGGTGTGTGTGTCGTGAAATCAGGTAAACAAATACAACATGCCCACCATTATCAAGCAAGGGTCTCACCGCTTTACACCATTGGAATGTAAAGTATGCTAATTTCATCAATGGAAAAGGGGACAATGCTGATTTAATTGAAAGGCGTAATCATCAAAATAAGGAATATTACTGTATGTCCAAAATCAATGGGACAGAAAACTAAGCATATAAATGGTGAAGGAAATCATTTGAGGAGGAAGACGAACTGAGAGTGCCAACAGCGCAAGAAGTTGCTTGGCTGGGTTGATGCCAGAATCTTTTCGTACTCAATAACCTGGTTGGTTGTCCATCTTCGATTAAATCTTCGATTATTAAAAGACTAAAGACAGTGAGCATGTATCAAATATTACTAATATTGAACTATTATTAAAAAAAGGACATTCTCTTTGTTTTGTAATCATTGTTTCTTAAATGCCACGTAAATGCGCTCAAATATACGTAGCACAGATAGTTTTGAGGTATTTTTGCTTTCTCCCCTTGTCTTAGTTTGCATGTTTTGGGGACGAACGAAACCAGTATGTCACTCGGGAAAGGTTTTCAAGGAGGGACTTGCAACAGGGGGGAAGGGGGGGGGTGTTTCTTTTAAAATAAGCTACAACATGTTGAAGTTATTACTTGGGATGAAGGTACGACAAGATCTTCCATTAGAATCTTTACACGCCACTAAGTTCTACAAGGGACACTTCTAACAGAATAATATATAAACCCGTCAATGACACCTGCAACCTAACAGAAAATTGAAAACAATACAAAAATAATCCACATTGGTCATACCCTCTTGGGAATGAGCTGAAATTCTAGGGGCTGTACTCCCAATCAAATTGAAGACTCTAGACATCATACTGTGGTGAATTTTCTATTTCATTGTGTGATTAAATCCATTCCTGAGAAATTCCACATTTAATATTTTGATAAAATAGATTAACTTTTGGAATAATAATAAATATATATTCAATCTATCACCATGCAGTGCTCTTAATATAAATTATCCAAGTCAATTTATAAGGGAGGGGAGATAGGTGGTCATCACAATGGGTAGGTTGAAAGCCACTCATTAATATCCATATCCGCTTTGATACTTGTTAAACACTGGTATTGCCTATCATCCTTAACATTATCAAATTCTCTATTGCTGACATTGTTTGTTTTCTTTGAAACGGAGTGGATTAGAAATCAAAAGGGAAATGCTATTATTGTTTCAGCAGAGTTAATGTTGATTGGTCTATAGATCTCACTTTTTATATCATTGATAGATACAAAGAAAAAAAGAACAAAAATATGCTATCATAAACATGTCAAGGCTAGGGATGTCATCAGGGCATTTTCTCTATTTATATCAATCATCCCAGTTTTACTGGACTGCTATTGACAAATGTAACTGTTGTACTCTCAAGACTAACACTGTACAACTCTGTACAGCAATAAATCACAAAAGCTCCACTCAAACTAAGAACTACTAGTTCTTTCATACTTTAAACTTGTCAATCCACATATATAATCACTAAATATTTCGATGCCTTAATCTATCTATGAATGTCACTTCTTCAAATCTTGTATATCTAACAAATCCCTCAACTTCAAGCTATTTATGCAGGAAATAACATTCTCACCTCATCAAAGTCACCTCGTACTACATGCACATCACTGGCTAGTGTTTTTAGGTAGTCATATGACTCCTTGGTGCAAAGATTTCCTGTGCATAGGATGTGTTGAATTTTCCCTGGCACCTAAAAGTAGAAGGGATTCAGTGATAAAATACAAGCAGAAATATATAAAAAACTTGTTGAGGATGCTACACATACAATTGTCATAAAACACAAAAAATAACACTGCTATTGGTGAGTACGCGTTCCTAAGACACTTAACATTATGATTGGTGATCATGATCTGATTTTATGCACTGCACTCCTTTGACCAAGGCTAGGGCAGTGCTCTCATACATGGTACTTTTGTTGAATCTTAGAGCACATGACGACCAGATGCTCCTCCCATTGTCACCAATGGCCCTACACAGAATCAAACCCATACTCTCTAGTATAGAAGGCAAGTGAACTATCTACTGGATCACAGTATATTTAACAAGTAGAGCTCAACCCATAAGTATGAAATTAGAAAATAGAGACATAAAAGTTTCTGTTGGAGGAGGGGAAATGAAAGTGGAATCATGGCTGAGCTAAGTAAGTAAACTTAGCTGAAGATGTTGCTTGAGTTGTTGTTCAAGACATGAATTTCCCTTTTTACATAATTAGATTATGCACAAATTGACAAAATTAGACCACTTGATGACTTGGTGAACATAAGAAAATTATGCTTTTTATCATGTTTTTTATTGAACTGCCCTCAATAATTTTTCTATTTTACCTATGCACTATGCCTATGTGAGAAAGCCCACTAATTACCTTCCACTTTCATAGCATCCACCTCTCAGGAATTTGGTGGAAATAAAATTTTTGGTTCAGGGAGGATAGGAGGAATCTAGAAAGGATCTAAAATGGAGGACGAAAGGCAGATGGTGGGGGAATGTTGCTGGGAACAGGTTTTGGGGGTGGGGGGGGGTGGTGTTGAAAACTATAATCTTCCAAATATGTAGTGTAACACAGTTCAAAATAGAAAAATAGGATGCTTTGTAAAGAAACTCCCCCCCCCCCCTCTTTGCAAGTTTCTGTAAGGCATACCTCAGCATAGTATGTACAAGTTTTGATGTGCATGAGGACTTATGGAGTGCTATGTTTGAGTTTGTTTTATGTTAGCTGTTGAGAGAAATCATTTAATTTTAATATGCATTAAATAATTTCAAGTTGCTTGATGGACCAAAATACCAGTATCAATTGGAGTTCCTAAGACATTCTTCCACATTCAGTTTGGCTACTATCAACTTCAACTATGGCTTTCTTTCCACAATTTTAGTTTGTCTTTTATCTCCAATATAATTAAAGTCTGTTTTGTTAAGGTAAAGTGTGTTTAACTTAATTGACTAGGCTTAAGGCAGATGGAGGGGGGATTTTACCCAAGTCAGATTGGGGATAGGCCTATATGGGGGATCAGGTAACAGATGGCAGGGGGACTGACCCTGGAGGATTATTCTTTAAGTTGCTCATTATAGAGCCAAACATCAAGTTCCACAGGACGTAAGTTACAATTTCTTGTCACTTGCAAATTTGTGTATGTGTTGATATGTACATCTTCTGGCATTGTCTTGTATGTTTGATGGGTTCAACTCACATGTAACATAATTGCTTATTCACATAAATGTATTCATGTGTGCACCCCTTAGCTTACTCCTTCAAGCATAGGCTGACAGTAGGGTGAAGATGGACTCAGTGATAGAGTTAGGTAGATAGTCAAGAATGTGAGTTAAAGCTAACTTCAATGGATCACTAAAATGTGAGCACTGCTCTTATGATTTCCAAAGGCACAATCTCCAGCACGTGTTTGTGCTAACACACCAAAGCAGTAGACTCAAACAAAAGTAATCACTTTTGAGCAGTACATACTTACCAGTAGTTTCTTAAACTTTGCAGGAAGTCCACTTGTCCTGTGTGGGATATGTAGGTCTCCAAGAACTAGGACCAGCTAAATGTAAAAGGAGAAAACACAGTTTTGTCATATCTATCACAGCAACACAAACAGAACAATACATGCTTAAATAATGACACATTGAAAGACACCGTAGGTGATTTGCTCCCAAATATAATACATATATCTGAAGTTTCTCATACTATGCGCCCTTCAATAATTTAACAAAATAAAAGTCCTGATTAATAACTTTATATAAATCAGAATATTAAAATATGAAAAAGATATAGGTGATATGACTAATTTCCTACTTATTATTTGAGAAAAAATGTGACTGCTGATCAAGACCTTGACATCGCATCCTGGCTGATTCATAAGCACTGTGTTATTTAGTGTGTTTTACCTTTGTGAGGTTTGTTCTAAAATAAATGTGTCAGGTTACAGGCCCAGGATTATTCTAGCCTGTCTTGAACAGGGCTATGGTACTCAGAATGGCTTATTTCGAGCAATCAAGTTCCAGGATCAAGACGTTCAGAGGGCAGAACATTCATCTTTGGAAATTCAAGAAGCGGATGGTACTCAAGCACAATGATCTTTGGGACATCTTGACTGGTGATGAGGTCTAATTAGTGGGAGCTTGTTGTACCAAAGTGGCAAAACATACATTTAAAAAGCAAGCAAGGAAAGCACTTGCTACGATTTTCCTGTCTCTAGGAGACTCAGAGTTGCACTTGGTTCTGACAGCACAAACAGCCAAGGAGGTGTGGAACAAAATAGAAAGCCACAACAAGGTCAAGTCTCTTGCCAACAAATTATTTCTCAGAAACAGATATTACATTACAACTATGAGTGATGATGACCGTATTAATGACCACATCAATCACAAGAAGGAGCTAGCAACTTCAGGTGGTGAAGCGTGAGGCAATGTTTTGGAGGACGACCAAATTGGCATATTATTTAACAGTTTACAGAATAGCTACAGAAATTTAATTAATGCACTGGAAAAGCTAGCTGATGATTTATGTATGGAGTTTGTTGTTGCTTAACTTTTACATGAGGAAAGGAAACACCTGAAAAATCCAGAAAATGGCCACATGAGTAAAGCTATGTTGGTGAAGAAGGAGCCTATGGCAAAGGACACACCCCACCAACAGAACAAAAAGGACACATCCCACCAACAGAACAAAATGCTTCAACTGTGGAAAGATAAGGCACTGGGCACATGATTGTTAAAACCCACGGCAACCCAAAAAGTGTAGGCCTACAGAAGAAGCAAATGTAAATGCAAATCAACAAATCAGTTGTGAATGCAAGTCAAAAGTATTCATATTGGATTCAACCTCAGAAAAGGGATGTCAATTATAAACTTAGACATTTAGACATTTGTCAAAATTACAAGTCAGCTAGCTTCATGCAAGTACTTTGCATCATATCCCCAAACATGATAGACGATAAAATAATAGACTTCAAATATTTTATAACTAAACGTACAACTGTATATAGGTTTCTACCATCGAATGTGGCCATAGTCTGCCACAGCAGCACCCGGTCTACGACCTTTTGAACTTTGTTTACGTTCATGCACTTTAAATATATAACCAATTAGTACATTAATGCACAGGTTGCTGCTAAACCATTATAGTATGTAGTGTCTATTCAAGCTTGTCCTTTGCAGAATTCAACGCCGAAGCTATCACGCTCTGTGAGGTTCTTCGCTGATGTCTCGATCATCATCAATTGGCCAATAATTGGCAATAGGGTCCATCACAACCCTTGACGGTAACTTACATGTTCGTGAAAAATTATCATTTGCCAGGTAGAGCTTCCCTGAATCAGAAAATTATTCAAGGTAATAGATGTTACCTTAACAGTTACAAATAAAATTTACTTACCACCATACTGATATCTTCAACTTAGTAAACAATTTACGTGAAGTCCAATCTGTTATGACTTCTTTGCTTGCTGATCCTTTCCCACTCTTGACAAGATGGTGGAACAACTGTAGGATCCAGACCTCTTAACATTTCACATTTCAGTGGCGTTATGATAAATTGGAGGGGTGGGTCATTGAGTTAAAATTTATCTTTTGCAGAAACTAGCGGTGTGGGAAGCCCTATCAATAATTAAGAGGAAAATTATCCACATTATAGTTATATATAATAATTTTTTACTTGATCAGTTATCAAACAATATTACAGAGTGCTCGATACAGCAGGTACAACGTAATGCTTCGACACAATGGTAATAAAGTAAAAATAGCTTATTGCATTTACCTCAGGAGCAAATGGGCTTGTATATCGTATAGCTTAGGTGACTCTGTGAGACAATCAAGCAACTGATACCCTAGAGGAGATCTTTCCTTGAAATATATTCTATGCATATCAAGTTTACAAAAGAAACACAACAAAGCTTTCTAAAAGTTCTGTACCGAGTCAGTCCAAAATAATCGGCAGTACTGTGCTACTTTAAAATATACTCCGAACACTGTTTATATGTGCAATGCAGTTATGCAGACCCACAAAATTCTGCTTAATATCATCGACTTAACATTTCAAAGTTTTGTTAGCTAATCATGCCTGATAACCATATATAACAGATATAAGAATGATTGTCACATATAAATCACATAGTAATACAAAAATTTGTTTTTGCCATTAGAACTTATGTTTATGACTATTTGAGTTTATCTCTCGATCGCTGCAGCCCAATTTTAAACTTATTGACAAACCTCACACCGGAGATTTAAAGTGTACGGGAGCTAATACTCCAAACAGTATTGGAAGCCCTTGGTGCAAGCATGGGTAAGGACGGAGGATATTTTGCACTTGAAAGCTCTTCTAATGACACATGTTATCGTGAAGCGTCCAAGAATCATCAACTGGAACAGGTTTATATCCAAAACAATGTACGTGTGTCAATTTTGCACAAGGGAGGAGGATTATAGGGTTCGGGCTTTTTAAAGGGAAGGTCCTTCAGCCCCCAGTTTCTTCGCCCGGCAAAGAGAACATTTTCAAATATGGATAACAAATTATCACAGAGGATACAATTTTCCATTTAAAAGAAGCAATGTTTCGTCACCAGGGTTACTGTACGGATGGCAGGCACACCCCTAAGAGAGAAAGTTCGGCAGCCAATGAAAATTGATAACTAAATTTGAAACCCATTCGAGAGCCTCGAACGAGAATGTTCAATAATGTACCCTGACAAGAAAGGTGTCATTGTTTTCAAGGTGTCATTGTTTTCCTGAAAACTAGAGGTGAATTTCCCCCTCATCGCCGGAAAGTACGGGCCTCCAAAGAATGCACAGGTCTATAAACATACTCTAAAAATAGTTTGAAAATATTGTATCTCGTAACGTCTGTAAATTGTTGCATTAGAAAAGGCAAGGAGGTTTCAAAAACCTTTAAAAATTAATTAGCAGGGTGTGATGTCGTTGTAGATACGAGCAACCCAAATGCAAATCTTTTCCGGGAAACGCACAACACAGTTTACTTGTTCTCACTCCCCTAACATCTATTTCCGGTGAACGCGGTCTAGCGCCGCACACAGAAAAGTTTCATTCAACTTTGCGACGGTCACCGGTCTACTGTCTCATCAGCTAAAGTAGCAGTGTTACCACCGTGCACGTCCACAGAAAATATAACGGTTTTCAATCAATGCCCATTACAGGATTGATATTTAGTGAACTAAAGAAATCGTGGACCGAGAGCTTTTGCAAATAATTTTCAGTCGCTGATCACCCTGGAAAGATCACAACATTGCAGTTCACATGCCTAATGTTGAGAGAGCAGTCAATATATTTTTACTGGATGTAACTTTATAAGATTTGCTCACTTGTTAACTGATCTCGAGTTGTGGCAATTGAAAGAATTCAGTCATTGAGCGTATCTAAAGTTTCTCTGAGAAAGCCAATCGCTCATCGGAGTTACCAGCAGTTTTGTTTTCGTCTGGCTCTGAAGACACTAGACAATCGGACATTTTATGACTAAGTAATAGTCGTCCTCGTGCTGTACAGTTATGGCTTGTCGTTTGAAGTCACCTTACGATTCGATTGGATAGGCAGATTGTTCTCATCCTGCTCTTTCTACCAGACATTTACAACAGCATGTCTGCTTCAGGATCGGAATGTCAAGACGTCGACCGTACCAAGCCAACTCTCACCAATGCAGAAAGTACGCCAGATTCTAGTTCTGTTATAGCTGATCCCGAAAGAGTGAAGAAAAGGAAGACAAAAATAGTCAAGACTATGGACAAGGGTAGAAAAATAAAGGGAAAAATGAAAGGTAAAGTCAAGTTCCGTACTAAAGGCCCAGGAAAGAAGATTTTGCAGGAGTTCGGCAATGGCCTTGAGGAATCACATGAGGTCAGCAAATCAAGACGAAAAACTGTTGGAGATCAACCTGATTTAGAACTAGATCTTAGCAGGACTGGAAAAAAGAAGATCCCCAGGTTGAAAAAGGCACTAAAAGATAAGAAAAAGGTAGGTGTTTCGCTTTTAACGAATGACATCGTGGTCAGACAACCCGATAATTTTGGAGAACCAGCTGATCGTGATAGCCAACCGTAGTTTAGTAGGAAACGCTTGAAACGTCTGGCTTTGAAGAGTTTGTTGTAAAACTGCTGGTATGCACACCCCCATGTTTCTAGCGAATCGTCCCTTTCTTTTTGCCGGTATGGAAGGACAAATTTTTAACAATTGCCAAGATATACAGCTGCTCAAATCAAGAGTTATTTTGTTGCAAAGCTATGGTGGACATTTCACGTGTTGATCTCCCCTCATGGGATTAAAATTCTCTGACCAGAGCTTACAACTCATTTATTGCATGTTTTACACTGGTCATCTGTATCTTTAATTCAGGGAATCAAACACAGGAAACAGTACAAGGAGGATAACTCGATCAATGAGAAGATAGGGAGAAGGCAAAGGAAGGTGAGTTGGTGTTTCCAGCCCTTATTATGTCAGGAAGATGCTAAAAGAACGCACTGCACGTTGTACGGCACCAGGGCCAAGTTTCAAGCCATTGTTTTAAGGTTCAATGTTACCCGTAAACACTTACACTAAGAATTGCAACCATTAATCTTGAGATCACTATGATCGTGTACAATTATTTTATTATTCCCTTAAAGGTTTTAGAGTTGGTATGGAATTAGGTATTTTGCAAGGATTTGCTTTAGTTACAGATTTGCAATAAAGTTTACTTTAAGCTGGGTGTACGGGTAATGTGAACACCGGATTGTATTCCAAGATTTGCAAAACGCAGTCGAATCAAATGTAGGGGGAAATGGTTTCTTGAAATCGATCCTTTTAATCTGTAAGATACTCCTTCATCTTTGCCACATTTGGCGCCGCAGCTTTGTTCATGACATGCCCCCATCGATTGTCTTTTCACGCTGTAAATAGTGCAAGACCTTGTGCGCCACAAGATAAAACTCGGACCAGGAGGTAAAATCACTTCACTTGTGCAGGGGAAACAAGCCGGTTGCGAGATGACTAGATGATAAACACGCCCAAATAATTATTTCCAGGAACTAAAAACCCGCCATAGCATGCCAAAAAGGAGCCCAAATCTACAAATATTAAGATTTGAAATGATGAAGTGAGATGTTATTCTGTTCTAAACCTTATTTTGTTTTCTTCTTTTTTGGTGTTGTAATTCCCAGAATTCAATAATGTACTGAGATATATTATAATGGTTGGGAAATATCTTATTTCATGACTGAAGTTTTGGACGATGTTAATATTTGTTCCTATAAAAATGCATACAATTGAAGGGTGAACCATACTCTAGCAATTAGCAGTCAAAGTATTTCCCCCATTTTCTAAGTCACACAATTGATATGTAAGTTTTCATTGAAAGCAGTTCTCACAATGCCACTTAACATTAATTAAATTGTAAAGTGGCTGTATTTGAAGTCTGGAGTCTGAATTCTAAAATCACCTTTTCATCATCTTTAAAGTTTTGAATTAATTAAAGAAGGAGCCACGTACAAATAATTGTAACTAGCTAAATGCTACAAATGGCAAGGTAAGCATCGCCCAGGCATTCATAGCATATCCATCTAGCAGGTGGAAAATTAAGTGTTGGCTATGTATTTACTTCCTAATAGGCATGTGCCTGTAAGGGAGGAAGTACCATACTTAGAAAGGATAAGTGTTTATCATCCTATATCAAGATTTCTAAGCAAGCTTGAGCCTTGTGAATATTTAAAATTATTGCGAAATATCCTCCAAAATTGCTTCGATAATTTGCATGTATTTTATATTTGTGATTGTAATGTATTTTGCTAGAGAAAATAATACCAAACTATGTAAATGACCTTAAAAACAAGGCCAGAAGTTACTTGATGCATTATTTTAATGTTGTGTGTGAAACGATGATGAGAAAAAAGAAATTGATGGAATAAAGTGAAAATAGTTACCCTGATATTCCCTCTTATCTCATTATTGATAGTCACTTGATCTGCTATAGTTCGACATATAATATTATCAGGGGATTAGTTGTTTTCATGATGGTGGATTATGACAAGAAGGAAATTAAATTGAGATACTGTGATGAAAATGTGCCTATAAATTTTACAATTCTTTATTCAATTAGAAAGAGTTAAGT
>JAAAKM020006899.1:0-10277 GCA_010016025.2 Alatinidae sp. Z8VKAUB7J3 | reverse complement strand
ATCCTTCTCATTCTAAGTTATAATTATTTAATAATGTGATGTAACGGAGTTCAGTGTGTAAACTTAAACTTAGCTTATTTACACAGAACATACTAAAAAGTATGTAAGTAAGTCACCCTGAGGAACACCAGTGTCATTCTAAGTTAAAAAAAATTACTAGTGTGATACAAAGGAGTTTTGTGTGCTAACGTATGCATATCTTATCTACACAGCATATACTAACAAGAATGTAAGTAGGTCACCCTGAGGAACACCTGTCTCACTCTAAGTTAAAATAGTGTAATAGTGACATATAATGGAGTTTTATGCCTTAACTTAAGCTTAATATTATTTACAAAGCACATACTAAGTAGTATGTAAGTACGTAACCCTAGAAAACACCCATCTCATTCTGAGTTCTGAGTCTAGTTTAATAGTGATAGGTGATTGAGTTTTATTACCTTAACTAAAACTTTTTTTGTTGTTTTTTTTCTAGTTGGTACACATCAGTCCTACAACCGACATCCTCAAAGCACCAAAAGCATTTTGCAACCCTCCAACTTTCCTCCTACGGAAAGCGAAAACACAGTGTTAGCAGCTATAACTAAAAAATCCATCAACGTCCAAACCTTTCAGACAAAAAACAAACATATAGCAAACCTTCAAACGACACCAGCAACAAATTATAAACTTACTAGTCAGCCAGTAAGCACAACAGAAGTCCCACTTTCGAGGCAAACTCCACCTTTTCTTAAGTTTCTCAAAGTTGCAGTTAAAGCAAACAAAGGTGGGAAAACTGTTAATGTGGGCTCTAAAATGGAAACTTACGTTATTTCAGGCCAAGGATATCCTGCTGTACCGATACAAAGTAGCAAGTACGAATTGACGAAGAAGTTCGAAAAAGTAAGAATCAATCTTCATCGCTTTAAAAATTCTAAGGAATTGATGAAAGATAAAAATGGTGATAACCCTGTTAAGGTACTTGATATTTCATATGATACCAGTACACTTCAACCTCCGACAGCAGCACAAACCACATTGTCAAAGTCAACAGATGGAAGCAGTAAAGCAAAAGTTGAGCTTCAGAAATACATACAGTCCATGAATGCTCAGGTTAATTTATTTAACAAGCAGTTAAGTGATGTGGCGGCTAAAAATTCAGTAAAGAAATCAACATTGGACGAGTTTGCACACAATTTGAAACATCGGCAGATGTTATCCCGACTTCTTAAGGAGTTTGTGAAAAATAAATTGAAAAAGTTCAAGCCAACGTACGAGGAAGCTTTTGAAAGCAAAAGGAGTAAGGATCAATCGATTGCTGATAGAGTTCGACATCCTGAGGACCGACCGGACATTATGCGTATGTTTGGAAAAAACAACGAAAAAGCTCCACCCTTTATTTCCAAGTGGGGTACAAGTAAAGGACTGAAAAGTCGATTAAATTTACAAAAGCAGAGGAAGCTGCCGACCGATTTAAGAAAGACAAATCCTGTGTTTCCTGCGTTGAATGGAAGGGAAGGATTTGTCATAAACGAAAACTTCAGAGATATGTCAGGATCGTCTACGTTCGGTGGTTTTGTTCCACGAAAATTTAAAGCTCGAGAACATAGTCAGCTTAATACTGCGTTGAAAAAGCGCTTCCAACAGCTACAAATCGAGTCTACTCTTGGCAAAACACAAAAACTAAATGCCCCACCAGAATCAAGGCAATTTGCACCTCAATCTAAACTAATTGCCATATGTAGTACTGTATTTGACCCAGTCTGTGGTTCAGATTTTCAAACGTACTTTAACGATTGCCATTTGGCCCTCGCGTCTTGCAGTCGAGGAAAGAAGAAAACTATCAAAAAATTACACGACGGTCCCTGCGTATCGAAATCCTAAAGATGTTTATCTTTAATACAAGTATTTATATTTTATAAATGGATGCTTATAGATGTAATCACTGACTGTAAATTATTTACTTCTGCACTATGTAGAGAAATGAGTATAAATGGTACGGTATTTACGCAGCCACTTGTAGCAATTAATATCATACAGTATCGTATACTTGATAGAGCGGCCATATCAATTTAACCACAACATTACTATAGTATATGGAATTTTCAGTATTTGTTAAAACAATACGTATACGGTACATGCTGACTTCAGTTAAAAGGAATTGTATAGACAGAGCCTCTGAGTGGATTTTATAGAACTTTATTTTCACTTTTTCTTTTTCTTTTCTTCCTCTTGCTAAGCTTGGACTTTTGGTTGCCCCCACATCTAAAACTGGATTTTTTTTTAGTAGATACAACATCAAATAAATAAACTTTAATGACAACGTTTCGTCTTCTGGAAGACTTCTTCGGGTCATCTATAGATTCCTACTGAACATTGGCTAAACAATCTGTAGGTGACCTGAAGAAGTCTTTTAGAAGATGAAACGTTGTCAATAAAGTTCCCTTGTCTAGTGTATTATCTACTACATTCACCTCTTTATTCATTCTATTTCTATCTGATTCCTAACTCTGCTAAGCTTAACTACGACTGGTGATTCATCCCCTATAATACTTTGGTAGCCAGACTACTCTTGGATCCCTAGTTGCCCTGTCTTCTCCACATTTTAAAAACTTTGCCAATCCTTCATTCTAAACACCCCTCCCCTACTTTTTCTTTTTTGTTTCTTGAAGCATAATCCTACCTATACAATTTGCAAACCTAAGGCGCATTAGTAACAGTCAGCATTACCGCAATATTCCAGATTATTCCATCGCATAACGTACCCTATTATTACGAGCGTGTTTTCATGGCCTTATTTCCCTGAGTCTCGTACACGCCATTATCTTGCATCTGACGTTAATACGCCATATTTATTACAATCAGCCTGTAGCTGTTTATCATTATAAATGTGTATTTAAGAACGGCATTATTGAGTAGCTACTAATCTTAAAAGTGTATTAGTATGGGTAACAATCTTTACAAATTAGTTAAGTAGTGAATTGCGTAGAACAGAGGCTCTCAAAACGTTTATCCCACCCAACCCCTTGACTCCCGAGACACCCTGTAAGACCCTGCCCCACCCGCACTCCCCCGGTCATTCCGATAATACAGCTGGATGGCTTTAGCTTGGTGTTTGCCAGGTGTTAACAAAAGGCAACATAGAGTACAACACTATGAGAAAGAGTTTATCCAGTTTTCAGTAACAATCTGTAGCTGACCTGAAAAAGTCCTTCAGAGGACGAAACGTTGTCAATAAAGTTTCGTTATTTGGCCTTTTATCTCCTGTAAGCAGGAGTATGTTGTATACAAACACGGTCAAAACATAACTTCATAATTTTGCTTCTCATCTGTGATCTAAGCCCTATTACCCCTTTTCTTGCACAGAGTCTTCATTGATTCTACTCCCCCTCACCCCAGGGACTGCTACCTCCCATGTTGAGAACCACTAGCTTCGAGGTATTCAGTTCTCTCTAGACTATACTATGGTCTATACTATGAGCCCCTGAAGCACTAGCATACATTTCAGACGTTGTCCTTGCAGACGTTTAGGGGCAATCTTGCCCTCCTGAAGAGGTGAACCACTTCCGATAACAATTGTGCAAGGCTCTTATTAAAACAATAGGATTTTCTAAGGAACTTCTAATGATAAAGAAAAATTAATCGGAAAAGTGTACCTGATCTTTGGCAGTGGTTTACCCCATAGGTCATAGCACTCTGCGGCATTTTTAAATACGGATTTTACTTATATTGTAAATCAAGCAGTCAAGCGGTGTAGCATTTGGCTTCAATACAATTTTTGCTTTAAATGTATTTCAAGCCCCCAGCGAAAAGCCAACCGAGTAAGTTAATCACATCATTTTATCCTAATTCTTTGCTTTAATTACCCACTAAAATGTGTATTTGCCTAATTATACCGGCGTTCGTAGTGCCGAGTGAGTAGCGATCTTTATATGACATTAAAGCTTTCTATGCCAATCTAAGTTTATTTTTCGGTAATTATTTAAAAACTCGGTATTCACATGTTACAAAAAGTGTCACAAAACCATAATAATCTTACAGATCGTATCGTGATTCTATGCCCCCATTGCATATATAATTCCTTTACTGAAGACTTTACCTTTAAACAATATCATATTGGCATATGTACGAACAAGACCATGAGAGAGATCCGCAATGCTAGGGTACAAATTTAATTAATAAACGCTACTAAATACCGGAGAGCCTTGACAAATATGCTACTGTACTCCTTAAGTGCTGATTAGAAATCAATATTTTGAGGTTCCGTAACATTGATACAAGTAAGGTTTATTTTTAGAACAAAACAGAAGTCAGTAACAGGCTCTTCGGCTTAACTTGTGGTAGTTTCATTTTATGGACCTAAGCGCTTGTTTCAAAACTCGGTAGCATTATTCTCTTCGCTGTATACTACAAAGATTACATCCTACTTTTTTTCTTCATATATCTGTAAGACGAGATAATAATAATACTTGACCGCTACATTATATGTAAACACTAACTAATTTAGTAGATGTGTAAATATATGTATATATTATGTCTATATTTCGGATAAAGAACTATACACAAGATAATGTTACAAAGAACAGAAACCAAAGACTTGCTTCTTGCTATATTTTTCTCTGTAATGGTTATCTTGAATTAATCACGATGTTATTCCGCTCTGAGATAATATCGTTACCTGGCGCCAACAGCAGCATAAATAAAGAAAAAATTATCTTATACAACGAAAAATCTATTAGGGCTTGTATGGAGAAATGAATAGTGTAATCACGAAAACTAACACGATCAAACAGGATAGTACATTTTGATGAAATGGAAGGCTGCTATGGCGTTATCAAAATATCATAAGGGGCCACAGTATTTATTGTCAGCATTCATTGTCAGCGGTGGCTCCAGATTTAAATATATGAGAGGAAAAGACTTTAAAGGTTTCGTTGACAAGCGTAATCCACTTACGTATCAGAAGAGAATTACAAAGTATGGATCAAAGTTGAAGACTTGAGTATGTTTTAATAGACACAACTACCGCCGCTACCCAAGTCTCCATTTTCCTTATGGATACATGTTAAAAATTTGATCTTCAAAAAGAGGGGCTACATCCCCTCCAGTTCTGCCACTTGCATCGCTTAAGGTCATTAGATAACGCCGCAATAATTAAAATTTCTAAATGCAAGCAGCTACTTGAAGGTACATGCCATTGCTATTTTTTTGAAGTGCAATTCCTAAGGGAGCATTCGAACTGCACGATATTTTAGCAGAAGAACAGGTTTTAACACTCCATTTCGTATCATGAGTGAAAAGACAACACAATCTGCATCCTCGGCGCACAACTATCGTTATCAATGGCCTTCTTTGTTATTAAAATACGTGTTTATATTGAATTGAAAGAGTATTAGACTGATTCTAAAACTCTTTCCTCTATAGATAAATTGGGGTCTCCATATGTAGGTGTTTGAAGATCAGGGATATGTCGATAGTTAACTTTCTTGTAAGATGTTAGCGAGAGATCCGTATTTGATTTGCTGTAGCTAAAGCAGCGCTTCTTTATTTTAGTAATACGAGATGCACTGACAGTGAACTTCAAAATATGAACAGTAGGTCATTAAGGCAAACTTGTCAGTACTTTGACCAAATAATGCAAGAACGGAGATTGCGTCATACTGCGCAGTAAAACTTGTGATCGCTATATTTTTCAATCGATGCTTCAGTCCCTACCCTGCAGCGTTATTGCTACTGTCGAAGCTCTGACACGTAATGTAGTTTTCACACCTAATTTTGGTACTTATTTACTATTAATTGAGCTAATAAAATATTTGATCGCAGTAGTAGACTTAGCAGTGTTATGAAGAGACTGATAGAGAAGTATCAATTGGGTTTTTTTTGGCAACTTTAGTAGTTGCACTAAAATGAATTAGGTATTAGGTATTAGCAGAGCTTACTACAGTGGAGAGAAGAGGGGTACTTCATTCTCACTTCTCGTAGCCACTTTTTTGACCATCCAAGTTCAAATATCTACCGTGTAAGCAAGCAGCAGCTAATCATCTGACCTTCTCTAGTGTGATGCATGTATGGTGATTGTTAGGGGAATGAAACATGCAGATTATTGTGTGCGTCATAATGAGGAAGATGCATCCAAACTTGTCCTCTGGAAACCAACATATGGACATTTAAACAGAGGTAGGAAGACAATCACATTCACAGATATTCTCCTGGAAGATGCTGAAGCAGAGAACCTCGATGAGCTGAAGACAATGATACTGGATCGTGATCTATGGAAAGGAATGGTAACATCGGCAAGTATGTAATGCATGCACTTGATTACTTCTATGGTTGTCACAACGACATTGATACAAGTTCTTAGAAGAAAACTCTTACCCTCCTACACACACAAACTCCTCCCCATTTTCCTTTAGTGGACCAGGGCGTCGTCGCTGCGGTTAAATTCTCCTGATGGTTAAACAACATGGGTTCATAACCTACCAATACTGAATGAAAGAGCATTTTATCAACTGATAACTGTGCTCATGGTTACTTCAATACGTTTGTGGTATAGCAGTTCTATCTTGCTTTAATTGAAGTCGTATTCACAGATATCAGCTATTGTCATGGTGCCAAGGGTTGATTGTTCCAATGATAAATAGGCAATCTTTACCGTCCATGACCAAGAATGTTTACAAAAGACGAAACTGGTTAAGGAATGTCGATGACATCATAAAAAGAATCATCTCCCTAAGCCTGTGTAAACATCGCTCTGGCTCACCAAAGGGGATGGGATCTCATAGCATTTTTCCTCCCCAGCTGCTCAAAAATTATCAACATTTTTTAAGATATTGGAATACCAATATATAGCTGGTAATCTGTTGAATCTCGTTCTCGATAGTTGTCAATTCTATGAACTTTTACTACTTAATTCTTTCATTCATTTCCAATTATATGAGTTGTGACGTTAATCACTGCAGGGTGCACTTCGAGAAATTCTTTTATCAACAGGGCTGTGTGTAAATGTAGAAATGTTATGATAAGATTTCTGATCTTCTTCTAAAATTCTGTAGTAAAAACAGCAAGCAGAAACTTAGTAATAGAATGGAATAGTAACCTGAAGGTGGGACTCACAGCTTGTTTTTGTAACTTTGGCATATAGTTTGATCTAATATTGTCTGTTGTAGATAAACTAAATTTAAAGTAACGCTATTTTTGTAAATTGCCTGACTTCAGTAACGCAGTTATAGCAATGCGAACAAAATTAGACTGTCGACTACAGTACTGTTGAACCTACAAGTACAAAGGGATTGACAAAATTAGTAAGATAGATGATGCAAACTAAAGCAGACTTAGTTTTTGCCGTCTTTGCACATGCTAAGATTGGTACGCCAAGATTTCAAAATTATCATCAGTTCCCCTCTTCTCAATCGCTGTCACAATGAAGTTACGGCTCATGGTTCGGCTGCAAGGCTAAGCATCCATAATTACATGGCAGTAAGGAGAGCAGTTACAGCAGTTACAGCAGGCGGAGGACTGGAAACGACAGTGAGAAATTATTAGACATGTAAAGTGTGTTAGAATCGGTTTCAGCTAGCATTGTTCTTAATAGTTCCGCAATAGTTCAGTTGAAGTGAAATTTATCTAGCAAAGTTTAAAATTGTTTCTGGTATATATTCATTTATGAATTAATTTAATAGTAAACACACCGACAATCAGCTTCACGGTAAGTTTTAAACAGTTTTAAAACAGGTATCAATTTTATTGAGTAAAGACGAAAGTGTTTAAGATGGGAAAAGTGGAATCTAGTGCCTCAGATGTAAAAGCTTGATGAAGAATTTTCTTTCTGTGATCAGAATAGGATGACAATGTTTCAAATTTAATCTCGATCAAGTAATGTATTAATTGTTAAAGTAACAAAAGAGTAAAAGACGATGGGACAGCAGTAGATCAAATGAAAACTAAATCACTTCCTATAAAGTCTCCCAATGATGCAATCAATGAACGAAGATAATGAGTGTAGTGTCTTCGATGTAGCAATATGGAAAGTACTATCACACTATTTTAGGTGTATTTAACAGCTGTATGTGAATGGCATGATCTTCTACTATATCAGTTATCACAGAGTTAAACGTGTTCAGCCAGCTCGATCTTTACTTTTAAATTTTGTATCCCAACGTCCTAGCCTACAAGTTTCAGTTCATTCAAGTGAAGTTGACCAGTGCAATGTCTACAACATGCTCTACGATTACGTTCTCTAGAACAAAGTTCTCATTTTCAATTGTTCAGCTCTTTATCATAACGAAGTTTGATTTGTAAAATAAACGAGATTTCTTCTATTGCATACTTCATATTATGCTTAAATAAACTTCCTTGACTTGGAATTTTCGGACACAATCGCAACTGCCGATAAAATCAAATGATAAAACCATTAAGAGTTGCTATTTCCTTAGCACTGATCTTAATTTTGTGATGGTTTGTTTAATCGTACGACAAATCCTATCAATAGAATTGAGTTTTCCTGTGAACAGAGAATATCAGAGTGACCTAGTGGGCAAAGAGCTAGAACTGTGTTTCAGAGATTGATTATCTTTTCAAACTTATTGAACATATTTTGCTTGTACACGTCAGCACGGATACGTAAGCAAGGATTTTAAAGATTGGGTTGAGTTAAATGAGAACTCAAGCTGCCAGGCCGCAGTGCAACAAGGATCAGTAGATGACGTCACAATAAACATGAGTGTATTAAATTCTGGCGGAACGATATTACAACTACAGTGTAGAAGTGAAACTCAGTCGAGTACCATAACCTCAAACTATTGCTAGGCGTCAAAATCTTATATTTAGGAATGGTCTTTCTCTTGCAGTCTCTCAATCAAAGACCCCTGATGAGCAGTGGGCCTGCCATTGAAACTACTCTAAATAAACAAAAAAACACAAAATAGGCTAACTAATAAATAAAGGGCAGCTGGAGCGTCCAAGGGCGCTCCTCAATTTTGGCTACCAGGCAGAGAAGGAAGCCATGGGGCAGGTTCAACCGCCCAGTAGGAACGCCCCTCGCGGATCATCGAAAGAATCTGTCATCAAAGAGAACGGATACTACATCTACTCCTTGCTAAAAGGCCGAGAAGCGATCTTCCCCTTGCACCCCTGCATGGCAATAAAAACCTATTTGACTGCCACCCCCACATTATCCTGTGGAGAAGAACAACTAACCCCTAATGCAATAGAGCTTAATATGGAAAAATTTGGATTATTTTCAGTACCTCCGCATCAACGAACATTTCCTCAGAGGCTGCCAATACTATTTTAGTGCGACGGATTCTATCATAGATTCCCCACATTCTTCTCTATTCCAAGCAATAAAATAACTCGATCAGGTGCACTATTAGAGGTATTAGTTTATTTGTAGTGCAAGAATAGACTTAAAATTTATCTGTAGGCATGATAGCCTTGGCTATTGAGACCAATTATGCTATCTTGCTAATCCAACTTGGCTAATACCGTTTCGTCATTACACACGTGTTGTCCTCTTTTAATTCCAGTATTAAGGCATCCAATCAAGTCATTGCTTTCTTCAAAGCTCCCCTTTTGTACCTGGACAAAAGGAATCAGTTTGATTACACAACAAAATACCAAGGCCTTTCGATGATATAGCAATCTCTTTTAACTGTTTTCTTAGTACCTATGGTGAGCTAAACGGTCTAATGAGAGAAGAGAATGAGGATAAGTCCAGCCCACGGAATTCAGAAACTGGCAGATTATCAGCCTAATCAGGTGGAAATACAGGCAGCTTCTCTGCCATGGCAACGACATTAGATACCCAGATGCTTTAGATTGAATTAATAACTCCAAAGTAAGGAAAAAGTTGACCTCAGAGAAATTGAAAACCCATTGATATGTACGACTTGTAGTGGAACTAGATGCATTGAGCACAAAACATATGAAACCAACTGAAAAAAGAGCAGAAATCAGTATCGATTTGTAGTTTTAAGTAAGTAGTTCAGATCTACAGCCGATCTTGAAGGGTCCTATTTATAAAAGGGGTCGTAACGTTTAGCAAAATCTTGAGATCCTCTTACAGTAAAGGCTTGCTGCAGAGGTCCGACATTAGTTCCCGGAAGGGCCTCGCAGAGTAGGCTATGCCACTACGACCCTCAAGAGAAAGATAGAAACTGACACAGTTTTGTCAGAGGTGGACTCCCCTATGGTAATGGATGGTGAACCCTAGAAAGTACAGTTTGTAAATCTTTAACCTTAACTTTAATCTTTAACAGCATGGAGTAAATTAAGTAAGGGCACAAAGAATATATTTATTT
>JAAAKM020006897.1:0-10278 GCA_010016025.2 Alatinidae sp. Z8VKAUB7J3 | reverse complement strand
AGATGCTGACGTTAATTTTTGAAACGTTAATTTCAACGTAGCGCTAATTTTTGAAAGGTTGATTTGTGCCAAAATTTTATACAACTATGGGCTCCTGTAAAATTTCTCTTGACCTGCAATATGTTGAAATCTCAAAAGGAAACATTTGGTTATTTTGCAGCGTCTGTAAATTTTTTTCATAAATATGAGCCTCTTTGTATACCACAATACCAAAGCATTGTGTGACTCGCTATTGACATGATTGGAGGTCTATGAAATCTGGAGGGAAATGACAACTAGAGATACATGTCTAACTGCGCAAGTTTAAACCATTTACTTTTAAATTGGAAGTCAAATATCAGGGGAGAAAGTACAGTGAAAACGGGCACCTGATAAGACCGCGGTGCTCTACCTAAGATCTCCAACATAATGGTTTTATTTTTGGTGCTCACCTTTTAAACTTTGCTAACTGAATTTTTAGTAATGTTGCCCTTTAAACCACTTTTATGCAAGCATTACGTAGATTTTTGGGAAAGAGAACACACTTCGGCGAAAAATAATTTTTTATGGTACTTGATTTTTGTCATTTATTAACACACGCATTAATTAACGATGCCATTAAATAACGTTTGATGGTTTGAAAACGTTAAGTAATGTCGTGCAAACATTAAATTGCAGATAAAACGTTAATTAATGTCCATCAAAGTGCATTTTTAGTCTAAAAAAACCTTAATTAGATCAACGTTAATAAAACCCGCGTTAATTCGTGTACATGTTAATTTTGTGTATTAAGGTAACCAGTTTCGGATCAGCATTGGTTGTAGATTCAAACCACTTCCACAGTTGGAAACGGACAAAAGTAATGAACGCTATGACTATTTCCTTGACATCACAAATGCTCTAACCAAATAAACTGACGGATTTCAACAAAAGATACGCACAGCTGGGCTACCTACACAGATGGAACAACTATGCCAACAAAGAAAGGAGTTGCGTAAAGCAATGCTCTCTAAAGCCCAAAGAAAAATGACTTCAAGATATAATTGACTCTTTTGAAAATGACTATTGAATCAATAACAAACATAACGTATTTAAAACAGTAAAGGAAGTTAAAGGTCGCCCGCGAAAACAACTGAATGTCATAATGGACAAAGTTGGAAAAAAGCACTTTGACATCAATAAAGTCTTTAAAAGTTGGAAAATCCACTTTCAAAACTTCCCTCGCGATCTTTATGCCACTTCAACTATCTTGGAGCCACCACCTACCCTTTACCTCAAATAGCAATCGGAGAAATAAAAGCTGCAATTAGAAAATTAAAAAACAGAAAGAATCTCGGACTAGATAGAATCAGTGATGAAGCCCTCAAAGCTGGAGGTGAGGAAATGACTGAACTATTTCTGAAAGTATATAACAAAGTTATAATGGTAAAGAAAACTCCACTTTCCTGGTCTACAATGATTATCACTCAGGTTAGACCCCAAAGCTATCAAACAACATCACTGTTATCAATTCCGGGAACGGTTTTCCGTCAAGTTGTTCTAACCCGTATGAAAAAGAAAACAGAGAGACTCATAAAGGATACATAGTATGGTTTCCGTGGTGGACGAAGAACAACAGATGCGATTTTTATCGTTCGGCAAGTAATTGAAAAAGCCCGTAAACGAAATATCCCTCTACACTTTAACTTCATTGACTTCCAAGCAGCCTTTCATACAATATGGTGAACATCCTAAAATGGTTATAATCATCAAAATAATGTATGAAAATTCTGATGGAATTTTGGATTAATATTTGTCATCTTGGTTTAAAGTCAGGTTCGGGGTGCGTCAGGGCTGCGTGTTATCACCGACACTATTTTGTGTGTTCCTTGAGTTAGTATGAAAATTCTTGTAGAGTTTGTATTTGGTTAGATTACGTCCATCGATAACAGACAATCTCTCTACTGACATTCTTTATGCTGATGACTCAACTTAATTCTCCTCGATTTTCCAGAAATTACAAGTCAGCACGCGAGAACTTGGAAGGACATGTCAGAAATGGGGTGTTAAGATTAACGTTGCGAAATGATGGTCAATCT
Source organism: Alatinidae sp. Z8VKAUB7J3 (assembly GCA_010016025.2). Classification (NCBI taxonomy): domain Eukaryota; kingdom Metazoa; phylum Cnidaria; class Cubozoa; order Carybdeida; family Alatinidae; species Alatinidae sp. Z8VKAUB7J3. Next base: position 8,221 of record JAAAKM020006897.1, on the reverse strand, counting down.
CAGATGATGGAAATGAAATTTACACTGATAACACTCCAGTGGAAAAGGTAAATGAATTGATCATATCTGGATCAAGTGCTGATTTCAAAGGAAGAATTAATCTTGCTTCATTTGCTTTCCGAAAACTACAAGAGAACATCTGGTCACAAAAGGACATCAGCTTAAAGCTAAAACTCCCTTTCTTCAAATCCCTAGTGATGCCCATAGCTATGTACACATTAGAAACTGGGTCTCTGTGACAATCTGAAAAAAAAGCCCTGTTAACCTTTGATATGCGTTGTCTCAGAACAATAATGGGAGTATCTCTTAGGCAGCGAATAAGAAATTCAACAATGCGTAAAGTGCTAGGGACCGAGACAACTACGATGGATGTTATACAAGAAAAGATACCTATGATACTTTGGTCATGTCACCAAGAGCTCTTCGAACAGAGCTTTGTATCAAGCATAAAAAGGAAACTTTATTGGCAGAAGTTCCCCCGGGAGACCATCTACGAGATGGTCAGACCGAATCAGAAAAAATGCCGGACTACCAATTGAGACAGCAGAACGACGGACAATAAATAGAGACGAATGGCGTATGAACAATGTAGAAAGATCAAGGGGCATAGTTGACTAAGCTGACAAGTCAAGTAGGTAAGTCAAGAGAAGCTCGTCTCCCCGCCGTTAACAAACTTAAATCAGTTAATTTGCATCTCAAACTAAGATAAAATTTGGAAGTATCTGCTGCCCACCAAAAGTTACGAAAGAAAACTTATTTGACGCAAGCAACCCTCACTGTTTTTGATCTTTTCAATAAAAAATTCACAAGAGTTAACCTTTCTCTTTAAAGTTAATGTATTGCCTCATAGTTTCACCTTGAGTCTCAAGAAAAAAGAACACGGGAAAAATTAGTCTATAACCGCTCCCTTCATAGATGAGATGAATAGAACGTACTCGTAAAGACCAGCTGCCTATTTTCTCATCTAAAGAGCTTTGCTAGTGGTACGAAATTGATACTGAAATGTTGCATCTTGATTTATACAACATCAACCTATGTTCTCAGAGCCCTCTACAAATACTCCTTTAGTAACTAGTTTGTAAAAATATTATTGGGGATATATCCCACCTTTCTCCTTCTTTGTCCTTTCTCTGCGTATTTTATCAATAATGATGCCAACAATGACAAGTGACAAGAGAAGGCCAACAAGCAGAACAAGGGTCATTTGGAATTCAAACGTTCTGGGATTGAAAAGGTTGGACGACTTTTCCCTGGCTTGGTTAAAATCTTGTTTTGGCTACGAGAATGATAAGAATGATAAGAAAAAGAAAGACAAAGAAATGTCTATTTCAAGAATAATATACAATACCATATTAATACTGATCTTTACATGACAATATTCTAATTTATTACACAACAATAACTTAAAATATTGCTATAATTCTGCAATAATGATCCGTGTTTTATTATTTTACGTGTTAAAGGCGAGTAGGGGCATGGTTGTGATATTGAAATGATAAGTAACACTGATCAACAAAACTTTGGCCATTAAACGTTTGACAAGTGATACTTTTTTTCTGCCCTTTTCTACTGAATTCTGAAAAATGCGACTCCCTTTTTCGCATCACCAAAGAATCGTTTTTACAGATTAACCAGAAATAATGCTTGTTAGGGAACTATTTGATAAAACTGAGCAAATAATGGGCTTAGACGATCATGGTGCAGCCAATAGTTTTAAATAAAAAACTATTTTGCTCGATATTTCTCTGACGTTCTGTTACTGATTCTTACAGAGAATTGGTGACTTTTTAACCCTATTATGGTCTTTAAAAGTAGGGGGGCCTTCTTCATCCCCGTTATACCTCAGGTACTACTAAAGCTATGGCTGTAAAGCATAATGGAAAGATTAACTAGTCTCTGGTGTACATGAAAATGGCCCTTTTCTTGAAAACAGTAGCGTTGTACGATTATGACGTCTTTATCAAGGGAAGTGTTAGAAAAAGTAAAAACCTTGATTTTTGAAAGCCTATATTTGCAAAATTTTGACGCCAATGATACGTGTAGCCAATAATACATCTTTTCCGATTATTTGAACGCTTTTAGATAGTTACTGCCGCTCTTATGCTTCATTTATTGGAATCCGGTATGCTTATTGAAAGGTAAGCTTGACACTTAAAAGCTACGTTATTAACAAAATTGCTTATGATTCTTATTTCAAATTCTTGAGCGTTTTAATTTACACGTCAAACTCTAGTGTTATTGCAGCATAGGTGCCGCAGTAAAGTATGAATAAACACTCGTGTATCGTAAATTCCCTCCACTTATCTATTCCCTGGTACGCAAATGGTTTATGTAAACACTACATATCTCCCCCTCTTAGTTCTCTGAGACATGTGAGATTAGAGTAGGACCACTACACTGCAACTCTAAATTTGTTGTATCTGTTATGCAGAATATGTGGTATTCAATACGTAGAAGGCATCAAAACAGCTGTCCGAATTAGGGTAAATAACTACAAATTGGCTTTTAGAAAGTTCTCTAAACTAAGGAAATATCAAACAAATCCAATGTAGTCCAAGCAAATTTCCATACCCAATTTTACTCATAGGACCAGGGTCAGTTGGATTAGCAGGTCACTCTTATCGACTCGGCTGAAAACGACCCTATTACGCGTAAAAAGTCATTTTGTCAGGAGCAATTACAAACGTTTGCCCCACATGGTCTTAACGAGAGAGATGTCAGGACTACCTAAAATTAAAAATACTTTCTCTCTAGCCTCCCGCATTGATACTTTACTATACTATACATATGCTACAGCTACACCTCATGTTTGAAAAATATTATAATTTTTGTAATACCTTCAGTGCTTTTACAGTTTCCATAATGCCCTTAAATATATTGTTCCTGTTTGACTCCATATACCTTGCTATACATTGGTAAAGCCATTTACCTCTTCTAGGTGTAACAAAACCGTACGATATTGGGTATTCAATAACTTCCGTAAGACGAAAGTTCTCCAGTTGGCTTTGATGATGTCCTGCGATGTATGTATCGACCAGAGCTCCAGCTACTGATCTTATCTCTAAGGCCTGTGTGATGTCTATAATTGAATTCAATTCTAAAGGAAGAATAAGCAGAAATGACTTGATCAGTCGTTACATTAACGTAGCTATCTTATCTTAATTAAAGTAATATATAAATATACCGTTACCATTGCATGCCAAAACAACCAATTAGCATGTCCATACTGCACCCCCTGCTTTCTCTTAAATTGCAGTAACATAGCAGCTGCAGACTGGCTAATACCTTTCTTTCACGACCAATGGCTAGCATGCTCTCCTTGATGGCTTTTCTTTAGTAAGATCATAAACGGGAATTAAACGCCAATAACTTTTACGAAACTAGTAACAGGCTTATCTCATTATCTTGACAAAATGAAAACGCACTCACCAAGTCTTTTTCTACTTTTTCCACTGTCACTAGATAATTGAATAGGTCATTTCAAGCTAATTACCGTAACCATACCGTTACCAAAAGCTAATCAGGAGGGAATGAATCAGTAATTGGTAAGTTAGTCATGAATAATAATAGTAACTATTCCCTTCATCATCACGTCATTATTTACACATTGTCTTAATCACGAAATATTTTATCGTTTTAAGAACATTCCTCGCTCAAATAATTTCAAGCATGAATTTATTTTATACTTAAATAAAAAAGAAGCTATGTTACCTCGCTTGACAATGGCAACAGAAAGTGCCGAAACGTTGAGTTTGAATAAGAGAACAATAAGTTATCTTTGCTCGGTAATGAAGGAAGAAATACAGTAGTAGTAACTAGGTGTTTCAGGAAATTAATGTAAATAATAAGTAGGACAATAAAAGAGATAATAAGGACGTTTGACAAGTTCATCGTGACGTACGATATTAAAATACTCTGATATTCGACCAGTGACCCACACTTTCGCGGCGTATGCTCTACCAATTGAGATAGATGATCATCGATGTTAACATGCTCTCTTATCTCTAGTGGTAGCATCAGCTGCCATTTTACCTGATGGGTCATTTATTAACAACAAACTAATATCATCGAGACGAAAGGATTTGAAATGTCAGTTTTGAAAAGAACACTAAAGAAATAGAAAAGATCTCACCACCGGGGATCGAACCCGTGACCTCCTCTATTGCGGCGTGCGCTCCACTAACTGAGCTAGGTGACCTTTGCCGTTGACATTCCCTATTTCTCTAGTCACCACATTAGATCCTAATCATTCCCCCGTGGACATCGACATCCAGCTCAACGCAAATGGAGACCAGCTTCTCTGCAAGCTGACACTTTAAATCCTCTCTTCTCGAAGATAATTTCTACCTTCAATTATAGATACGATTATTACATGATTATATTGAACATAGCAAAACATTGAAAGCAAATACAGAACAGCTACTGTTTGTGAATTTTGAACAGATTTGAACAAATTGCCCTATTCAATATTGTACTCCTAAACGGATCCACAACATAGACTGATATTGACTCATTTCAAAGTTTCAGAATTTTCAATTTCTTAAACAGGCTAAAGTAAATTAAAACATTGGAAGTGTAATCGATGATGTTGTTGATGTCCTGTGTAAAGAGTCAAAATTCGGATAGTATACTTCAAGAATTACACAAGTACCGCTCTAAGAGAGAATATCATTAGGTGTTTGACTCATTTTCAGGAGAAGTTTTATACTCAGCCCAGAAAAAATGCAATTTTAGTGCCAATATTTTACAGTTTATATCAATTATATTACTTGATACATTTACAACTCTTGTTATACAGATTAACAGAGCCTGCCGTCATTGAAAATACCATCCTAAATCTTTATTTAAAAACTACAAAGATTTTAAACATTGGAAAATTCGAATAATCCGATGTCGTACTACAAAGCATAGAATAATAGTATCTTGACATTTGAATTCTGACAACACAATAAATAGTATAGGTTTTATAACAATTTATATTCAGTATTTGTATAAACAACTAAGAGTAACAACTGCAAAAGATGTTTCAGAAAATTCCATTTCAAATGTTTTATCTTCAATTTTCAAGTATGTTAAAAATTGATACTGACCCATTGAAAATAAAACGTTTAATTTGTCTTTAATGTTAAAATCATTAAATCACTCCATCGTGAAGCAAACAAATGATTTCTGGCTTCTAACTGGTATCATCGAGTAATGAGGATAAAAATTACAGAAAACATACAATGTGATAATACTCTTACTAGCATTTTCTTTATAAATTCTTGGACAGATTTAAGCTGTACTAGCCTTTAGAGAAACCTGTACTGAAAAAATACCCCTTGACTACATAATGATAGGCATTTTAAATATGTTATAGAACATGAAAGCATCTTTTCAATGATATCAAATTTTGTAGTAGCGATGCTTTGTGAGGTGCCTTGTATCTAAAAAATACTTGGTAATTTTTCCGGCCATCATAGGACTCCAATTTTTAAAAATTTTGATTCGGTGCCGTCCATGGTGAAGCCTTATAGAAGACACTACAACAAAATATTTCACCAACTTTGCTCAAAAAACAATGGCAAGCCAAAACAATTAGATATCATGGTGCATACTGGTTATTACCTTTCACTTTTGGACACAAAATAGCATTTAGCAGTCTTAAGCTCCATAAACAATATGCCGTCCCATTAACAAATGTGGGACGGCACTAGCTCAGTTATTGACTCACATGATGTGTTCGAAGAGCTTATATCACAATGGGCTTTTTCTATACTTAAAACGAGATCGCTCATAAGTACCATTGAAGAGACGAGCAAAAGGAAAAGACGATGTACAAGACCAAATGAAGAAAAGGTTTCCTGTAACGGTTGATAAAATGAATCTTAGTGTTTTACTTATTTTAAGTAAACAGCCATTCCCTTGCCGTTTTAGTGGCATTGTAAAGATGAGCTTTACAAAGATTTGCCAATTACAATTTCCCAAGAAATGTGTTTTTTAACGCCTAGAATGTTTGTGCCAGTTAACATAAATATCATTTATATATGGATAAATATGAGAGCAAGGCAGAACCAAGGGGAATGCCAACATTGATAAAGTAACTAATGGAGAAGCGGTACAACTTTGATACCACATACAAAAGGTAGTAATGTGGACAGAATATTTCTCAAAAAGAGATAATACCTAAAGTCTTGGAAAGAAAAACAGTAGTTACCCTTGCTTTACCGAGAAAGACTAGGACACAACGAATAATATTGACATCACCATACTACATTCTAAGAGGAGATGCGTTATGCCCCTAGCTCTTTTATTTGACAATATGCCTCTTCTCAGTGGACCTAGTAATGAGTATCTACCAGTAGAGACAGTTAGATAATCAAAGGACTCTACTTTTTTTTGGTTATATTGAAGAAAAAGGTTATTTCCCCATAAGTGTAAAAAGTGCAGTCCCGCACATCATTTGGTTCTCTGTATTGATCAATGGTTGTTTAAGAGAACTTTGAGTTTCCATCCTTTGCAGACAATTTTCAGGCTCTCTAGACGTTTCCCACACTTTTGTTCTTGGTCCTTGTAACCCAGATAATTGACTCCATCCAAAACAGAAGCAGTCAGAATTGAGCGCTTCAAGAATGAAATATTGCAGCTGGCGTAAAAATACTGAAGTGGTCAAGAGAAATTCTAGGGAGGTTTATGTATCTTACGTTCTTGACATAATTCTAATAGTAAAGAAGCTTAACTTGACTGGTGCGAGGGGAGCAAGAAGCCATTGTTTGTCGTGTATATTAAGTAGGGCTTACATGTAAAATTTGTATTATAGTATGACAAATTATTATAACAATGTTTTGTTTTCCAGCCAAAAAGCATTCGTCAATTGTGACGACAAAAAGGGAGAGTTCTTGTAGTTGCGATGAATCTGATTTCCAGGTATCATAAGGGATTGAGGCTTGAGCGTCAGTTCCTGCAAATTTATATCCTTTTGATCCCTGTTTTCGTAATCTGTTTTTCACGTTTGGATGCACCTACCGCGGCATTAGCGGTCCCTTCTTCTTTCATTACATGAAATAAGGATTCTGTTTTCTTTTTCAACAACACTTTTGTTGTGAGGCTGGACATTGTGCTTGATTACTTATAAAATTTAAACTATTGCACGAAATAGCGTAAACATATTGTACTGAAAAGCTTTTGTCGTCTGACACTTCTCAGAGTACTAACGCTAGAATTACCGAAATGGAATGTGTGAAAGAGTATACCCAACTGTATTTTGAAGGAGCCAATCAGAAATTGGACTACCTGCATGGCTTGAGTTTTTGGACCAATCAGGTAGAAAATATGCAGACCAATCTCTATCCACATTCGACTCTGCCAATGGAGGACTGCCATCCGAGCCCACAGTTAGCCAGCGTGAAAGCAAAAAATGTGCCACAGCATACTAAGATCACTAATAAATGTTTTTTCGACTGTTGTTACCTTAACCATACCCTGCTGCACTGCCACATGATAACATTCCTAACTTGCACTCCTCGACCAAATAATTTTACCCATGTTAGAGCCCTGTAATAAAGATCGAAGGACGACGAGACCTTCAGTATGCAGTCTGGACTAATCCCTTTCCACCCAAAAACTTCCCTGTCATAGGTGGTCTATAAGAAGTTACTTCTTCTTTATCAAAACTGACGATTACAGTGTATAAAAAATGTTATACGTTTTTTGGATCAAGGTTAAATTTAGGTTAGGTCATCAGACATGGGCATAACAATTGATCATCTTGTTTGACTTTGCAGCGCACAAAAAAATTTTCCAAACCACTGCTAGCTACGCCTAAGATACAGGAGAAATTGCTAATCATTGCTTTGCTTAAAACATGGAATTTGTGAAGCTACAAGTTCATTTTGAATACTCAGAGACAATTGGCTTACTTTTCTATGGTTTTAGGAGAGTCTGCTTATACAGTCTGTTGTAAAGGCAAATCGTGCACAAAGTATGCCGGTCTTTATGTTTTTAAACAACTGCTCTTAAAAAAGTTTTACACCCTCTTCCAAAATTTGTATGGTCCAATCTCTGTAATATGGGAAATTAAGCTGCAGTAAACACCAACAACTATTTACGTACATGAATCACGTCAAGCATAATGCATTCAATATTCATATTTGTCTTTGTGAAAGTTACATGAATTCAAAACGGAGGGGATCTCGTGACTTTTGTAGCTACGATATACTTATGAAGTTCAGGCAACAACTCA
>JAAAKM020006893.1:0-10282 GCA_010016025.2 Alatinidae sp. Z8VKAUB7J3 | reverse complement strand
GGTTATTGTAAATAAACATTTAATACCAATACCCCCCAACATTGTCATGCATTATCGACAGTAGCAATAACTACTTGCTTGTTTAAATTGTAAAGCTTCGTCAACCAATTAATTGCCCCTCCTCCCCCCTCCCATTAGCCCTTGTTATTTGGGACGTTGCTTAGGAGTATGAAGGGTGTTGAAATTTTATATACAAAGAGACTTACTAAATAAACAATTTGCATACGCAGATATGGACAGCACACCCGTGATAAAAGCCCACCATCCGCTACTGGTATCTCTGCAACAGTACCTGTGTGTAACACAGTAAACAGCAACTCTTGCTTGGCCAGGTAATGAACACGTTCAATATGGTCATTGAGATGTCTGACTTTGCACTTGTTGTGATGATGTTCATACATCTCACTTGTCTACATTGTGTACACATACACATACAAGTGTTGTGTTAACCACCTGCTACTACTTGCTTCTGACATGCCAGGTTCTGATGAGAGTCATACGAAAAAAGCTTTTCAACCTAATAACGATGGGTCGTCTTTTCAAAGTCTTGGTGTACGTACTACAACCCTTCGTTTGACAGGCAATTTCTGAAGATACGTCACTAAATCACTCCTTCTATGCTTCTATGTGAATACTTTTTTAATGTTAAGAGATGACAGAAGTAGCTTACCTTAACGTTATTTAAAATAGTGGGTCCAACGAAGTTTCCTTCTGAATATCCGGGAACTGTCACACCTCTTCCGTCAAGAATTAGCTGCAAAGAAAATACAGGAAAACTCGGTAAGAAGATAACATCTACAGTCAACTAAAACGAAACAATGATGCTAACATGTAAATCACTTAACTGAGAGTAAGAGAGCACGAGGCATGGGCAACATTTTTTGCATGGATAAAATATCAATCATGTTCACCAGCACGCTAACTCCTTTGGACAGATTCCTAACGACTCTACAGATCAACCCTAGCATGAGTCAGCAGTCCTGCAGTTGTACTCCAGTGAAAGTTCCTGAATAACGTTATCACTTTGATCTTCTTTCTGGGCGGATACAATCAGACAAAATAGTTTCGGCCTTCCCGGTTTTTATCACGCAAATCAAATAACTGAGATTGTCAAATCGTAAACTAGAGAGAGTGATACAGTTACAATGGGTACTTACATCTGCTCCCTCGTTTTTCCCACTCTCCACAAGGTCGAGGACCCTCTGTTTTGCGTCCTTTGTGATCAACGGGCCAAGGTCTGTACCTGGCTCATGGCCTAAATTGAAGATAATTTGAAGAACACCACTTAAAGCGCGGATTCAAAACGACTGCATTTTATTAACAATCAGATGAGCACAAGCACAAGAATGTATCGCTTTGAAGTACATCCCAGTATTAATAGCATCACTGGGAGAAATCATAAAACGCTTCAATAATTTCTGTAACTTGAAGTGAAAATAAAACAAGAATACAATATGTTGTTGCGGCGCTAAATCACCATATAAGAGATGGTCTTCCACTTAATACCTATGGTAACTATTAAGCCAAGAACACACTGTTAATAACAACCTAAATACTTTTAACTGTACGCATGTAAATCTGCAGACATTCTACACTTTTATACAAGCAAATAAGCTATATGTAGTGTAGGCAATGTCACACAAAAATAGTGGTAAGTTACCAAAGGGGTGAATGCAAAGTTACCTGCATTAACTTTCAACTTCTTGGCTCTGTCTACTAATTCTGGAATCCAATCATTAGCATCACCAACAAATATGGCCGTGGACAAAGCCATACACCGCTGACCAGCTGCTCCGAAAGCGGCACCAACTAGCTATAAGACAATAAATGAATATATAAAGCGAGAAGTGCTAGCATTACAATACACGGAGGTTAATCTATGATATATGCAGTAGCGGATGGTGGGCATTTATTATGGGTGTGCTGTCCATATTTGGGTATTCAAATTATGTTATTTAGTCTCTCAGTATATAAAATTACAATACCCTTAATACTCCTACGCAACGTCCATTATAGCAAGAGCTTTTGAAAGGTGGTGGGGTGGGGTGGAGCAATAAATTAGCTCATGAAGCTTTAGAATCTCAATTAAGTAGTAATTATTGTTATTGTGGATAGTGTATGATAATGTAAGACAGCATTAATATTTAACGATTCACCTACAATAACTGGCGTCATCTAGGCATTAACTAATAATGAAAATTAAAGCAAAAAAGTATTTAAACATAATTTTAACTGGGGGATCCAAATTTTATCAGACGGGAAATGCCCCACCCCTGAAACTCCCCTTGTTCCCTTCTTAGCTAAGGAGTTGCATTTGTTGTCATTTGCATCAGTTGTCATTTTCAAGAGGAAACTTTGCTGAAATCAGAAGCAAGCATGCCTCATAATAAAAGATGCTATATCGAATCATAGAACTTCAACCTGCGTCAAAGATCCCTGCTCGAATCAAGCAAAAAACCGGATGTCGAGAGGACGAGATTCCACACGACTTCATGGTATTTTCCCACAGCGATTTCTTTGTTTGCATGGACCTTGTGATTGGTTCCTTGTTTCTTAACAATACCCCAAGACGTGCTGCAAACCCTCAGCCCGACTTGGTGGTCACTGACGCAATTTAAGAGGGAAATGCAATCAAAAGTTTGATTCTCGTTGCAAAATGGGCTTCTTGATGGAATCAACAAATAGAAATCGGGGGAGATAATTTGTATAAATCTTGGAATATGCTGATTTTTGTAGCGTGTGCGGCGCACACCTTGCACACCCAGAATATACACCCCTGTACATATGGTATTATCCATTGTCATCGGCTACCCCTCCATTCAAGTCAATTAAGAAATGTGTAACAATTCGAATACAACAAGAATGCAAATGTCGTTATGCAATAATGATTTCACTCTGTTCTGTTGTGGAAGGGATATACAGCCACTGGTTGAAATGACTCTTACAATGGTAGTAAAAAGAGGGAAAGATTTGTAACATAACCTAACCTTGCCTTACGCTGACTACCACTACCACCTGGACGGGTACTATTTCCTTCAAAGTTGCCATAAAATGCCTACAAGCAATCAAAACCACTTAATCAATCAATGCATCTACTGAAGTTACTCTTTACCTGATTCAAAGTCATTTCTTTGTTTGCATCTGGCATAATAACACCGTGATTCTTAGCTCCCTGCGATGTAAAGATAAAAGACAAAACATTCTTGTAGTTAAAACTGCAATTCCACAGTTCGCTGAAAATGTCAAAGTTAACCGAAACTGGTAGCTGGAAGCTGATAGCTAGATGGCCAGTGACACGTGACACATATTGAAGAACCATTGTCAAATAAGGATCGATTTTACCGTGGGATGTTGGGTAAGTGCAGAGGATTTAAATAATGAAGTAAAAAATGTTCTCATCAAAAACGATTTATATGCTCATAATACATTGAAGTGATTCTAAATACCTACATTTCAACATAGATGGGTAACCAACAGTTAATTGTATTGTAAACAGGTACCTACCATGTTTGACTGTACTCTCTTCCCATTTTGCGACCCTCTCTCATAGATATATTGGCCCTACAAAGAAAGAGTACTCTGATGTTAAGGAATAATTAAATGAGCAAAATCTCATTGCGACAAGCGTCTGTAAAACTCCGCTCAGATGCAAAGTGCGACACCAGAAACTTTTTCAATAACGTTGGAAAAATTGTTCAGGTTAAATTAAAAAATCAAGACCATTCATGTGGGCACAGATGCAACTTTCGCTTTTAATGGTTACCTTTACCATATTCACTGAGCACCTCATAATGAACATACACTTAGCACTCTGTCTGTCCTAAGGGGGAAGATGCCCTAGTATACGGGAAGGGCAAAAGTGGAATGCTGGTATTGAAATGTTGGCTATCAAAGCCATTATTAATGGATTACACCTTGCAATAGATACCTCCTTTTACAATAAAAATCTCAAAAAACGTCAGCAGGCGTGAAAAGTCAACTGCAGCTGCCAAATATTATATAAACAAATCAGAATGTACGTCAAAAGCGAAGTGTAATAGCTACAAATTCATGACAAAACATACCACTTTGTCTGATCCAACGAATGAAATGGCTCTGATAGCAGGGTCATCACATATAAAGTCCACCGCTAGTTTAAACATGAAGAAGAACAAAAGAACTAACGATAAAAGATGTGTTTCTATCACAACTTACACCGTATAGGTACTTACCACTCAAATACGAAAATTGAGTCTACTTATTAAAAATACAAGTTAAATTATTCCAATGAAAATCATCTTCATCTTCAAAACACACTTCCAACAAACAGCGTAGTAAAAGGGGGAAGTAAAAACATCAATAGTTAGACAACAAAGCATCAAGTCAAATATACTGAACCTACTATTCTTAACAGAGCTTACCATTGAAGTGTACATCTTATGGTCCTATACAACTTTTTCTTCATTTGATGTAACAATACTCTCTAGAGAAGTTAGTACTATTTAACCTGCTCTGAACAAATGTAAAACAATGATGTCATTCAATTATCAGCACACTTACATTTTTTCGTGCCGTGGATGACATTAAGAACACCATCTGGCACACCAGCTTCCTTTGCCATCTCTGCAAGCATCATGGCTGCACCAGGATCCCTCTCTGATGGCTTTAATACATATGTATTACCACAGACCAGCGCCAGTGGGAACATCTAAGAATACACAGAAGACATGTTATGTTATAAAGTGCTAATCCATCTTATTGGATGGGACAGAAAGTTTGCACTTGAGCATACATAAACATCACCTGTCACCTTACACTTTGAGATAAATGCTTCTACAATTGTCAACAAATAACACTGAACATAACCAGAGCCTTTACCTTCAACCTTGCTGATTTTTCAAACTTAAATCCATCTGTATGGTGAAATGGTAAAAATGAAACAGAAAAAATACTTCATGACAACAATTGGTTTACAAAACATATATACTCTTTGTCCTTTTAAATAACTGCACGCAAGTTAATTGCATTTTATATAAGTTAGTTCCAGTTGAAGTACTTACCCAAAGTGGGATCATGGCTGGAAAGTTGAATCTAAAAAATCAACACAAAACATCAGTGACTAAGTGCAAAACATCTCCAACTCCTACTGTTGCTGCAAAGATGGGCATTTTGTGTGTTAAACTGCCACCAGAAGAGATTACCATTATAATCTCTTCTGGGCCACAGTGGACAGGACTGTCTAATAGCTTTCACCAGTACATTGGTTTAGATGTCCTATGTTAGCCCTACTTCTGTGAGAATTTTTGGTGGACAGTATCTATAGAAGGTATGCCGCGCCTCAATCATTTTGCAGCAAGGCATTCCCATAAATAAGAGTCACAATATTCTTACAGCTCAAGACAATTTGTGATAACCACCTACAATAAATACCTGAACCACATTAAAAAGTTTAAAATCGTCATCATCATCATCATCATCATCATCATCATCATCATCATCATCATCTTCACCATATCATCACCATCTTTATAATCATCATTACCACCTTACTCATCAGAATTACCACCGCCATCACTACTACCACCACCATCAATACTATCACCACCATCATCACCAATATAACAATAACCATCATCACAATCAGCATCCTTGTCCTCATCACCATCCACCATAACTATTTAAATGACAGCAATACATGGCTGATTAGAATTTTACATTTAGTATACTTACGGTGCTACTCCAGCACATACACCTAATGGCACTCTATAGGAATGTGTGTCCATATCCTTGCTAATGGACGGGAGTGTTTCTCCAAGCTGTAATGATGTGATTGAGCATGCATGTTCAACTACCTCTATAGTTAGAAAATAACAAAGGAAATGAATGGCTTTCAATAAATAGCCTACTTATGTTATCAACTGGTAGAGGAAAACCTACATGTTCAAGCTAGGGCAATTTGTACTGATACCACAACTTTGAATGTTCTTTATATTAGCAACAGTCATTTTATCACAAAATGGTGTGGATGTCATATTTTGCTGTCTCTTATTGCAGATATAAGAGTTAGTTAAGGACCATGTTACTGTGAAACATAAACCTTATGTAAAGTAGATGCTATTGAATAAAACTGAAGGTAAAACCCTCAAGAAAGTTTGAAACACAGAGGTGCATTGGGAGAGTGGGGCAGCCTTTCACTTTTGTCTCAACTTTCCGAGTCTCATTCTAATTTGCCACATTGTTTTGGTCTCATTCATTTTGTCCTCTTTATTTTGGTTTAATGTACTAAATCAGTAATGGCGATCAAATATTTAATTACAGAGGCAATAATAACTGATTAAAAAAGTAGAACTTGACTTAAGTGAACAAAACACAAATGAACTGAGCCAAGTGAATCAATACCAAAATGAAAGAGACCAAATAATTAGATCAAAATGGTAGGGACCCATTTAAACTTATCAAAATCTATCTTAAATCAAAACACTGGGTTGGTGACTCACAAAACAAGTTTAGCTATTTGGTGGCATACCAACAGACCGCTGGAGCAGACAGATGTGGCCTTTTGAGAATAAAAGACATCAAAGCACTCATTTGTAGTGTCACCACTCTCTTCCTGTTATTTACTACTTCTATTATGTATTTAATTATCCCCCCAAAATGTAATTATTCTCATAGGTATTATGTGTAGCACCAGTCTTAACTCGTAATTCAAGATGAAAAGACGCTAACAGTAAGTAAAGTAAGTATTACGTGTAACATGTGCTCGTAGTTCTTATGGACGTGTTAGTGAATATGTAGATATCATAATTATGGCTTCTTACTGCCTACATATTTACGTTACTAGGCTTGCAACCCTACATTCTGGGAACAAGAATGACCACTTCAAGTGCACCTACGCATGGCCCTACATTCACCAGTGCAAATAAACCTGCTCCATTTGATGGTCATTGACATTCAGGTATGCTTACAGCTTTTTTCATTTTTTTACACCTATCAAACTGTACTGCTGCCAAACAAGCTGATATGTTGTAATCATTTCTAACAATTGATATTTTTGATGCCGCCATTCATACACTCACCAACAAGGAATTAGCTAGTTACAAAGCTATTGCCAATTTTCTTGGGCCAAAGATATGGGCACATTGATCCATAGTCCTTACATTCAGAATTTTTAGTTTGCCAACAAGCTGGTTCTTCTGCCAAAGATTTTGTTGGTACATTACGTTCAAAACTTTCTACTGCTTTTACTGTTTCTAATTTAACTACTTTACGGAGGAACTATTACTTTCCAAGTTTATAGAAGGTATACATGGACTATAGTCTGACTGTATTCAGAAGGAACTGCTAATTGGAAAGCCAAATCACCTTAATGAGGCTGTCACTATGGCCAATGCTCGGGTAGAGCATGCTCTACCCATTACAAATGTGAGTTCTTCTCCAGTTCTTGCTCTTTGTGGCTTGCCCAAGCTTTCAAAGCCTACTGCCTCATTGGGATGGTCCTGTTATCGTTATGGTTCCCCTTCTCATATTGCGAACTTTTCCGATTGTAAAGCTGTTTCATTAGAGAAATTTGTAATCATTTGACAATCAACTAAATCATAAATATCAAAATTGTCATAATAGAAAATATTGTCTTACGTTATAAAGAAAACATGTGTAGCACAACTTACGTAAACCTCGCAGCACACTTCCTTCAGCATCTGGCAATGTCTTTCCATTTTCCTTTGTAACTATCTTTGCAAGTTCTCCCTGTGAAAGATAGAATAGATGTCCATAATGATGTGTACGTGGCTACATCTTGAAACAAAGTGATAATACAATGATTCACAAAGATTTAGAGCTCTTAAATTTACAGTAAATACACTCAATGGAAGTTTATGACGATGACAGTTTGACAATGTCAGCAAAAGAAAACCTTTTCTTTCACCACCTGCAAAAACCCTCAAAGGTGATGTAAATCTACTATGGTAGCTCTCATGTGCATCTATCCACCGTTTTGTTTGTGACCTCTCATGGGTTTTTCCAAATTGCAGGCTTGTGAATATGGCCCCCTTTCTCTGATTTTTATACCATGTGGAAAGGAAATGTACACAGTATATTTTAATGCTATTTCCATTCAAGAATAACAAACCATTTCCTCCAAACCTTCATGTTCTTCATGATGTAAGACACTTGGCATGCAAATGTTTCCTGAATTTAACCACAAAATACTATGATAGAAACTAAAAAATGACAAAAAACTCTTCCATACCCCAGACACAGTCAAGCTTGGCCAAAGAAACTTGTGGTTTATATTTAGTAATGACAACCCAAATACCCTGTTCCCCGTCTGTCCTTAAGTCTGCCCCTTGGTATGGTTTGTATTCAAGAACACCATAACCAAGAAAATGATCCCACGGTAAGAGTATTCCACACTTAAATCATTTTTCCTTACCATATTTTCCTTTATTAAGTGCTGTAATTTAAACATTACTCCTTGTCTACTCAAAATTGAAGTGTCTGCCCAGTCAGGAAAGGTACGGCTGGCAGCATCAACAGCAGCCTGCATTTCTGCATCAGTTGTTTCTGGTACTTGTGTGATCATGTCATTGGTAGCCTAAAGAAAAAAATCACATACAAATAGACACTTCACTTTCCCTACTCAAAATTTAAACAGAATACAATTCGTCTCTGGGTCATGCAAATTTTTGTTAAGATGCAGCTAACTATTAACACTTACATTTTAGTAGTACCATTATGCTATTGGTAACAGAAATACATAAAAATTTCCAAGTTGAATGCTGTAGGCCTACGCCAAGCCTGACAGTCAGCAATGCTGCTGTTGTGTAAGCTGATAACTGCACAATTGTTGTTGCTAGTTTTGGTAACTATGGCAACTGTTAGTCTAATTCATTCATATATCATGTCAGCACTCTATAACAGATCAGTTGAGTTCAGTTAAGTTATCTTATTAAAATGTCTGTCCATAAACTCACCACTTGGGTCATCTTGGATATAACAGATATAAAACATTGAAATGGGTCACTTCTCTGTTTAAAACCCAATTAATACTATATCTCTAAAATACCTAACAATGTCAGAATCATTTCTATAACTAGCATGCAGAGTAGAAATGAGTTTGTGAACACTACTGTAGATTGCACCTCTAACCTTAACCAGTTGGTGGTGAAGTCTTTCATTGTAAATCCAATTTGAAATCTGTTATGTACAGTACATTGTTCTGTTTCAAGATTCCAGAAAAATTGATTGCTACTTCCATTACAGAAATATATAAATTTATGAATATAATTATTAGCAATGTGATCCTCTTCAGTTAGGCACACATGAACAACTTTCAGGACAACTTTCAGGACAACTTTCAGGCCAACTTAGTTTGCCAACTTGGTTGTCGACGAAGTTGTCCGTGTGTGACCCCTCAAAGTTTGCCCCCTCAAAGTTGCTGGCAAGGAATCACCAAATCGGTCCAAAGTTGTCCTGAAAGTTGGCGACAACTTACCATATTTGGAAAAGAAATATTTCGCGCCAGCAACTTTTCCCCGTGTATTTTAACCCATCGTCAGGTTTCAAAATGGTAGGCATTATTTCAGAACAACATCTTCAAGGGCAATGAGTGAAGACAATACTAATGAGCAATTGAAGTATCTCTGAGTAAATATATTCTGTGGAAGCAGACTGTGGAGGCCCCACTGCTTATCATGGGGTAGTATGAAACACTGAAG
Source organism: Alatinidae sp. Z8VKAUB7J3 (assembly GCA_010016025.2). Classification (NCBI taxonomy): domain Eukaryota; kingdom Metazoa; phylum Cnidaria; class Cubozoa; order Carybdeida; family Alatinidae; species Alatinidae sp. Z8VKAUB7J3. The sequence goes on along the minus strand of JAAAKM020006893.1, from coordinate 587 downwards.
GTAAACACATTCTTGGCAAGGCAAATAATACTTTTGGGTTATGCCACGAAAAAATTAGTGATTCGGCAAATGAGGTAAAAGTGAAGTGAGGAATCATACATTTGTTGGGTCCGCACGATTGGGGCTGTGGTGAGGGGGTAAGTTTTTACTGGTTTTGGGACAAATGGAATGTGGTGGGGGTTTTTACATTAAATAGGGGCAAGTTGTTTGCTGTTGAAAAATAAAATGTAGGCAATTGTTGGTGTCACCTCAAAAGGGGGAAGGGGGGGGGTGGGGTGGAAAATTAAACCATTTCAGACTTGGCTTTCAATCCAGTCCTGAGCTTGGGGCTGGGGTGGTAAGACCCCTTAAATAAACATCTCTCCCTGGAAGATGCCTTATAACTCTTCAAAAAGTCAAAATTAAGTGCAAAAATTTTATTCAAAGTCAAGGCACTAGACCTTTGAATCCTAAATTTGGGTAGTAAGCATGCAAAAGGAAACAAAAATTGGGAGGAACAAAGAGTAGAAGGAAAAGGTAGCCATAAAGTAAATTGTAGAGTTGGTCAACAAGTCTAGACAGTTAATGGCACTGGATGTAATCAAATA
>JAAAKM020006891.1:0-10283 GCA_010016025.2 Alatinidae sp. Z8VKAUB7J3 | reverse complement strand
ATAAGTAGCACTGATGGAGCTACACAGCCAATATCTTCCTCCATTTCGTTCCTCTTCTCACGAGGTCTTCAGGATTCCCACCGAAAGTACCGCAACTTCCTACAAATTGTTGCAGCCAGATCATGCAGGGGTTGCATTGATTTTTGTATGTGTAAACATTACAGTTGCGCTGCAACAAGTTGCAGGTTGCAGCAACCAGCAACCTGTTGCAACCTAGTGTAAACGTGCTTTACGGACGCAACTCGTGCCGCGTTTCCATAGACGGCAAAATGAATAGCAGGAAAGGGGGCGGCAACGATGAAGTGGATCGCTTGCAATTGTATCTCAAAAATGAAGGGGAAATGGGCACATTTATTCTAGACTGTAGAAATAGATACCTGAGACACATTAGTACAAAGTAGACATAAATTAAAATATGATAGTTATTCTCTCTTGCCACAGTTGAAAGTATACTCCTCTATGGATCGGGAACATGGACCCTAACAAGAAAATTAGAAAACGAAATCGACGGTTGTTACACTCGCATGCTTCGATACATTAAGAACGTCAATTGGACGTTACATGTTACTTATAAAGAATTATACGGGAGCCTACCCAAAGTTACAGATACCATCAGAGTACGCAGACTATGCCTCGCAGGACACTGCTTCAGAAGTGCAGAACCTGCAGCGCTCACTGTGTTATGGAAAGCACGCCATGGCTATAGAAAATGTCGGTTGACTCCCGCTGGACTATGCAACCCTGCTACAGAAAGACACAGGTCTTCCAATGCCCAATCTCCAGAATTCGATGAAGAACAGAGACTCGTGAAGAATGCTGATCGTGAATTCGGGCGCGCCCGATAGATGATGATGATGAGTTATTCTCAATTTCAAGAACGTTTTAATGGATCTTTGGAATTACAAAAACATAAGATAAGATGAATTTAGCCCAAATATTACGTAATCGGAGAAACATAAAAAAATTGAGTTTAGGGTTTCATTATGACCTACATATTTAAACACAAGGCTTTACCTTAAAAATAGGAAAAGGTTCTACATTGAATTAATATGCGTTTTATCAAAATTATATAATAGGAAAAACTTCTTTTAAAAAGTGATATGTTGAGGAAATTGATAGTTTAACCGCCAATATATTTTTACATCGATATGAAATGTTGAAGATGGTAAACTTTTTGTAAAGAAGAATAAAAAGAAACGTAGAGAGAGAATTGTAGAACACTTTTCAATGAAAAGACAAGGGTGTAATAAATTGGCAGACTAATTACTCTTTTGCACCTAATTGTAGGGGGGGAATCATATTCACATTTTAATAATATTCACACACACCCCAAAATAGTTTTCATAATGACTCCCACCTACTTTACCGAAATGTGAAAGTACGGCCCTCCTCTCAATTTATTATCAACCCTGCCATATAAGTCTATTTCTCCTAAAAAAAGCCAATCGTTTAGCGCCAAACAGAACTCTTTCTGAAAACAAAAATTATTAACGAAAATGTAAAAATGAAGCTTTTAACTCATCGTTGAAAACGTAAAAAGCATCTTCACTAAAAAAAACAAATGTTTTTCAACTCACAATTCGAACGTTTAATTCGAATTTGTTATCACACCATAAAATGTCACTGCAGAATCTTTCGTAGTGAAAGCAAAGGAGTCAAAACAAATATCCACCCCTCTATTTTCACACCCTAGGGATTTATTGATGAGTTTCCCCGTAGGTCACTTTGTTATGACCCCACCAACTTTATGAAAACTTAGAAAAATGTCCACCCCCTGCTTATTCGTCCCTCCTGAAATTAAGCAATAAAGACAAACATGTTTAATAAATGAGGCAATGCAGACAAACTGATTCTTTGCCTCTGCTTTGTTTTTCTTCATCAGTTTGATTATTTCTACGAATGTAAGTATATGTAAGCGCATTTTGTGGTTAATCTACCTCAGTAAGATTTTCATCTTCTTCTAAGAACAAAAAAAGTAGTTACTTTGTATCAAAATGTAATCGGGAAAAAATGATTTTTTAAAAATATTTTTATATTGCTTGAGTGTAGTATTTGAGAATATATAAAAGGCTAAGAGAGTGAAACAATTCGTAACTTTAGACTGTATAACACTGGGTATGTGTATATTTTAAGGTTTCCAATTCCAAGGTAAACAGAAACAGAAAAGTAAGGATATGAAAAGATACCATTTTTACTAAATGTTTTGTCATCGATGGGATTACAAATTTGAACTTTGAAATAGGATTCGATATTATGAAGGCTTGAAGTACTTTTAAGTAACATCAAAATGACGACTTAAAAAGTGGGAATGACCAACACACTTTTCAGATCTTTGTAGTGCCTCAAGTGAACATTCTTGCATTGCACAAGTTGGAATCATAAATGGTGATTTTAACTGCCTTTTTGTAGCCTTTCGTGTCTGATAGCCCTTAAAGTGACATTAACACTGTCTGCAGGCTGAGGAAACCCAAGAAAGTGATAGGGTCTACAGCTTAAGTTGATACTGCTATTTATTGGAAACAAACATAATTTAACATATGATCCGTATATGGGCATATGACTGCGGTATCAAGTAAGTAAAAAGAACGTTCATAGAACAGTTTTCAGTATAAAATCAAACATCTTTTTCTCTGCTCCTACATAAGGAATTGAAATTAGTTCAACTAAGAGGGAGTTGTGGAACGCATTTGCAAAACAGCATTTTAAGGCGTGGCAGCATGGCTAGCAGCTAAGTGTTTTTGCAGATAAAATATCCACATCGTACATAGATCAACGGAAACATTTTCTTTATATGGAAAAATGATAACATACCTGGTTCATAGAAGGCATTAACGGCCAAAATGCCAATTCCAAAAAGGCATATCACCAAAGCAATCTTCATCTTGATAATCTGTACAAGATCTCGATCAGCAAACCAGCAGTTGATCAGTGATCCTCTCAACTGAAAAAACAGATGCCAGCGTGGTGCTCTTTATGCAGTTTGCTGTATAGGTTTGTCAGGGGCGAGGCGGTTAAATATGGATAATAAGACAATTACGTAATAGTTACGTGTCAGTGAGGCTCTGTCGCTGTATTGACATTTAAGATAAATGTTTAGATCAAAGTGTATAAGCCTGGTTTGTGTCTTCAATCTTTTCCCTTTTACTTTCTTGCAAGTCATTTTGCTGTAAAGTTATGCCAACTGACTGATCATTAAATTGGCTTATTCTCTTCTCTTAATAGAGAAACAAGTGCCTGCATCACTTAAATACTCAAATAAATATACTGTTACGAAACGGACTTGCTTGTGGACCTTTGATAAAAGATATTACAATTTGCTTCGATGTCGACCTCAATTGAAATTGCAGCACAAAATATTATCTACAATTTCAAAATGTAAATTGGAGTATTTTACTGTATTGAGGAGAAACACGGACATTGCGAAAGGAGGAAATAAATAAATTGGAAACATGTGAAATGTGATGGTGGTGCAGAATGCTAAAACTCAGTTGGAAAGGCAAGGTCAAAAATGACAAAACGCTACGGAGAATAGGAGAAGAAAAGAGTTTGTTAAAAACGATAGACGATGGCGCAGTTTTCATACACTAAACATTTGATCCTAATGAGTCAAAATCCAAAACTTCAACTTATGGTAATGGTATGAACCAGTTCTTCAAGGGGGTGTAGTAACGGCTTCTCTTTTTAGTATGTGATGATAAATGTTCTCAGACATCCTTAACTTTTGCTCACTTGATACAGTGAATCCACTTCCTTTTCTGACAGAACAGTTTTCCAGATGCAGAACTCACTCATCCATACTAATGCGTACTCATGTAAATAAGATCGAATGCTTTTACCAAAACGGAGAACATTGTAATTAGTTTTTGGCACCCACGAAGAGCCGCCAGTTGTTACCTGTATACAGAAGAGAGAGAAGGAAGGAAAGTGATATTGTAATGGGGAAAAAAGTATATATAATTCTCAAAGAGTGGAGCATTACCAAAATAGCTTGCAATGTAAAGGCGCTGAACGGATTCGAACCCACGACGTCATGATTACTAAACCCACGCCTCAACCATTGAGCCATCCATCTCTAGAGCTCAATGATTGAAGCGTTGATTTCTTCACTTTTTTATATTCCTTGATAATTAAAATTTACTCTAACAATTAAATAAAAAATTAAGCAAATGTTAGTAATCAATCTGTATGTTCCAACATTCTTTTATTTTGCTTTTTCAAATAGCTTTTATTTTTATATCTTGAAGTGAAATTGAAATTGAAGTGTTACAGTTAATAATAAAATGAACGTCAAACATTTTACAAATTTCCTCATCATGACTGGTATATGACCCTTTCTCATAATACGACCTCAATTTAGCTTTAGTAAGATATGTAGGGGATAGAGGGGCAGATTCCTCCCTGTCTTTCTTATGATCATTATTAAGATAGTTTTCCGAACTTGGCTATATGTACATCTAAGTAAGATTAAACCAAAATGAATTATTGGCAAAATTATTTCTACTTTTTCGTAATTATGACCTCGCATATATTTGACCTCATCTTCAGTTTACTACTTCACCCTTTCACAAAATTCAGTTCTAGTTCTGCAAAGTTTCACATAGCCCCTTGCAATGCCACTTCAAATATATTTAAAATTCTAACATTCATAAACAGTATCTCCAGGATAAATAATTTCAGTATGGTTCACAATATTGTTTATGTTTGCCTTTTTCTTTTTAGAGACGCACTGTTGCTTTGCTCATTTAACTGGAAATTACAACTCATTATATCCCCAACTCTTCTAAACTGTCAATCAATTCCCAAATGATCTCATCAGGACGAACGGGCCGAGTTGTTTTTTCTTGTAAAGCCACGCTTCTCTTTCCTTGGATCATTATCACTACTATTGATGACTTCTGGATATGATTTAGCATCTGTTACAACATTTCCGTATCTGTTCTTAATATTGATAAGTTCTCTCTGGATTCTATCTATCTTTGGCTACAGTGTCTCCAAAAGTGTTTTTTCACTCTTCGTTAGTATCAAATGAGCGTTTCACACTGCATGAATTAATCTGGTAATTATCTCTCCGACGTCTTTCGCCTTAATCGTTAGACCCGGGTGTTCTTCCAGTGTCAGTAGTTTTCCCACACCCGGCATTACTTAGTATCCCATAATTCTTATGTAAACGAGTAGCACTGAGGACGTGAGTCGTCTTCTTGCCACTCTTCAACATGGCAGGAATAATGACTATTTAGGGAGACACTTTGCAATTTTTGCCCAATTTCAGCAACGTGCACTCTATTTTTATGCAATACAGCTTATGCATGTAAATAATATCATAGAATCATACGGCTATAATGTTGTCATGCTACTTGTTATATATGACATGCAATGTCAAAGCTGGGACTAATGTCTACACTTCTCACGTGAGTCGTCTTCTTGCCCGTCTTCAGTATTGCAGAAATAATGACTATTATGAGAAGATTTAGTTATTCAAAAAAACGTGTTCTTTCTTGTTTACATGGAGTGCCACCTATAAGACGGCTGAGCAACACTTGGCACCGTCGAAAACTTTGGCAAAAGTCTTTTATTAGTATAAAAGAAATCTTGTTCATAATAAAAATGATTTTTTTATTACCTTTAGCCATTGCAACAATAAATATTACTGTCATAGACAGTGATACAGACACTTTCTATTTGTGGCCTAGGAGAGACCGAGTTTGAAAGATGCATCTTGTTTAATTTACATTTAACTCCCGTCTTCACATTTCCATTTATATCTGGCGATGTAAATAAAAGTCTTTGACGAATCAAACTGACGTTAGAGTACTTACTGTCTTCTTGAGAGCGCCATTCAAGTAAAACGTCAGTTTCCTTTTGCTGGAATTTTCGCGTCTATAGGAAAAACCAACATGATTCCAGTTCTCCGACATCGGGAGACTGACTCTAATAAAGTAGTCGTTTTCTTTAATTTCAACTATGAAACTTCTCTTATACACCGAAAATACAAATCCTTGATCACTGGAATCCCCAGTCGTTACAACTATTTGATGATCTGCTAAATTGGGATGGTCTGAAAAGTTGCCAACTTTTAACCAAAAGAATACTGAGATACCAGTGGAACATTTCCTCATATCACTAAAAACAGGCAAAATATAACATGTTTAGAAGTCGTTTGCGCTAAAAGAGGAACGAATGCCTGAGTTAGGGCTAACATTAACTTACTATTATTTTACTTAGGTTTTTGTCACTTGATGATAATAAATAAATGCAATCTGTTATTAAAGCCTACAAAACGTGTCAAAACTGTGAATTTAATCCGTTATCAAAACCAAGTAAAACATTTGTGAGATTTTTAGCCACTTGCAGTTAATTTTAGTAATGTTGCAAGGATCATGGTATTGTAGAAATCCTGACCGATCGATTGAACATTATTACCACAAATTGTTTTTTCTTGAGCAATTTCTTGATGTCACGTGTTATAAAAGTATCAAGTCCTTGTTGCGTACATTTTTCTCCCTCTCTATTTTACTAATTTTTGCAGTTCTCAGAATATCTCAATATCCATAGTCATGCTAGTAGACCCGCGGCTGCTTTAACATGTTAACGTAGTTTTTGCTATGATATTAGCGTTCTTAATACTACAAGACCTTTAAAGTTGAATTTAAGCGTTTTTATTGCCAACTTTTGCTAAAATATCTGTTTTTATAGTTTTATAAGGTAAGGTAGTTAGGTCAAACAACGTTCAATAACCGGATGTAAGTCTAATCGAAATGGATTAGAAGCTGCTACGCTTTATTTCATGAACTAAAAGAAGCAAGAGTTACCTCAATAGCTGTTTTGAGCAATAGAACAATTTTCTGTTCTAAATGCTTGAGAAACACAAGTATTCTTTACAAATATCGGAACCAATAGTATAGATGAGAAGTCTCAATCATCGAAGGTAAAACGACTTTCGAGAGAATATGTTGATTGTGTGTCACGATATGCATTCTTTTGAACAGTAACATGTGGTTATACTTGTTTTAAATGCCATGTAGCCCTATTTGTATATTTGGGACCTTTCTCTATAGTTTTTAGACACAAATTTGTTAAAAAGTTTAGAGTGAAAATATGACGGCATCAAAATTGATAATTACCCACTAATTAATGATATTTAGTATTAAATTAGCATTAATGATTTGAAAATGCATTAAGCACTTAATTTTAGATTATTCTACAAAATATTGGTAAAATTCATGAAAAACATATCGAGTTATAGCCGTTTGAAACTTTCCACAATATATGGTCAACTTTTTGATTAGGGTCACCTGACCAGACCACAGGCTGTGAGCGCCCTTTTTTTAACAAAAGTTTGCCAGATAAAAGTTAGGAAAAGTCAGAAAGTTTCAACAAAGAAAGCATTTAAAAGTTATTAAACAATATTGACAGCAGCGGGCCTACTAGCCCCCCTCCTCCCCCGTGCTACATCTTTACTTTTCCAACTACTCGGGAGAGAGACAGAGGAGGGGGTCTTATTAAGAGGTTGAGTTATAAAAAGCCAAGAAAATGTTCTATCTTTTTAACAATTAACCACTAATCATTACCTGATAAAAACCTTTTTATGCTTTTATATACCCTCCTATTGTACATAGTCCTTTCAGCAATTAAATTTCTGCATTTGGGCAAATAGGTATATTTCCACTAAATTTGCAATTAACTCTTGTTACAATAATCCATTACAATGTTACCATAGTAATGAAAGCATAATATTGTAAGTTGATCACGAGAGCATATACCAGTTGGAGTTGTTTTATTGCTTTTGTTAATGGAGGACCGATGTCAATAAAAATAGAATTTTTTCATCGAGAAGGGAGGATTTGAAAATGTAGGTTTTTGAAAGTACAATATATGATTAGGACCTAACGTGGCAAGCAGAGAAATACGTAGAAGTCTCATGGTTCATTTAGTAGAAAAATTTATCTTGTGTCATTTCATAATCTGATATATGTTTTGCATTGCCTGTCTCGACTGCTGGAAATGCCACCAATGCAACCAAGCCTATATAAAAAATTATTCAGATCTCCAGGGCATGTTACATCCAATATGATTATTAGCTATTCTAATTGGGGTTTTATATTAATGATTCCACAAATTCCTTAATGAAATAAATTTAATGTTGACCGGCGTTTTCATTGGTAATTGAACAGAAGAGTAAACATACTTCCGTATGCTCAGCTATATTTTCATGCTACTAATATTAGCGTGGCATTTTCCGTAAAAAATTTTGATTATGAAAAGCGAAAGTTTAATTTCCTTTCACATGTTTCTCAACTATCCAAAAATCTTGAATGAAAATGAACTCACACAATGCAGTCGTAAGCTGGAAGTGTAAAATCCATATATGATCCTATTTTTCCTGAGAAGAACAAAATGTTCTTTTGTATCTGATTGTCGAAAAAATGTTTGATATTTCCCGGCCGAAGGATTAATTTGTTGATGTTTCTTTTTTCTGTTCCATCCGGAAGTTCTCTCGCGAAGGAAGTGTTAAAATCAAGGTAAAAGTCTGCAGCCAAATAACCAACTAAAATAAAATACATAAATGCTTCATTTAAGTCTGGTTTTCATGGGAAATGTGGATAAAACAGAGGGACTAAATATTACTCGTTGTGCCTATCGTAGTTGCGCAGAAACGTAAAAAGAAAACACCTGTTAAGCAAAGCAGAATTCGCAGAGAAAAGAGTACTAAATGCCATTGAAACTTAACATGTGAAAATATATAGGAGTCATTATTCATTTCTTGAATTATTAGTGTTTTTACAATGATCAAAGTAATAACTATTGTTGTAGCGTTAGCATATTTTCTGCGGTTGTCGAATAGTGAAGAGGTTAGGTGTGTAAGTAAATGGGCTTTGAAAGGGAAACTGCAGGCAAAAAAACAACACTTCTTTGCATATGTTTAGGGTGATTTATAAAACACATTTCATTTTAAACACATATGTATTTCTATTAATCTTTGACTCATTATGTCTTAATCTGATTTGTGAGAATTGTAACAACACGCAATAGTTATTAATTAAGATTCAAGATTCAGTTCGAATCTGTGTTTATAATGCACATAATCAAGTTGTCTGTAACACGCGAACAACAAATACTTTCTTAAATGAGAGAACGGCAAAAATATGATAATTGTTATAATTACCAACGTACTAATAGATTATCTACTCACCAGCTGACAATTGACAATAATCCTTGCTGTATTTATGCGTACGATTTTGATTGCAGTTACATGTTCGTTGTGTAGTGCAGATTCCAGTGTTAAAGCATGGTTTAGTGTACTCCTGTAATAGAAGAAGTTAAAACCATAGAAAGACAAAACAACAATGTCTGCTACGTCATGTACGTTGGTGCAACACAATCAAAATGAAACACATAGGTGAAATGATACTTAGCCATACAAAATAGCATACGATAAAATTGTTGCAGACACTGTTTTACTGGATTCCAATGGCATGGTGACTTAGAAACCTGTTGTAGGTGCGTCCTAAATTTGGAAGCAGGGGAAAAACCTTTCTTTACCTGTAACAGCTAGCTTGATATGATTATTCAGTTATACATTTACAACAGATAAACGTAAAATATATTTTAAAATGATGATACCACAGTGCAGAAGGACTGAAACAACACTGTATTTTCCATGGACAGATCTATCCAACCGAAACATTCTTGCGATATGTTGTATCCAAGAAGTCAGTTGCGCTCCCTTCTTTATATATTTTTTTTAATTTTACATATAATTCATAGTGTTCTTGGATCACAACTTAAAGATCTTCGATTGCTACTTAATATATAAAGCATGACAACTCCCTGTCACAAAACGGTATACATAAATATATTTATTTGAATATATATTAAAAATATATTTTATATATTTGAAATGAGGGCCTACTTGACACTGTTAATTAGAAGAAGTTTCTTTGGTTTGGGCATGTTACAATGTCAAGCGTTTTCAGTAAAATCGTACCGCAGAGCACACCGACCCGTCGAAGAAGAGGAGGTCGTCAACACAAGAAATGATGTGACAACATATACGAATGGACAGGACTTACACCAGAGCAGACATTTAAGATCAGCAGAGAACAAGGAGCTGTGGAAAAATGTTATTCGCCTGAGAGCCGCAGTGCCCCAACGAACATCGACGGTTACGAGATAGAGAGAAAGGGAATTGATATGAATTATAATTATAAGTGAAATATGATAAGTATATCTAAAAGGGCCTGTTTATAATCGACCAAAAGATGTTTTCTTACGCCCTTGGGGGC
>JAAAKM020006890.1:0-10283 GCA_010016025.2 Alatinidae sp. Z8VKAUB7J3 | reverse complement strand
GTTTTTATATTCCTTATTCGAATACGATTTTCACCCGGAGTATCAATAGAAACTTGGAATACGTTACATGAAGGTTTGACCCGTGTCTTCTTTTGTTTGCCTGCGTGTACAAGATGCTAACTCTTCTTTGTCAAGAGTCAGTGCTAGAGAATAAATAAGCAAAATAGCAGTGACAAATTGCACTTTTTCGTTCTAGATTGAAGAAGAAGTCTTTCATGATAATATGGCACTTGTTACGGAGCTTATGCAAATCTTGTCAGGCGCTGATGATGGAAATCAGGTAGGTGAAGCCTAACTTCTATTTCTGTAATCTTTATATAACTGATGAAGGATACAGCTACAGTTTCAAAAACTACTTTTATGACTTTATCTACGTATTTCCAAATTTCTCCTTTCTGAGAGACGGGCTTACAGACTAAGTAATACAACTTGAAATTTCAAGCTGTGATATACTATGTCTTGTCGATATATCCTTTGTCTTGTTTTTATCAAAGGATCTTGTGTTATTAGTACCTATGACTCTTTCCCTCTTTTCGACATTTATGCCTAAAACTAGGATCAATCCCTAACTATATTCCAAACCTTTGCCCTATTAATTTTATCTTCATAAAACATTTCCGGGTATTATCATTTCAAGTTATGTAAAATATGCAAGCCAGATCAAAAAGATTATTCGAGGCCCCAAATATCAATATATACATAACGGTCATTTATACTTGGCGGCCCAAGCTTTTCAGTCCACTATGTGATTGTCATAGATAGGTTGAAATGATTTGACTGCCGTATTTTCCAACAGTTTGTCCGTGTATAAAGCGCGTACCGTAATTAGGACCAACAAATTCTACAGTGGACGTTATGGTAACGTTAATTAACCTCAACGTGGCGATTTACTGTTCAACATAGTGATTTAGCAGCTTCCTGTAACATGGTCTGCGATTTCTTCACAAAGTTCACAAAAGTCTACTTTAATAGGAGACCCTTCTCCATATTTGACATAATGCTGAGCTACTTGTGGAACTGAAATTGTATTTTTACGATGTGTCATTTTACGATATATTTTTGATAGTAATAAGTTGTTCAGGTCAATTTTGTTCAAGTCCCTTTCTCCTTTCGTAGTGATGTAGCAGTAACTGGACAATGTGCTAATTATTGATCAATTATCAAGATTTATATGCCGAAGTTTGAATGTATCGTCTTGACTCTCCAATTTTTAAGTAAAGGAACTGGGTCTCCCTGAAACCTTAAAATTCGCTCGTGTAAGCAAAAAGGAGTTTCCGCAAGTGTTTTACATGGGCATCAACTATTATTTTAAGATTATAGATTTTACCGGTGACTGCTAATGCAATGATTGTGTTCTCAAACGTTTGGTAATGTAGGCCTATATCTTGCTTCATGTCAACAAAATCCTATCATTGTTCTAGATCTTACTAACGTAAATATATCTTGTGATCCTAAAATTTTAAAGCCTGTATGATTTTTTATCATTAAAAACTCCAAACTTTTGAACCGTTATGCTTCTCGTACAATTGCCCAGCAGAAATTATGAACCTGAGAGTAACTCTCCTTTCTTTCAGAATGTATATTGTTCCCATTTCTGTGATGATCCTGCTTTCTCTTTGTCCTTAGGGGGTTATTTCAAATGACGTCTTTAAGCATATTCTGGTAGAATTCTTTCCCAGTAAAGATAAAGGAGCTGTCGAGGCTTTAGTGACTGCTGCAGAGAATGAGTCTGATCCCCAGCGTGAAGGAATCCGATACGACAAACTGTTATCAGAGGTAGGGGTATACATATCATGATTGCCTTGCTTACACAACCACGATTGCTTTTATTTACACCACAGTGAATGTTATGCATCGATATTTGTGTTAAACTGGTTAACATTCGGAACGCCCCTTTACTCAGCAGTGTGACTCTGTATTATTTTTAGTCCAGCTGTCACGCTATGCTTGTATTTTATCTTACGTTTCGAATTCCTACTTTTTGAGCCAGGACTGTGGTACGCCACAGTGAAGCGTTTGTTGCCCACATCAGAAAACAGCGTAGAAAACTGGAGCCATTTCATTGCAAGTAGTAACATCGCCCTTCTTTTTTTGGTTAATAGTGGTTTACCTTGTTTGTTTGGTATGTTCAGCCAAATATCACGAAAGGCAGAAAATTTTCCAATAGTAGGCGACATATGCCAATATATAAGTAGAGCAAAGTGAAAAGGTCAACCATTTCCCTAATTTTTACTTTAGATAAGCAAAGGAGACGATTCCTCAAGCACTGTTGGCTTTTAATGCCGTTTGGTTTCGTTGTAAAGAAACTTTAACCTGGCTGTGATGTTATTGGTTAATATAAGATAACATCGATGCACGTTACAGTGTTTACAAAACGAAAAAGTCTGTTTTGTTTGGAATCATCTGGGTGGGGTAAATCTGGCAAGCTGTCCCATATCCTTAATCCTAAACCGCAGTTTTTACAAGGTTAAATCATTAAATACTTTTCTTGCTGACGTAAGTTTACTTTACTTACGGAAAGGTTTCATCTTTGACTGTCGGGTGGACGTGAAAAGTTACAAATTTTGCTTTTGAGCGCAATTTAAACGACCACCCTTTTGCTCTAAGTTCAATCAATTCATTACCCAAAGCCCTGATACATGATATATGATTTGTCAGTGACTTGAATTTCCTAGCATTTGTTCAGAAACACAGCAGATCAAGGCAGGTGTGTAACATTATAATTTTTGTCACCATAAACGTTTCCTGTGCGCTTTAAGTGTCTATTTTACTGATGGGTGCGTAGTGGTCTTCTTGTTAATAATTTAGCATTGACACACCGCGAAAGTAGAAAATCACAACCTGGATTCGAACCAGGGAACTGCATTTAAGCATTCCATTCCAGTAGTGATCTATTTCTTAATTATCTTTTCAAAAACTTATAATTTCAAACCCTCTGTTCCAGATGGCGATGATGATTTAGCGTACCCGTTTACTTGGAAACATACCGAAATGGCGTGGAAATTGTTTCCGATGAACTGAAATAAATCAGGATATACTATGATGTGCTTGCGATTGTTTTTAAATTTTCAATACTTAAATGTTGCTGCAGGGATATATTGACAGAGTAAAGAAGTAAAGTGCACACTATCAAACAGATGTGATCTTCCAAATTCAGCAGATGATTTTGCAATTCCTCCTTAAGTACTATGATGTCACCTTATTTGCATGAATGAAGATATGCTCATATTGGTGTTTCAAATACCGTAAGAGTTTTGTTGTAAACTGGTCCTCTTGTTTGGAATATACTCAGTACTGCCTGCTCCTTTTCCACTTTTCAAACTGTTAAACCAGTAGCTGTGCTTTTTTTAGTTTTTGTGGCATCTCGTATTGATTTTGTAAATTTCCTTGGAGATTATCCAGCATTATTCCCTAAAACGACCGCATTTATCATTTTTGTTCGACACAGGGTGAGGATGGACAGCCAAGCTTATTTGTAAATCGTATTTTCGAACAGAAGCATTCCGAAAAAGTCCTCTTCATACGGCAGTTTGAAGAGAATGTGAAAAATAAGGGGTAGGTATATTCAATTGATGCTTTGCAATAGACCAATAATTTATTATGCTAATAGGAAGTGCTCATTCTATTCTCTTGCTCATTAAGCGCTATTACTCTATTTTTAGGACTTTTAAATGCACCCCCTTTATACTTATCCTGCCGTTCCTCGTGGTCTTTTATCAAATTACATAATTCTTGTAGTCTTACACCGCCAGATTATGAAGCCGCGACGCAAAACCCTCTCTTGACTATATTCAAGTTTATTCAACTTTTATGTCAGATAAATCGGATATTGCAAAAAACTGAAGGCTTGAGCCATCCACTCTCTTGGCTAGAAATACTTTTCTCTGGAAAAGAGGAAGGGAACGTATTAAAACAAGAAAGTAAGGGGAAAATAAAAGTCGATTCGTAAACTTAAAGGATGCAAAGTCATTACTGATTATAATTATCAGTGTTAATAAAAAACCAAACCCTTTGATTACATCCTCTTGTGACCCCCCCCCCCCATTTTTCACATGGTGGCGTACCCTCTTGATTGCAATTTCAAGTGGAACATGTTAAAATGGATACTCATTTTTAAAATAAGCAACCCGATTTTCAGGGTCAGGGCTAAGATTGCTAAGGGTATGATACCCAGCTAAAGTTGCTTAACAGGTTGCTAAGGTTATTTTTTCTCTGTGATATCTAATCATGAAATCGCCGAAAAATTTTAATCAAGTCCACACATTGCCAAAACGGAAGTAATAAGGTACCTTAAGGTATTTGTTTCTAATCAGAAAACAAGTCTTCTGTCTTTATTTTTAAGAAAAGTTGTAATTTTGTTCTACGAAAAAAGTTGCTAACTAACTGTCAGGGCTGAGTGTTACTACGCAAGTTTTTTAATTTTTTTGGCTAATTTGAGGGCTGAAGCCTGAGCAACTGGGTTGCTTATAAAAAAATCTTTATAGCAGTTCCCTGACTACTTTGTCTTCTTATTGGTTTAAGTATGTCGTACACAAATACCCCCGTAACAGGAAAGCTTTAATTTATCATTCCAACTATTTTTATTTACTCACAGAATTATTAACAACTTCTTGTTTGCAGATCAATTACTGTCGAAGAAGCCAAAGAAGCTTTTTATTCAGTCAAACCGAATCTGATGGACACCGTTTGTCTCAAATACCTCTCAAGAGCATTTGGACTTCCTTCAGACAAAATCAAACCATCAGTTAAATTGGAGTTGTCTTCTGTAGTAAAGAATCTCAAAGCTGCCAGTATCTAAATACCAAACCTTAGTGTACAATGGTGTATATATACTTGTAAATATTTTCAGGGTTTTTTCTTGTCAATAATAATGGATACTCGAGCTTTTGTGCTGTTGACTGCTCTCAAATAGTTGAGCGAAACCATTATCCAATTTGGTTCTTTATAGTAGTAAATCACTTTGAAAAATTGATGATAGTAGAGAAGGTGGCCTGAGGATGATTACCGGTGGCTGGGGTAGGGAAATAGAGCAGGCGCACTCCTTTGTTGTTGAGAGTGGTTGTGCGCGATTGCTTGTTGTGAATAAGATGCCATTTGTAGTACTAGGGATGATGATGATGATGATGGTGATGATGATGATGATAATAATGATAATTAAAGTAATAATAATAATAATAATGGTCGTGATCATTGTATAAAGATGATGATGGGGAGGAGGAGATGGTGATGAAAATGATTGGGTGCTGTCGGTTTTTGGGATAATGACTTGATATTTTAGACTTTAACACAGGTGCTACGCCTGGTGTTTTTTGCAGCCGAAGTGGAGCTGATGCAGGTGCTGGTAATGGTGGTTATGCTTATGATACCGTTTGTGGTAAAGGGCTTTTAATAGTCATAGAGGCGAGTATTACGCCTACTACACCAGTAGAGATCAATTGTCATGGTTTCAGAGCAGTAACACCAATCTAATGGCATAAAACTTTCAAACAGATATAACCCCTTTCTGAATAAATTGTAATACAAAGAAGTTCGAAGAATTTTTACAAACAGCTCATTTGGGGGCACGTTTGGTATCAGCCAATTATAATTGCTTAACCAAAACATAAACCTCGTCTTGGTCTTTAATTACAAATTTAAAGCAAACGTACTACAGTACAATACATTACTGCAATGTTCTTAACCATCAAAATGTTTTAAGTAGAGTAAAGTAGAGACTCTTTTTCCCAACTATTTAAATATCCAACATGTAATTTGAATGTACGATTCATCATTTTACTATAAATGGTAAGCTAATTTAAGAATCAAGAACTGGAGTCCCATTTTTCCAACACCAGTTACTTTGGTGGCAGTAGGCTACGCGAGGGACATTATACAACAACAATTATAACACCAATAATCATTGCATGCAGCTAAAATGGAACGAGGCATGCCTATCGAACTTGAAATTATAAAATCAATGGCCAATCTAGTCTGTTAAGATACAACCAATAATTCACGACATGTGCTGATTCCTGTTGTGAAAACCATACTTATTATACGAGTTTATATGAATTTTAAGTAATTGTATTGCTAGTGCCTAGGAATCTAAATATTTCCAGTTACTTCCTCGCGGTGCGGAAGATTACATGGCATTCCAAAAAGGCCTACTGATTGAATGAATATCGCAATCCAGCAAACTACTAAAAGACATTATTAAGCAGCGTAAACATGGCATATCGCAATGCCTCGGTTAAGTGCGGCCCTCGTATAAGCGCCCCTCTCAAATGAGCGCTCCTCTCTTGGTGAAATTGTTAAATAAGCGCCCATTCTTCGATATTCAGATACGAGCGCTTTGTCGAAGACAGACCTTTACTCGGCAATGAAGATGAGGAGGGCGTCGAAGATGTGGAAATAGAAATCGAATTATGATCAAGATATTGATGATATATGAAGAAAAAATAGTATTTCAACTGAAATAAGCATTTTGTCTATATTTAATTTTTGAATTGCTTTGAAATCCATGTCATTAAATAAGCGCCCTCCTCGAATAAGTACTCGTTTTGAATAAGCCCCCACATCAGAGCCGCGAGAATTAAATAAGTAACCTGACGCTCATTAGAGGCATTACGGGTAATGATGAAAATCTACAATTACATAAATAATTCTCATGATAGATCATAATAGGTTTGAAGTATTAACAGAATCATAGTTGTAGTATTTCCATATTTGCCGCACAGTTTGGACGTTGAGTACTAAAATTTTATTACGTTTAGCAAGAAAATGCACAATCTCGGCTGTAACGCGTTCTGCTTCTCAAGACAATATTAAAACAGTCTTGTGCTTAGAACTGTCGAATGTCACTCGTCAAAGTAGAACCATCAGGTTTGAAAGATGGTTTATTTACATCCTTTGTCTTAGATAACGATCTCACTTGTCGAGTATTAGTGGATATAAATGGTTTATTTTAGCTCTGGATACCTTCCTGTTCAGATGCTTAAATGTGCAACTTAGCCTTTGACTTTAAAAGACAATTTGGGATTATCCAAAGTTTCTACTTTTCAGTAGTATGGAGGTTTAGCGTGCAGCGTGTTTTTACAGTTTATGTGGCAGATCACCACCAATAACGTATTACCGTTTCTTGATTACATACATTACTGCATTACTGAATCTCTTTTAAGCATTAAGGCAACAGGTACGGATCGTAAGTCAATTGATTGCTCAGAGAAAAGAGGGTGGGGTGACAAGTGAGCTTATGAAAAGGGCCAAAAGGCACCTGGTGTCGTAATTTCAAGTTACTCCTGTCAATATATAAGGGAGGGACGAACGTCTAAAGATTGAGGGCACGTCCAATGGCAAACATGTTTAAAATTCTTAACTATTAAATTAAAAATAGTATCAACATGCCAACATTATTTCAGTTACAAAGTACAATATTAAAGGAAAATGTACAATAAATAAGATGGCGAGGGTACAGGCATTTACACAATCGTCAAATTTAAAGTTTTCCGTTAACTTTAGATTCCAGGAAATCGAATGAGTCTACGTTCTTGGAGCTAGCATGGGGACACATATTTCAAGGGAAACTTTAGTTCAATTTAGTAGATTACGTTTAGCACAAAGAGTAACTGGTCTTTCTAATTAATGCCATTGTTACAACTTTAAATATACAATGACTGCCTTCATTGTGGTATGTGGGTTTAATATTTTATACAGAAAACTTTATTTAATTACAGATACTTAATTACCAAGAAACCCTTGAAAGTCAGTACAATAAAAGTTGTAATCAAATGAAATATATTATGATTACTTAAAACGAAATCAACTTCATTACCCAGCCATTACTATCTCTTCCTTACCTCGACTAAGTCAAGGTAATCGGACCTATGTTTACTTAATCTGACGAAAGAAAACATTTTCTGCAGTTTGACAAGTTACTCAACATAGAATATCACAAATATGAAGCTGATAACACTCGAGTGCATGTGATTTGTCCATACACAAATAAAACTAATCAAACAAACTATTATAATTTCCAGTTGATAAAGCTTCATTGTATGTAAGTATGTACTAAAACGATTCTATTTAACATATTTTACATCCGGGGTACCAAAAGACATGGTTTTGTAGCACTAAATCTAATGAGAAACTATAGAACAGACATAAACAAGTAGCACACTTGCAATCAGCTCTCTAAATGTTAGTCGATATCAACAACAAAGCTGTCTACGCTGTTTTCCTTCCTGAGAGTTTGTTCTGCAGAGACACTCTCCTGGTTGGTGAAAACCTCGACTTTAGTATCGTTCTCTGAAATATCGACATCATTGTCTAACGATGTAATGTTTCTAGGAACTGTCACAACATCTTGCTGATAGCTTTCATGAATCTCTCCGGGCAGTTGCATGTTCTGCTGTGTTTCTGTCAATGTTTCTTCATTACTGTTTTCAATAATGTCTTGTAAGCGTCTCATGTCCTCTCTATTCTTTTGCACTCTCTTATACGCATGCTGAATGATTAATATACCTCTTGTAACACCTCGAAACTTAACAAGACTATTTGAGCGCTTAACTTGCGGTTTACGACTTGCTTTATTTTTAAGGACTTCTCTTTTGATATTGTTAACATCAATATCTATTGTTTTGTTTGTGAGTAGTCGAATCACGTTTTCCATGAAAACAAAGTCTTCTGCAAACAGATCGCAATATGTGACATTTACAAACTCGTTCATTCTTGAAGCTTGAACTTGAGAAACAAACTTGAGTGCATGACTCGGCACAGACAGCTGGTTTTCATCATCGACCTTTTTCTTCTTTGCTTTCCGTGGACGTTTTGTATTTATTACTTGAACGTTGTCGGCAACATCTGAATTAACTTGCTCGGGAACTATGTCTTTCTTAGCTTTTTCATCTTCTAACTCCTTCATAATCTTTGCCTTCAATTCATCGCGCTTTTTCTCCATCTTTGCCCGTTTGGAGGATACTTTTCTCACAATCGCGTGTGGAGTCAACTCTGATTTTTTCGTCTCTCGTTTTTTTGTCCTAAATTTCTTTCTTATGTAACGCGAAACTTTTCGGCCAAATAATTTATCCATAAATGTTTTTCCAACGTCTGACAAACTGTACTTTGTTTTAACTCCTTTAAACGAGGTTGCAACACTAGAATGCGACCTTTGAATAATACTAATAAAAACATTTGCAACAACCAAGTACATCATCACAATAAAAATAAACATAAATGCTAACATGTAAGGTGAATTGTTCTGGTATTCCTCGTAACGCAATCCACCCAGAAGGAGGCTGAGAAGTGACCTCATTGTTGATGAAATTTCACTGAAGTCCTCGACTTCGCTTACAAACTTAAGATATGCATAGGATGCAAAAGCCATGATCCACACGGCAATAAAACTATAAAAGCCACCCAGTTCAATGGCAGCTGACCCCAATGTCCTCATTATAATGGTGATCCCTTTCTGAAAACTTAAGAAATGTATAAATTGAAGTACTGCTGACAATTCCATGACTGCAAGCATGTAAACAATAAGTTCGTCGAATACTGCAATCTGATAAAAGCTCACGTAGCGATAGTGATCCTCATTAAACTGCTTCAATCCATCGCTGAGATATTGTTCCCTTAAAATATAAAATCCGGCCATGGAAAGACCAGAGATGACAAATGTAATCTGATTTAAGTTCCAAATGCTCTTCAGGTATTTAAATCGCTGCCTGTATATTACAATTAGTTCATTTTTTAATGTGTATAGTACAAATAAAAGTACGACAATCTCACAAAACAAGTATCCCCATTGATAGGGGTACAAATAGCGATAAAGTCGAAATATACCCATGTCATGTCTTTGAAGCACTAATCCCATGGGCAATACATCCAATGTTACTATGAGGTAGGCAACTAAATTGATATTTGGATTGTAAACAGTCAATTCAGTAATAATAGCCCTTGAGTATTTGTCAATCCACTGACTTTGCTCCAAATGACTTTTTGACGTCTGGGCCTTTTCAAGGTCTCTGCCAAGTTCGGTCAAGTATCCACCTCCCTTATAAACAGCCATCTCACCCCAGACGGAGATGCTATTATTTACTTGTGAGCCAGACATGTATTCCCAAGGAGAATGGATAATGGATGATGGCATCGTTAGATTATTTGGCTCTTTGCTCCATTCAGTGTAGTACTTCCCAGTGTCTTCATTTGCCCATTCGTAAAAATCGTTACATTCTGGAATTACCGTTCTGAAGTCCGGTGCAATATTGCAGGAATCTGATAGAGGGAAGCAGATAATATATATTTCAATG
>JAAAKM020006888.1:0-10285 GCA_010016025.2 Alatinidae sp. Z8VKAUB7J3 | reverse complement strand
TAAAGCAACAGAAAATCACCGCCGTTACGTTAGGTTTCACTTTCCCAGCATTGAACAGTATACCAGTTTCATTATTCTCGTCTCCACTTGATCCTTCTTCCTACTTTGTTGCAAAGGAATCACATTAAATCCATCAGAATATGACTTTCAAAACACACTCAATCAATTCAATCCTATTTTCCATTGTTAAGAGCCAAGCAAAGTAAAGAGTCGAGAAATAGGAAACCCAGGAAGCCAGATGAAACTTTGATTGCTTCCTAAGCTTGAAATAACGTATTATTTTCCTAATATATGAATTTATTCCAACAGACGACTTCCTTCTTACTTTAGACATTTAATAAGAGTATAGTCATGTTTCAGGTCATATACTTGTCAGGTAGTGCTGGTGGAACTTAATTGTTTTCAACCAGGTTAATTTAATCTCCATCATCCTGGAATCTCATTAGCCCCTTCGTGAAAGATTCTTATGAAATAAAGTTAGTCCGTAGAGTTGTTGAAACCTTGTGATCCGAAACCACAGAATCATCTTGGATCTGATAACACAGTCAATGACCAGTGCTGCTGAACACTTAATACTTCCTCCCAAGTTGTACTTATTGAAACTTTTTACCTACAGTAACGATAGGCAATGATGGAGTCCAGCAGTTACCTTTGGGTAATTAGCGACTATGTCTGTCATTTATTGCTGCTTGATTGCCATTGTACCTATTCGGCAGTGTTGTAAAGCACAAAGAGATTTTTGTCAAATGCCTAAGGGAGCTTTTTACATCAAAGTGACAGGTGGCAAGTGGCACGTCACATATGCCACTTCACAAATATCTCACATTATGTTATTTTCAGACCAAAGTTGTAAATTTGCCGCTGTAAATAAACACGCCGCTGTTATTAACATTTTTCTCCTCAGTAGAGGATATTCTCGTCGACTGGTACGGACGATGAAATAGCTCTCACACGTATGCAGCTAGAGGAAGATAATGTGACGTGCAAAGTGCCACTCGGATGTGAAAGCTCCCTGAGGTTCAATCCCTAATTAAACGTTTTCGTGACATAACAACAACGTGTATGACTGTCATTTGCTCTTTTCATTTCCATAATTTTATGCTATTAAGACTCTTCCAGCCTACACATTTACGCGACGCGGAGCCATAGCTTTCATTTTATTTCATTTGATACGCGGTACTTCCAGAGTGGCTTTGGCGCGCTCATGGTTTCTTTCCATTGTTATATGGGTGTGTCTGTAATGTCTCTCTAGCGCTACCGTCACTACTATAACAGCTGAAAACGTAATAGAGAGTCATAGCTGTTTACTAAAACAGATTATGTTGTCCAAACCCACTAGGCTTATCCGACCTGATATCCAATATATTCAGATGACTTTTCTTACTAGCTATAATCATAATATCAAATACATCCGTCTTTTAAATTTCCGCTCACTTAATCAAACTTAACCAGCTCCTCTTAAGTGCCATGAATTTCATTTATGACAGCATGGGTCTGGGTCCTAGTCACATCACGTTGTCTTCCTTAACTATCCTTTAACTCGATCTGTGCCATACGAACACACGCACACCTCTGATTCGAAACTTAGAACGCCAAATTATAAAAAGGTTCGCCATAGAATAGTTACCTTGACCACCTAGATGAGTAGCAGTTCTTTTTTAGCACAATTTTTGTTAATACTTTTATTGTGGGACCATTATGGAAACAAGGTCTTTTGAACCTTTTTAATGCTATTCCTGCCAACTTTATCAATAGGGGTTTGTTTTTAATTTCTTTATTTTTATTTACTAATAAATTATATTTATTCATTAAAGTATTCTTTATATGATTACTGTTTAATTTTGTAAAGTAATTTATATCTTAAAAATTGTAATTTTGACTTTAAATTGTAATTTTTTGTTCCTTTTTTTTCTATATGGCGAAATAGATACACACATACACATACACAGCTCAAACAAAGCAATAAACAATTTTTACTGCATGGATTGAATCCTGCAAGCTGACCAGAAAACGGAAAGGGAAATTTATAAATGGAAAGTCTAAAATGTAAAAGTTTGAATGATAACTTAATGATAAAAATAGAAAATGCAATTACTACTGTTAGAGAAAACTTTGAATTTAATTTATTTCCTGTGTTGAATGAAAGAAATATTAATCGGATTTTTATGTGACAGCGGAACAGCATTTGAGAGTGTCAGTTATCTGGTTATACAAGGTTTATTGGAAATCGGTTCGACAGTCTCGCATTTATACTCATCTGCCCACTTACTTCCAAAGCACATCAAATTGGAATTACGTAAGCTTGAAGGGGTAAAAAACAGAGGAAGACAGTCTATTTTTACGTGTTCATTTTTACGGATCTTTTAGGCCTCTAGAGTGCTACATCGTGGGGGGGTCTGGTAGTAGTGGATACAGGGCGTTAATATACAGGGTTTAAAACGCTTATAGTTTTGATTGGACTAAAATTATATGGATTTGATATTTTTAAAAGTTAAAGGGAAATTCCTTATCTTGAACATCACCCAGTGTCAGTTTTTGTTCACAGTGTCTTCCAGAATCTCTTAACTTACCATAAAAAGAGAAGTGTTGCGTCGTGGCTCGGTAAAATTAGATATCCTTTCAAAAACAGGGGAGAATATATCACTAGACTTGGTCAGGAGACAAAGATTTCCGATGTAAAAATGTGTTCTTAAAGTGAGCCAGACAGGGAAGTTCCGCATTGCACAATGTGTGTGATCCCTATGGTAGTCCAGTATAGTAGGGAGTTTCGAAACAGGAAACTTGTGACTTGTATCGTTAGTTCAGCTTGTGGCTATTACATTGAATAGTAAAACGGCCCTCAGACGCTCAATAACATTGACAGTAATATTGATAAAACTGTTTATTGACAATATTAATGATTGTCCGCAGGCAATGATTGAAACATTGCCCAATATATTGACGAAATCTAAAATTCCGTTGATATTGATTAAGAATCCGTCAATATTTTGTACTGTTTCCAGCAAGTAATTGATATTGTGCCTAGACTGAAAACTTTTTAATTTATTTACACGAGTGACTTCCTGTGCACTTGAAAATTTAAGGTGTAGAGTTAGATTTAAGAGTCAGGAAACAGGGAAGAAGGATTAACTGAAGACGTACAATACCCTGTACGTCGACTCTGAAGTGAATTAAAAAGTTTAAAGATTCTGCCACACAGTGTGCTGAAACTGATCAAGTATTCAAATCAAATGTATAGAACTTCGATGCTCTAAACCTTTCTTTGGCATATTAAGTCCGTCTAGTTTGTTATTGTTTCGTTTTCGTTTGGTTGTAATAGGGAAAGGGAAGACAGCTACCCCGTCCGTTACAAAGGACACTTATAAAATGAGACAATATTGTCTATAAAATGAATCGTCTAGGGAAGACGCGAAATCTCATCAATAAATGTCCATCAATATTATTGTTAGTATCATTCAGCATCTGCGCCGCACTTAACCTCAATGTGCTATTTTTACTGCGCACTTTAAGATGTTTAATACTCTTTAAAACCATTGAGGACTGTACATTTTCAGACGGTGATAGTCCGGCAATTGCAAGCGTAGTAAAAATTGTGTGTGTATATATAATAATATCTTTTTAAATATTCAATACCATATATTGAAGCTGTTACAATTAAACGTACTAATATAACAATAGTAATAATAATCATAATAATTTTCACGAACATCGCTGTATGGAAGGTACTAGGGATGTCTTACAGTGCCTTGTAACCATTAACAATATAGTGGGCCCTACTGCACAAAACGTTATTAGTTATTTAGTCAGTCAGGTCGCAGTGTAACACGGAAGGGGTGAGGCAAGTCATAGTTCCTTATAAAGTTAAAGTGCAAGATTAGTACGTCATTTGAAATTTGACACCAGTTCCTTTAAACAAAGGACCGCGTATGATCTTACGGAGAGCGAAAGCAGGACAATATAAAACATAATTGGGAACCTCGTAGGCCCCCCTCCCCTACTTGGTACGGACATGGTAGCAATAAAATGTCTAGTAATTAGTTTCGCAGATCGATAGCAATGTCTCAGAGGCTAATAAACCAGTGATGATAAATTTGATGTCAATACAGACATTGCTGATACTCTTCCCAAAGTACAAATAAAGTTGAGGGTGGGTAGAAAGCAGTTATTCTAAAATGAGACCGATAAGCTTCTTAATTAGAGGTGATTAGACAGGCTTAAAATGCTCAGTCCCAATTAAAGGGATGATTAGGCGCCGAAGTATTCTTTAGTTTCAAAGACTAATCATTTTAAGCAAATTTTAAAGGCAGACAAGACCTATTTGTGCCTTTGGTAGTGGTATTAGGACAACAAACCATGAGAGCTAAATTCCTTTGAAGATACATAGACCATGATGTTAAAGAGAAGAGAATCTACAAAACAACAAAAATCAAACGGGCTCATGTAAGTCCTTTGACTGGTAAATTCAATGGCTTTTAAGATTCTCATGAGTTCTATAACAACAGTTTTGTGTGTGATGATAAAGAGCGAGACAATTCCAAGATTGTATCCATATCACCATTCTGATAATCGTTTCAATAGTACAATAAAAATATTTTCTTTGATTTTAAGATGAAACGTTACCAAAGCACGTTTTACCTTGGTTGTGATATAAAAGAAAGACGGCAGCCTTCTGGTTTTAGGCTCTAAAGAACATTTCATAGTTATGTAGGTCTTAACATCCGATCAAACTTGAAACCTTGAGGGAAGTAGAAGGTTGTGCACAGGAGCTTTAAGGACAACAAGATCTATTCTGAACACAAAGTTTTTGCCATCTGCGATAAAGACCCAGGGGCAGCGAGAGTCAGTAGAGCCAGTAGAGACGGGATTCTAAAAAACAGCAACAAAAATTTCCATAAGGAGCTAGGAGAGCCTCCATTTGTTGCTTTCCTAGGCTGCCTCTCTAATCTGCTCATTACTTATTCATTACAATCCATTTTAAAACCTACAAAAAGATCGATCGTAAGGTACAACATACAATTTGATTTGCCCTCTCAAAAATACTTTAACAAGAGGAATAAAATTCCGGAGACTTCTTTTGAGTTTGGTAGATGAATACACATTTTTGACTATTATTATTTTAAAATATAAATAGTTTTCGTGGAAAACATAATTACCAAAATAATATGTATTATGAGCTTTTGTCTGATTTTTTATTTGATCATGTACACTGTAAATTTTTTGTTAATAGGGTATTTTCTTTTTCGAACCACATGCCTTCTAATATTACACAGTAAAAACGCGGGGAACATATTCTTATTCTTAAAATAAATGGTTAATAGAAATCTTTCCAACAACAGACCCTCGTCGATCACCATCTTCTGCGATGAGGTACACAGACAGTCTACTACTTAGTCCAGGAAATGGCATCTAATTTGCCCACATGTTCGTCATCGACAGTATACATTAAGGTAACAAGGTGGTAGATTTTCTTGGTCATACAAGGAATGAGGTTAGGAAATAATAGCAGGGTCACAAAAGATCTCTATCCTAGATTGTACGTGACATACATTTACTTAATGATCCTACTCTGTGCTTCAGAGTGACAGCAAATCTTAATTTTCGCTTAGCGATGATGAAGTCATGATCTTGCCACATCGAACTATAGTGCCTTAACTATTTTATTGCTGTTAAACATATCTCTTAGTTTATCAATAATAACTTTTCATGTTATGAAGCTCATCTGTAGTATTAAACTAAGATCAAGGGAGACCATGAATTTCTTGAGGGCACTTTAAGTATGTAGAACATTCAGTGCCTTGCTTCTAAATCTATTGTATATCATGATAAAACCATTTCCTTTCCTTAGTTCATATTTCTATGGTAATATGAAAACATAAACCACCAAAGTATTACGAATTTCTGAGAGTCTTTCATATTAATAAAAAGACCACCGTTATATTTACAGTCACAGATTAAATTCTTTGTAGATTTTGGTAACTTAAAATGGTTTTATATCAAAAGGATGAGAGTTAAGATCAATTTGTTTCTGTCCTTAGGCAATTAAAACATTCTTTATTGGAACCCTGCTATGCAAAATGTACAGTTGTGTCTTACTCTGATCCTTCTAGGGTGGCAGACAATTAGGGACAATTGATCAGATGTGCGCACCCAATCATAACAAATAGCTCTCTCTGTCGTTATACGTCCAAGAAAGATTGATATCACTCTGCAAATTTCGTAAACAAACAATATAAAATCGATAGAAAGAGTTCTCTCCTAAATTTCCAAAGACGTTTGAATCAATTGCAAATTGATCACCTCTCTTTTTAACTGCTGGTTATTTCAGTATAGGCCTACTGTTATGCTTAATTTCAGTAGACTGTTATTGTGTACTTATCAAAGGGTTATTCGATTATACGTGTTGATACTTTGCAATAGAAACTATTCTATTTGGCGTTCTTATATTTGTAACAACAGATGAATTATATATGACAGTTGATACTAATTCTCACAGATTTCTAGTTGTGATTGCTCCTCTACTGTAGATTCTGTCCATATTGTAATGGATTTTCCTCAGTCATTCACTTTTATTTGTACCTATAGACCATGGTATAGTTCAGACCCATGATTTGAGTGCTGTTAGGCCTTCTCGACTCCACCTCTTGCCTCTAATAGAAGTAGTAGATCAAACGCTCTGCCCCTAAAACTAACAAGAAGGTTTACATTGCTCCGAAGACCTCAAAGAACTCTTTGACATCTACTTTAGAACATGTCTTCTATCAGGCTTACTAGGTCCAACAACCCCTCTCTTCACGTTAATCTTGTCCGTCTGCACTGCGTCTATAGAAGCATTGTTTGGGGATGTTGTGCTTCAATACTGCCATCAATCCTTAATTATGTTGCAAGATTAAACAAGGTTCTGCAACCCCGGCCACTCACAGAAAGCTTTAACAAGTGAAGCAATGCTCTACAGTGAGATGTTCTGCACAAACCAAAAATTAGCGACACCTAATCACATACTAACAGGTGCCTTTTAATACTATAATAAGCCTTTTCTGCCAGGTGCGCTTGCAGGCTGTTACACATCTGTGACGTTTTTGATCATAATTCTTTCTATTACCGATTGATTCGCTTAAATATCAATCGATTGCTTCGAGTATCTATTAAAATGTGTATAAATTGTCAAAAGATATAAAACTTGTGAAGATAAAATAGAAGAGAAGAGAAATTTTTTGTTTTTTAGACCTCCTCCCCTCAAATTTTGGTGGCGCCGCCCCTGTATTCAAGCCCTCAGGCTTTATATTATTCTTGGCTCCACCAAACCTTTTCTTTTGTTACTATTTTTGTAATTAACGTAAAAACCATGTCTTAAGGTTGTTACGTGTAGGAATGAACTTTCCTTCCTGTCATTTTCGATCCTAATCTTGCATTGTTAGAAGATATTGATATAATTCCTCGGAAATTGTTATTGATAAGGTATCATTATCACACAAACGAGAGAGTTTGTCGATTACGTCAGGTTGAACGGAAAGTGTGCTGTAAAAAATGTGACTATATTATCTGCTTTTGATAAGTCATATCATCATAATCGCAAAGTATTAGATCTTGAACGTGTTCACTCTTGCCGCTTGGGTGAACAGTTAAACAAAAATAAATGCAGGATTGCCCACCAACAGCCCTATGTTTGGTGGAAGGCAGCAAAGACTTATGATAGATACAAAATCCCAAGCTAAAGGAAACAGCCCATTCTGACCAAATTCTATTTCTAACGCCAAGCACACTATAAAGGATAATGATTCGGTGATAGGGGAGCTTATTTTTTGATAACCCAGATTTTAATCGTCAAAAGATCGTTGCTCTCTTGTCGCAAACAACTTAAGGTCGTTGTTTCCTCTTGTAATTCAAGAATCAGTTGCCACGAAAGCAAGTAAACGATTGCTTTCCAGAAATTAAAACAATCTGCCTTTTCCGTGACGAGTCTCCAGAAACGTAAGTAAAACGGAAAGTGCACTGAAAGGTGTAACCGTATCATCTCCTTTTGATAAGTCATATCGTCATAGCGACGAAGTGGTAGTTCTTGTATGTATCAGCTCGTGTCGGTTCACATAAGAGTAAAACCCGTCGCTAGGTTTGAGAGAAGGACAAGCAAGGAGATCGTTTTACTTTACTTTTGCCAATTCACATGCCCGATCCATTCTTTGCAAGCGCAAATAACCAAAACGGAGCATTTCCCGTCAGAAATTCGTTAACGGGGGTTTACGTCCATCTTGCTAGTTGTGACACTTCAGTCTACAGACTTCAACATATAATTATCATGCCCACGATACAATCCCCGTGCTTGCTAAGTAACCTGATCTCCCCTTGGTATCAAATAGCTGTCAAAGTTTTCACCTGTCATCTTCATCATAGAATTTCTTGGTCAGAACAAAAGAGGCGGCAGCAATTCAAATGATAGTCGGAAACCAATAGACAAAACTCGTCGGAAAAGTACAAAATTTTTTGTTACTTTCCGACGACTTTTGCTTTGGTATATATCCATCAAATTTTAACTGTTAGAGCCAAGTAGTAGCGTTCACATGCAAGAAAACCTGCCTTTAACATACCAGACGCTGGTCTGGCGACGGATTGTACTCCTATGTGAACAAGGCTTAAACCCATATAAATGTAGGTTTACCCTTCAATAGCCTTGTGTTGTAGGAAAGTAACAAAGGCGTATGCTATATATAACGATACAAGCTTATATGGAATTATATCGAGCGATCTATTTTAACCAAATTCTATTTCTAAAGCCAAAAGCACTACTAAACATGATGATCCAGCCATGAGGCAGCTCAGACTTCATTTACAAGTTAATTGCTTTCTAGCCACAAGGGGCCATAGCAGTTCGCACGAAAAAAAGTAAACCATGCTTTGCGGAAATAAAGAAGTTGAATATTCCTTGACTAGTCCCGGAAGGCATACGCAGAAAAGAAAGAGTGCTGTAAAATGTGATCATAAAATCTGCATCCATAAGATATCCAGTATCTTCATTATGACAATGTATCAGTTCTTGCATGTGTCACCTTTTGCAGGTTTGATGAAGACTTGAGTATATAGATATATCGTGTTTTATGGAATATTCCAAGAAAAATTTCGAGCAACATATTTTTAATGGCTAGAACGATACTGACAAAAAGACTCAGATATAGGACAACTCTTTCTTTATAACCCAGACTTACAGATACAGATGGCAAATGTATACAGATACTGTCTTGTAATTAAAGCAATGTGAAGTCGGTGTTTCTTCTGTCAGTTCCTGAGTCAGCCTTTATGAAATGAAGTATACCGTTGCTTTACAGATGAAACCGGATCTGCCTGACCTATGCCGAGTCTTAGATAATATACGGTAGGGGTTTCAGAAAATAGGTGGTTTATGCAATTCTCACTTCCATAATTAAAATCTTTTAAAACACTATCTCTTTTACAAAGTTTATATTTAGACCGAGATACATCGTGTTTAATGGAAGTATTGAATTAGGCAAGAAGGCGAGGGGAGAGTCCTGGATTCGTGCCTCGCACTAAACACTATTTCCTGTAGCTAGACTCTGTTGTCAAGTATCTGGTCTCCGAATGCAAGATCTTGGCCTAGCATATCAGCCCATATTGGGCTGGTTTAACAAATTGGTTTGTAGAATCTTTTATGACATGCGTTTAGTTATAGGAACATTTTAAAAATAAAATGTTAACACGAACTTACCAAATACTTTTACTGACGCTACTGTTTGTAATTGTTTAGCATTGTCTCATAGCAGCCCCACGATTTGTAAGTTATGGCTGTTTAGCATCTTACATTTGCTTCTGCTTATCGTTGCCAGGAATTGCTCAATGTGAGGAAACGGTTCTTTTTGAAACATTTTGTGGTTTTTCGGATGTTCTGTTTTGGACGTAAAAGTTTGTTAGAGGCTTTTGTATGACGCCATTGTTTTCCAAACTAGTACAGGGATCTGGAAGCGCGTTTGAAGTAAGTTGGTCGGAGCAAATAAAAGGAACTGGCATCGAGGGGGCACTCTCTGCTCCGAAAATTTTGAGAGTTGTGAAACGCCTATTTCTATCAATTTAAAGCGAGGATTACAGAGGTGGAATATTGGTCACAACGTTTTCACACTTTTCAGGGGTTTTCCGGAGAAAAGTGGTGGTCCCTGAGCCCTACCCACCCCCCGGTTTACGGTCCCTGTAGTACTCAAGCCTTCACAGTTCAAGAGTCACTTTAAATATGCATAAATATGAGGTCCGTTTTAAAAAACATTACTGCCTATTATTTTTAGGC
>JAAAKM020006887.1:0-10285 GCA_010016025.2 Alatinidae sp. Z8VKAUB7J3 | reverse complement strand
TCATAATAACTTGAAATAACACTTGAGCCGCTAATAAGCAACCAATTGGCTGGCTAGATTACAAAATCACCTGAATATACCAGAAAGTATTCAACAACGGGGGACTTTGTTACAAAATTTTGAAACCGCGGTATGAATCCCCTCCAATTACATTTTATAACTGTGTAGCCCCCTACATTCACTTTTATTCCCCATTTCTGCTTTGAATATTAGAATATATTTGTTATATTAACACTTAAATTAATTTCAAGGTAAAGTCTGTGCAAAAGAAGCCATAATATCAAATAAACAGAGAGAAAGTAAAGACCTTTGCGATTTTCGACCAAAAATTACTAACTTTAAACTCACGCATCTTTTAAACTTTCACACTGAAACCTTTCTGGAGCATGTGCTACACTATATCTTACTGTTTGATGCTGATAAAGCCCGAACATGTTGATTTACAAAGGAGTAAAAGTAGCATGATGGACCGCAAAGCCATCAAATCACATTTTTACAGCGCAATTGCGCCATTTTCAATTTTATCGGAGGCCTGGGCCGAGTTTCAAGAAATGGGTTTGCAACATTAAAAGTACAAGTAAATTCTACCTCAAAGATTTCGAAAGATATAGAAATTTTAATTTCCTGACGTCATTGTCTATTTGGCGTAGATTTTAGTCAACACAATTCACGTGACCTCTACTTTAATGCCAATTTTCCCACTAAATCTACTCATTTCGGCCTAATAATGCTTTGATCCATAAACTAGAATAGTTTTCTCTACTTGAAATTTGCAATGGCAATTAGTCCCCCCCTGCCGGAGCCATTTTCACCCTCCAGCTCATGGACTATTAGTTTTGAAAAGAACACTAGAGAAATAGAAAATATGTCACCACCGGGGATCGAACCCTCGACCCATGCTTTATTTTCTATTTCTGTAGTGTTATTTTCGAAACTAACATTTTAAATCCTCTCTTCTCGATGATACTTTCTAACTTTAATGGGCTTTGGATTGGTGAAGGGCTTGAGGGCAGTTCGTCCTTGGTCAAGTCACATGGCGCAGAGAGGCTGGTCTCCAATTGTGTTGAGCTGGATGTCGATGTCTACCAGTGGATGATTGGGGGCTAATGTGGCGACAAGAGAAATAAAAGTATGTTAACATCGGAGGTCACCTAGCTTAGTTGGTAGAGAGCACGCCGCGAAAGCGTAGGTCATGAGTTTGATCGCCGGTGATGACATATTTTCTATGTTTCTAGTGTTCTTTTTAAAATTAGCTTTAGTTCCTGGTAACCTACCTATGTAAATGTATTTTGTGCAAGTGGCCTCCCTTTCCACATGTTTTGACCTTAATATTTGCCCCGAATCAAAAAGATAGCAAAAAACGTTTTTATTTCTTTTAGCTTCAACATCTGTTCGTTTTGGTCATTTCTCAGCATAGTCTTTGATTAATTCCTATTCAAAGGGTTATTTTTGGACGTTTTAAATACAATTTTCAATCAATTTAAGTAGTCGATTTAAAGATTTTTTTACATTTCTTCTCGTATCTTTAAAAACAATTATATTTATTGCATTTTTATATTTTTTAATAATATATATGTATATATACATACATACATACATACATACATATATATATATATATATATATATAGACTCCCAAAACCTGTCTGTCACTCTGGTAGTAGTCTCTGTGCGTTAAATTCGGGACGTCCATAAATACTTTGACGCCTCAAAACCTGAAGTCCCGTAACAAATTAACGTTTAACGTAAATTGTACGAAGGCCGTCCATTATGGTAAAATTCAACATGTATAGATGCTAGACTCATACATATCGTCACTTGTCTTGGGGCAGATCGTTCGTCTTTCAAAAAATTCTGTATCTATAAAAGGCTTCGCCGATCTCCGAAAAACACACACTTACACACAGTTATGCACACTCATACTGTTACAAACTCACGCATATGACGGAGAACATATATTTGACAATTATACTCCGCATCAAGTCAAGGGAGTTTTGTTGTTCTCTCTCGCAATCGCCGTTCAAGAATAACGTCCTTCAAACCCAAAAAACGGACGACGATGAAGATCTGAAATTAAACCTAATTACAACAAGCCGTCTCTAATAACGAACTCAGGTATGAATGAAATTTATAATTATCTTCACTTTAATACTTTTTATGAACGGTATAATTTGAGTTCACTGTATTTATAAGATTTCTCTTGTGATACATCAAATTTATTGTCTTCTTATTCCTTTATCGCATCTTTCGCAGGCCATTCTCTTCTTGCGGTGACTCTGTAACACTAGCTATACATATAAATATTATATAAAGCTAAAAAAATACACATTTTCTTTACGTTTTGATGTTCTCTTCATCAGATTGATTATCTTTCCAAGTATTATAGACCTGCTTTAATACACTGATGAAGTACAAAACGTATGCACGAGGGGGTAATTACAAAATACAAATACAACATGACAAATAGATCCAACAACAGACTACTAATTAATTATTGTACTAACAGATATTTCATGTAGCAAAAATAGAGGAAATAACAAAAGACGAAGAAGAAAACAAACAACGAATCGTCAAGAGGGCTGTTAAAAGAAAAATAGGAATTAGAAAGAAAACATTAAGTGCCAACTATACATACAAGAGACAGAGCGGAAAAAATAAAGTAAAACAGATTGTCCTATATTTTATAAATTTTTTATATATATATAATGCTATCAAGAGCTCACTCAATAATGTTCATAAAAATTAATAAAAAACACTAGGTCAATGACGTTTCGAAGTAATTCTTTATCATAAACTATTCAATTGCACTACACGGATCGTCTTTAATAGTAATGACAAGATAAGATAAAATAGCAAACGAAATTATAACTTTTAGAATCAAAACCTTAAGGGAAAGTGTGTTATTAGTCACCTTTCTTTAAAAAGTGGCTGAGAAGAGAAGAAAGGTGGTGGTAGTGTACTACTAACAAAAAACGTGATGATGCCAATGACACTGACAGTTAAACGCAACAAACCTCAACAAACAAATTACAAGCACGTTGAAGAAAGTAAGTGGATGATGAAAGAAAGCGAGGTACGAAAGGGAAAGAAGCAACTCTAAAACTAATAATACTACTCAATCAACAACGTCTCTAGTGCTTAACTCCTGTGCAATGAAACTGCATAAACTATACTACCAAAATTTCTTCCTGTATCTGCTTTCTACTACTATTCTATCTATATTTTTAACCCTAAGGTCCTTTTCATACCTCATGTGGCCCGCCTCTAAAATAGCATCAGGCCTGAAGGTCCAATGGTTGGGGCGTTGGTTTAGTTATTATGAGGTCGTGGGTTCGAATTCCCCCAGCTCCCTTAATTTACAAGCTATTGTGGTAGTGTTCAACCCGGTTCTAGGAAAAAAATACCCCTGCAAAAAAGCCCCCTGGAACCCCCCGAAAAATTGCCCCCCGGAAAATTGCCCCCGAGGGAAAAATCCCCCCAATAATTCTTTTTCATCTCACGTTAGGGTGGCAAACTACTGGAGCACATACAAGAGAGCATATGATCTGACTTATTGAACACAGTTTTTGTTTCTGTACTTTAGATAAGGGCTTCTTATGCACTTTTAGTACATGACAATTGATTACTCAAGTCTTTCTTTACTGATCATTAAGGTTTTACTTTCCAATTTGTGACCAAATCAGGTGCGGATTTAGGGGTGGACGGATCACAGAGGAGTCTTGCCATTTCTATCGCTAAAGCCTTTGGTATTGGAATCTCCCTCTTCTCTCTTTAAACTTCAAATGAACTCGGAGGCGGTGGCCGAAACTTCTATTGAATGTGTGTGCAATAGGACAGTCTGCACAATTATTTGTTATATTATTATTTACAGACGTACAATTTATTTAATACATTTTCTGATTGTTATCCGTCAAGAATTTTTACTCGTTTATTAACAAATTTGCGCAATCAAAACTATAACGGCCGTCTTTCCGCGACGGGGATGGCGGAGAGGACTTTGTCTCTATGTGGCACTACTTGCATGACTGCAAAATCTATTGAATTGTACTGGGGCAACAGTTATTCTCTGCTTCCTAAATTGTCTTTGCACGTACTTACTTTGGAGTACAGTCGATCAGTAATGCAAGGGTATCTTCCTGGTAACAACGAGAAGCCTACAGACAGCAGTGGTTCCAGGGTTTAAATGATTCCCTGCGCATAAGGGGAATATGACGTAACATTTAGGTTACCCTACTTGTTGAAATGCTTGGCTGTTTTACTTGCAAGCTGAACAATGTCGCGCGTTTTTACCGCGTAACAACTTATTATGCAAATATAAAAACTATTAGAGAAAGCGTTACTACGTGATAGGACTGTATATACTGTATGCCTAAAGGTGATAAGCGCTCGCACCTCCACCATGTATTAGACATTTTCTATGTATTAGTTTTTATGGGGGGCTTTTTTCCGGGGGGCAATTTTCCAGGGGGCAATTTTCCTCGGGGGCAATTTTCCGGGGGGCTTTATCCGGGGGCTTTTCCTAAAAACGTTCAACCCTTTGAGAATTTGTAAAAGCACAGTATTTTCCCTCCCCATCTTCTTTCCCAGCCAGCCCACCACGGTTTTGTTGGCTGGGGAATGTTTTAATATTTACAGTTCCAAGGTCAAGGCTCAAAATTTTTGAGAGGCGTTGGCTATTAATATGTTAAACCCACATTTCAAAATGTTGTTTCGCACTTGTTTCTCACAGGCAAGCAGCAACGTCGTAACACAACATTTCGTATAAAGACTTTTTCAGGTCACCTACGGAATGGACTATTCACCGTTCAATTCTGTGTTCAACGTTCAATGTGCTCTTGTATGATCTGTATGTAAAACTGTACTTTCAGCTCATTGCTGTTGACCTAGCGTGTCTATTGGGTTATATCTTTCTCGTCAATTCTAAGATATATTTTCCTGTATTAGTTATTGCCCAAATTTAAGTATTCTGATCTGTTCTCTTACCCCTTTCAATCATGTTTCCTGAACAGGTGCTCTCAGAGAATAAAAATTCATAAATTCTATTTTTTCTCAAAATCAAACTGTCACTTCATAGTACATATCATTACGGAATCGTAATTCTGCTTCCTTGTGGTATATTTGGCGTACTTCAAAGTTTCCTTCTTAACCATTTTTTCTCCACTTATTATCATGCACGTGAGCTTTTGCGCAAATGTTGCCTCCCATTCGTTCACATCTGCCTTCTTATCTTACACTATTTTCTTTTTACAGTCACAACACTCCCCGCAAACTATTTGTATTTCCGGAAATCGATCCAGTTAAGTAGTGCCCTAGCATTAATATGGAAGCTATAGTATAGGGACGTCATTGGAAAATAATTTCCGTCTTGGTGGCATGGAGCGTGGTGTACTGGCAGCACATCAGTGCCGCATCGTTCGACTCCTCGTGTTCTGATAATATTTCTGCGATGAAGATTTTCCGTTACTGGTATTATCCTATAATCACGACAGTAAAGATTAGGATTCGTTATAATAAAAACGTTCCAAACTTAAAAACTCAAAAATCCCAGATCTGTCATTCTTGAAAACTCATGCTAGATCTTTTAATTTATAAGGGATTCCTCATCGCATTGCCGTAATTAATCCGTGGCAATAGACGAAAGTATAAGTACAGTCAAACCTGCCTATAGCGGACATACTATATAACGGACACCTGGCAATAGCGGACGTATTTTATGGGAAGGGGCCGAATCATGATAAAACTCTCATAGAGACACCTCTATATAGCGGACACATTTTCTAAGAACCTCTTCAACATTTGCCATAGAATTAACCCGTATATAGCGGACACTGTTATTTTACTCGTATTTAAGCCCCCTAGCCCTATAGCTCTGTGGCCCCTGAGTTGTCAGAAGAATAGAAAGCGATGAAATTCATGATATGTATTTTTAGGAACAATGCAACTATTCGAAACACTTTTCTGATTTAGCATCTATGTTCTTAGCTATTTTTTTGAATGCTTCTTCCAACAAAAGTAGCAAACGAGCATCGTCATAAAAAGGTAAATCCATTCGTATTTCCAATCCAAGTTCTCCACCTCTATTTTCCCTCTTCCCTGAAACTTTTGCACAGATACAACTGTTGTGAACCTTGAGAAACGTCTAGGGAAGTTTATTCCGATTGAACGGCACGTGCCCGACGATTTCTTTGTAATACGGTCGTCGATTATAACTGCCACTGCATCCTTGTCTTACATATTTCTTTGACTCTTGTTCGCAAATCAACAAATTATCCCCCAACAAGTAGATTCAACACATTTTTTAATTTTTTTTCTTCGCGAAAATATTGAAAACGTCTATATAGCGGACACCTATTAATAGCGGACACTATTTCGAGGAACGGCAGGTGTCCACTACAGACAGATCCGACTGTATTAAGTCTTGACAAGCAAACGATTTGAGTAAGCAACGGACAAGCCTTTGTCTTTTATGGATATGTATATTTAAGATCAGGTAAAATTCCTATATTGCTATCTTAACCACAACTATCTCGATGTAATTCTTTGATTCACTGCAATTTAGAGATAGAATACGTTGACTGCATTGTACTGTCAAATATTTAATAAGTACAAGGAGAGGTGGATATCTACAAAGAAGAAAGAAGTCACCAAACTTGGTTTTTGCAGTTTGCAATAATTAAAAAATTAACGTTTGCCACATTTCTGTATGTGGGCTCCCACATGCCAAAAAGACATTAGTGATATACAAATATATTTTAATACAAAATTCTCTTAAAATGTCCGGCATTTTTTCTTGGGTGGTTGAGAATCCATTCTAAATAGAATGCGTACACAGCCACTGATAAAGACGTAGAATGTGAAGAACACCCTGACGAAAAAGGAAAGGGAAACAAATTAGTTGCAAGGTATTTATTAATCTTGGGAATTTATGAAACAAATACTCTATATCATTATTTGCTCAGGAACGAAATACGCACTTCTTTCAAATAAGAAAGTTTTGAATGATCTCCAGGCACGTAGCCAGGTTGGCGGCGATGTGCCCGCCCAATAGATAAACATGCCCAATGCCCAATGTCTCTCAAATGCATTTTTGAGCCCTCTAGGAACTGTAAAAATCAAAATTTCCACCGCCAATAAAACCATGGTGGACTGGCTTGGAAGGAAGGAGGGAAGGGAAGAGGTTTTGCTTTGAATTTCACCCCCCTCCTCCCCATCCCCTCAAAATTTGACTGGCTGCGTGGCTGATGGTCTCATTCCTTAAACTTTTATAAAATGTCAGCACTCTATCTTGAAGGCCCCGAAGAAAAAATGCATTGGCGTGTGATGGAAGTGCCTGAGAGTTTCGAGACAAAAAAATGGCAAACTTTGTGAAGTGACGTCATAAATTTAAATAAAAAACACTAGAAAAGGAATAGAAATATAGAAAAAATGTCAATAATATGTGATGTGGGACATAGTTGGGAAAAACAAATACGGACGTTACGGAAAACAAGTAAAAGTTCAGCACTTTGGGCACCACTAACGAAAAAGAGAGAATCCGAATATAAAGTCTTTTAGCTTGCATAGAGTAGGTTTACGTAAGGAATGCGTATCCAGCCCCTTGGACCAAAAGATGAAGGTTTGAACGCGCTCTTCTCAATCCCCTGAACTGTTGGTCGCTATACCCTGCTTAATAGCGTAGATTCTCGATCAAGCGTTCTAAAATGGCCGACTTTGCTTTCCGCTCCAAATCAACTTTCTGTAATACTAATGGAGTGCTGCGTATTTTCATTGGTATGTGTTGATTGATCCTCCCCTCTAGTCTCTTGGCCGTACGGCCTATCTTCCGTGCTCCACAGCGACATTCGTATTCGTACACTACATTAGTATTGTCATGGGTAAGTAGTGCGTCCTTTGACCAGAAGATAGGATTGGTCTCCTTGTGGATACACTCTTTGGCTCACTAGAGGCTTAGCACGATTTAATGCCTTTCGTGATGTTCTTTTCGTAAACTCAAACAATTTTCCTTGCTATGGCAGTCTCAGGTAAACAGGGCAGCATCATGAACCATAAGCATGGATAGTATCTACCCTTGCCGCCCGTAAGATTGCGTTCAAGACTGGTTCGGGGTAACCGTTTCCAAAGAAGATCGATTTTATGATCGCCATTTCTACGTCTACGTAGTCATGGGAACATATTTTCTTTGCTCT
Organism: Alatinidae sp. Z8VKAUB7J3; assembly: GCA_010016025.2. Classification (NCBI taxonomy): domain Eukaryota; kingdom Metazoa; phylum Cnidaria; class Cubozoa; order Carybdeida; family Alatinidae; species Alatinidae sp. Z8VKAUB7J3. Next base: position 2,099 of record JAAAKM020006887.1, on the reverse strand, counting down.
TTGCTCAATCATTTGTCCAAAAGCCGCCCTGCGCTTTTTCGGGGAGAAAAAATAATGTATCTAATGCACTTTGCGGTAAACGACAGTTTCGTTGAAATACTCGTAACGAAACCATTAACAGGTATAAATTCTGTCCTAACAATTTACTAACATTCTTGAAAGCTTCACTAACAATATGATAATTTTTGGGAGTATTTCAAATTCAGTACCACCGACAAGTTATTTAAGTTGACCACAAGAATATCTTATTTCAAAGGCTGCCTTCCTAAGGTGAGCCATAGCAAATATGAATAACAAAAGGTTCTCATTTCATGAGACATCAAGACTCTCTCGTTAAATAGCAACAGATGCTTCTGTCGATTGCCATGCATGATCACGTTGTCCAATCAGGGGTACGATTTCCTAAGAGGGTTCTAATAAAAGGTGATTACATGCATTACTTACATTTCCCCTTGCCCAATAGTAGGGAGATGCATTAGTCAGTAGGTAGACATATAGGTTCCTTTTGGTAGATTTAGAGTATGGTAGTCCTTCCTTGGTCAAGTCACATAGGGCAGAGAGCCTGTTCTCCATTTCTGTTAAGCTGAAATGTTGATGTATGTCCATCGTTGAATAATTGGGAGTTCATGTGGTGACTGGAGAAATAGAATATGCTCAAATCGGAGGTCACCTAGCTCAGTTGGTAGAGGACACGCGGCGATAGCTTGAGTTACGGGTTCTCCCGTTGGTGACACATTTTTTATTTCTCTAGTGTTCTTTTCAAAACTGGCACTTCAAATCCTCTTCTCTCGATGAAGCTTTCTACTTTAACGGGCTTTGGACAGTTTGAAGGGCTGGATAGCAGTCCTTCATTGGTCAAGTCACATGGCGCGTAGAGGCTGGTCTCCAATTGCGTTGAGTTGGATGTCGATGGCCACCGGAGAATGACTGGGAGCCAATGTGACGGCGAGAGAAATAAAGTATGTTCACATCGGAGATCACCCCGCTCAGTTGGTAGCATACACGCTGCGCTAGGTTCGATCCCCTGGTTGTGACACATTTTCTAATTTTTTAGTTTATTTTCAATGGATATTTCTGCGGGGGCAGATATATCTTTAAATTACAGTAGTTTGACGTAAAATAGGGGTGGGGGGAATTAAGTATGCTCCCTAGACTGACGTCTAATTAAAGATGGAATTTTTGCAGAAGGAAACAAATTCATGGCCTGAAAATAATCCTTTAGCTTAAGTAGATTTTTAGTGACGTTGTAAGACGAATATAGTGGTGGAGAAGTGTTCTTTCAATATGTTATGCCGAACTGGTGATTTTTCCATATTTTTGTATATGAGGGTATCCGATGTTAGTGGGTGTAGACATTTTAAGACAAAAGCTATGTTTGGCAGAGGTAGTGATTGATTGGAATTGAGCATGTTATCTTTTCAAAAAAACGAGATTCAACCCTGCTACACTTAAGCGGAGGAGGAGAGAAACTTACCTTGTTGTTTAGAGTCGACAGGGTCAATCAGGTCAGTAATTAAGTAAGTTAGTAACCTGATTCAGAAAACGCAGGGCTCTAATTGATCAACTGCAGTAGTCCAATATCTAAATTTTTGATAAATAAAAGCCAATTTTCGTCACAAGAAAAAGATTTGAAGATGCAATATTATTCATGTAGAAGAGCCGAGTCTGTCGCCACTTCCAAAATGAAACAAATTGAACCCCCCCGCCTCTCCTCAAGGCTTATGCTATAATCTATGACGACCTTCCAGACGACAGTCTCCCAGTTCTATCCAAGATGTGGAAATCTACTGCTTTGAAAACCAGTTTGAAAGGTGTGTTATTATGCCATGATAAAAAATGACAAAGTGCTTTGCTAGGGAAGGAAGGAATAATGAATAAATGAAGAAGAAATGGAAGCAACGAACAGTAGAAGAAAATAGTTTGTTAGTGGTACAAAACAAGAATATTGCACGAAATAGCGAAAACATTGTGTACTTAAAAAGCTTTTTTCGTCTGACACTCCTTAGAGTAGGCCCTACTAAAGTCAGAATGACCGAAATGGAATGTGTGAAAGAGTATACCCAACTGTATTTTGAAGGAGCCAATCAGAAATTGGACTG
>JAAAKM020006884.1:0-10286 GCA_010016025.2 Alatinidae sp. Z8VKAUB7J3 | reverse complement strand
GGATAACAAAAAGTTAATTCACTTTTTAACAAAAAAATCGTTGATGTTTGTCTGCCATGCATGCATCTGAGTGTCGAAAAACTGGCTGGTTAAATGGTCGACTCCCTCAGTACAGTGCTTCATAAAATATCCATCGTTCTTTTCTAAAGCAAATAGCTTAAGCTGGCAAGTCAAAATAAAGTGTGAACCAAATAAACATCAGGTGTTAAGCAGAACTGATAGGTTTTAAGCAAATCATTGCAGTGCAGTCACTCTAACAAGGGTTAGATACACGGGTCCATCGGTCATTGCATCATGTTGATGACACTTCTAGTCCTGCGAGGATGTCATTGTTTGCCCGTATCACACAGTGTTTTCATGGGCCACAGACTACCAATCACTGCCCGTAGTTCGCAATTCAAAGCTGGCCATTAAATGCAAAGTTTAAATGCCGAGTTTACTACAAATTTTCGCAGGGACTTTGATTTTGCCACCGCATTTCAAAGCTGCCCTTAAAAGGAAGCTGGCCGCAAGCTTGTCTGTATCCTGTCATTCTTTGTTATTGTCTATGTCCCACCCTTAGTACCCAATGTACTATCCTGCAAAAAGAAAATCAGGACCATGTACCCACCGGGCATAGGTGCAGGGTACTTGACAACACCCCCCCATCCCCCTGGAAGGCTGATTTGCAATTTAGCAAGCTACATATTAGCTTTCAAAGAAACTCTCTCGCAGGAGGAATGCTGATGTGAACTTCATGGCCTGTATTGCAAGGCAATAATTTTTTCTATAATGCTAGGTAAAATCTGAAAAAAAAAATCAATTGACACATTCAAATTGCACATTGAATAACTTTAAGGCAAATTTTCATAGGTTTTCATTTCAAGAACATAATATTTCCAGATATATATCGAATGAAGTTCAGCAACTCGTATAAAGCATCAGATTTCTGAATAGTTGACTGGCTCACATAATGCCGGATGTAACTTGTGAGCAATAAAAACATTTCTTGCTGTGTACCACATCTTTCCCACAACAGAATCTCTGGTGGTACAGAGATTTTGTTGTGGAAAAGAACAGATGCAGTATGCTTATACAAGAGCTACGCAGTGGTTGGCTACAATCTTGGACAAAACTGATGTAAGTTTTGCTCCACAACGTCAAAAAATTGCACAAATGGCTCAGAACACAAGCTGAAGGACAGGGGTATTTATTTCAGCTTTTACTTGGTTTCTGCCGGCCGTCTTGGAGCAGGACAGTGCTATGGTATATACCTTCGAAAAGTGCTGTTTTCAAATTCGGCAGTTGGGCTTAACAGGGTTGGGCCTCTGTTTACATAAATTAAAGTCCATGATTGTAGGTAGTATATGTCACCATCATTGTTTGTTTTCTCCAATTCAAGGTAATGGCCTTCAACAACACTTTGCAACAGTAGGAATTTAAATTTTTCTAGCTGGTTACTCTTGGGTGCCTAATAGAAGGGGGGTTTGGAATAAATGGGGTATGTGTGGAAAAATCCCCAAAACTTAATAACTGGGGGTTGAAATAGATGGGGTAGTTGGAAAATGACCAAAATGTGAAAAAAATGAATCAACTGCAAGTTCCTAAACGTAAGGTAATTCAACACAAACAATAGTCAGTTACTCAAAGTCATGGCGGTCTCCTGCATGCCTTCCAAGATTTTAATAAAGTTTCCCCTTATCCTCCTGCTAGATGACAGTATTATTGCTAACATATGAGCCTTGTAAAAGGCCACCTTTATCTTTTTAATGTGTGATTTTCATATTTTAATGTTCATGTTTTAAGACATTTTCTACTTGCCCGCCAAAGTACCTCCACAAAAAATTGTCATGGGTGGGAGATTAGTGCATACATTTAAATTGGGTACTGTCCCATGGATGACATGCATTCCAAAACCAGATCCTAACCCAATTGATGGTGAGTAAGTCAGGAAGTCATATGAGTTTTGGGTGAGAAGGAGTGAGTCATGTGAGTTTTAAGCAAGGATTTCAGCTGGAGGGATTGGTACCTGCTCATTTCTCTTGGTGTGATTTGTCAAGCATGGAAATCAAAGATGGCAGAACACTATAGGCAAAAGGAAAGCTTCCAAAGCATGGATAGGCACTAACTAGTACATGTGTTAGCCACAATTTGAAAGGATTAAAAGTGAAGTAACTGGTCTACATTTTTAAATTGATTGTCCATTTGAAAATCAACAAGTGGTCAGAAAATACAAAACAAACAATACTCTGCATTTTAAGGCATCTTTTCAATAGTTATAACATAAAGAAATTTATATCAGATTTATTTTCTTGTAATTACATAAAATGAAAGAGTTGATGTGGGGGTTGGGTTTAACCCTCGTTCTGGTGTAGGGGTTAGTGCAAACGGTTGGGTGTTGCCATCAAATTATGATGTGGGGGTTAAATGGTAGGTGAAGCTTGATTTTTTTGGGTATGAGGGATCACTCCTCTCTGCACACTATACTCGTATCTGTGATCATCTAAGAATTTCTGCTTTAACAGGGAAACCTATTAGCAGCCTGTTGTATTTAGCTGTTTTAAGGCACAGTAAGACTACTGGACATGATGGGTTTTTTATAATTTTGACGTCTTGACCCATTGTTCTTCTAATTTAGAACTTTCTATTCATGAAAATCTCCTCATTTGTAAATTTAGCCCCATTTTAAATTCACAATTTGTTGGCTTCTTTTCATCTATTGTTTTAATGCACTAACTTATCACCACCACCTTTGTTGTAATTTTGTTCTCATTATTTTAATAATTTATTTGCATTGGACCCATTTTGTATCACTTTGTAATTTCTGTCTTTTCAAAAACATTGTTTCCGTACCATTGTAAAATTTCTTCACAAGGGATGTAAGAAGTATCAAAGGCTTTGATATATAATGAGATGTCTTGCAAACTGCATGTCATTTCCTTACTTAAATTTCGATTTTCACACAGATTATCAATTGTAGCAATAGAGGTGTTGTTAAGTGATATATATTAATAGGTGTAAAAGAACTGTTTTGGTGAAAGTTGATGATGAAGGTGAAACATTTTCAGCAGAATTGCCCAAGAAGTTGACTCCTTTGTTTCAGCAAGATACCTGGATTTACCATTCGTTATTGGTAGCTCACAAAAGGTGGTCCAAAATTTTAAACGTTATACAATATCTATATATATAAATTACATCTATTGGACTGGTGGTATTATACCTATTTCGATACTGGCTATTCCTGAACAATAAGTACAAAAAATTCAAATAATATTGAAAATAATAACATTTTCTGAAAGTTTTATGTATTTGTTTTAATTTTCACAAAATTTGTTATGATACCATCTTTAAACCATCTTTAAAGTCAATGAGCTGGAAACTGTTCTTCAATAGGGGTGAAAGATTTTTAGAAGTGATATCCTTCTGTGAATTATAAATATTTTTCAATAAAAATTGTAATCATTGTTATTGTGCAAGTATGGCAATGGAGTTATAATACCTTATAGTCTCTTCCATTGTTCATAGATATATGTATTATCAATATAAGCTGAAAAATTCTATTCTTGAAACCTACCCAAAGACTAGTCAGAGACTTTAAGTAAAACAAAATATTATATTGTAGGCTCTCTTATTCTGAAAAGTTTCCAGTTTGAATTCAGCAGTTGAATGAACAGGCATCAAAATTAGTGTTGTATAATACTGCCAGCTATTAATAAAGAAGGGAAATACCATCTAGATCTGCTATTCTTACATGGCAGTTTAAGTTTTGTATTTAGTAAATACAATTTAATGCCTAGAATAATTAATATGTAACAAAACTACATTCAGGATATGCTAGGTAAAATGTATTATATTTAGGCAACTACACTTTCATCTCCCCCACTTTAATAAATGACAAATCGAGGCGTAAAACTATCCAGCCATAAGTTGTAACCCTGGATTATAATCCTGGACAGCTAAGTCAGCACTTGCCTTAATGCAGCCTCTTAATACTGAACAAAACTGGTATAACAAAATATGACAAACTATAATACCTCTTAGTTACTTTAATTGTTGTCCATAAATCGTACTGCATAAATGTATTAAGGTAACAGGAAGCAAGGAATAAAATAAGATACATACATTCTTTGAAGTTTTCTTGTACAGTAATGTCAGTGTGATAACTTTTGGAAACCATTAGCAAAACTCTTCATTTACTTAAAGTAAGTGCAAGCTTTTTCGATGACTGCTAGTTAAACAAAGTAATTTATGTGCGAAAGTTCCTTATAGAACCGTACCATTATTAGGCCCTTAAGACACAAGACATTCATTTCAGAACTAAACTCCAGAAGTACAATCTGATAAATAGTGTGTAAATGTCCATTATCATGAGAATATATGAAGAATAATACACTTTCTTGAAAGTAACATAACTGTGACCTTGAAAGGATAGGAAATATCTGTCCTTTTATAATTGAAGCTTGAAACACAAGCTTTAATTCATGTAAATATATTTCTGTACATTTGTTTTGCTTAACAGACTTGTAGTAAAAGGGACTCCATTTATATAGATATCGTGAGTGCTTCAACTTGCATCTTTCTATATATGAATAGATTTACCAATATCATTGCTATAAGTTACCTTATTCAGTTGAAATTGTTGTCAAACTTATAAGGCATCTTCAATAAATCTTGTCTGGACAACCACCATAGAATCTTCCTTTTGTTCAGGTTATATTGATTTTGAAAAACAGACCTTTTAGTTGTGTGGTTACAGTAGTTAGCATCCTGATACTGAGAAATAGAGTATGTTATTATGGGCGGTTACTTAGCTCAGTTGGTAGAGTGCACACTGCAAAAGTATGGGTCACAGGCTCAACCCTCGGTGGTTAAAAAAATTTCTACTTCTCCAGTGTTCTTTTCAAAACTGAAATTTCAAATCCTCTATTGACGATGATACTTTATTCTTTCGTTGGGCTCAAAGTTCATATGCCTGTTAAAATGTTAAGGGACAAGGTTTGAGTTGAGATACTGTCATATTTGCAGACAACTATCGAGAAAGAAAATTTCAAGATCCATAGAGACATGGACTTTTTTATGGCCTTGTTCCTTTGCCATTCTTTCACAAAAAGAAGCTTTTTTGCTTTTAGGGGGCTTTCATACCAAAATGACAGGAGGCAGAGGCATGTCACATATGCTGGGTCATGGCAGATGCCACATTGCTTTTATAAAACTTCAATGGTCTGTAGAGAATCTGGCAGAGAACGTTGAGTTGCACAGCATGTTCAAAGTCTAAATTTTTGAAAAGGTTCGAAACTTTCCTGGAAAGATACCCTTTGCCATTTGTTGGTCATTGTAGAACCTTTATCACTGACGTAGGATACTAACTTCCACAGAGGCACAAGCACTGAAGAATGATCCATACTCTTAAGAAATAGCTATATGTAATAGGATCTCGAATTGGAAATGATGTGTTATCAATGACGTCTGCTCAGAAGTTACTGTTTTATTGAATCATTTTACAGTCTTTTATTAGCAGCCAACTTCTGTTACCCATGAATGCATGCAGATGGGGAAATGCAGATGCATGCAGATGGGGATCATATAAATAGACTTTAGCCATGACTTAGTAGACAACAGCAGCAGAAGAAACTGCTTTTAAAATTTTATAGAAAAATGTACAGAAAGCAATAAAGAAGTGGTTCCTACAATATAAATGAACAGTGACTGTTATTATTAGACATCAAGCCATTTAATTGCCTGTATTCAAGGAATACCTAAACTTGTAGGTCAATACCCCATATGTTTAAACTTTCCATAATCAAAAGTTGAAACTGATACCTCTTGTGGAAGTTGAGATATTAAAACATTATTATAAGCCACAAAGTTACTGTTTGCACTATTTGGCCCTTTTTTGACAACTGCCCCAGAAAATTTTGATGTTGTTGGTACGTAGCAACAAAAGTTGCACTTCTAATGATACCAAATTGTGTATGGTGTAGTTCATTCTAGTTTCAGTTTGACACCATTATATCTGTATAACAGGTATAACAGACATACAAAGCACATTACTGTCATGATGAACAGTTTATGATGATAGTATAGAAATGGCTTTTAGTAATGGTAATTGATGATAATGATGTTCCTAGTATGATGATCATGATGGTAGTGATGGTGGTTGTGATGGTGATGATGATGATAATGATTATTACTAATAATTGCTGATGAGTGGTTATTATATTTTATTATTGATAGGTAATGATGATTATATTGATTGGTTAATCACAACTAATTATTGATAATGATTGATAAACAATTTCACCATGATGAACATTATATATCATGATATTTATGACATATTTATGTTATCAACCTTTCAAGCTTATCCTGCCTCTAAATTTTCATTCCCAGGATATTGACATTGTAGGAGTAATTAGTTTGCATAGGTCTTATGAAGGGGAGGTAATTGAAATATTATAACCGCAGAAGATTTTACAATAAATAATCTACAAGTGTGACAGACATTACAAAAATTATGATCTGAATTAAATGCAGCCAAAATTGAATGCCAAAAATCTCTGAATAACAGCATGTTACAGAGCAACAGTCGTTTCAGGCAATAGTTCTACATGTGCACAACTCAAACAGTCGCTACAAGGAAAAGTCCCCTAATAGGCAAACATTGATGGATTCCAAAACCTATGTGACAGACCTTACCTCATAGTTGCTAAACTATTTTCACTTACCGTAAATTACAGATTAAGCGCCCATGACTCAAAAAAGCGTCTGTTGCGGAAAAATATTTCTCACAAGCGCCCAGCTCCAAATAAGCGTCCAGGTCCAAATAAGCGCCCAGGTCCAAATAAACACCCAGGTCTGGACAGCGAAGACGTGGATGCAGCAGCTCCACGTTTTACGCTTTGAGATTATGATACAGAGGACGATGACGATGTATTCATTGATTGATTGATTGAACGTTATCTTTCAAGCTATTCTATAGAAAGATCATGTATGTTTAGGTATCTGTTTTTCCTTTCCTTAATAAGCAGCCAGGTCCGAATAAGCGCCCACCCATAAACTTTTGTTTTTAAATAAGCGCCCAGGGCGCTTAATTGGTCATTTACTCTTTATTTAAACTATACTAGTTGCTAAAAATAGTTTTCCTTTATATGTTAAAATATAAAGTCATGCTATGCGCAGGAAGCTAAACATTGAGCCAGACGCATTTACTGATATGAACCCAAGATGAACCCAAGTACATACTCAGTTACTTGTAATTTCAAGTGCAAAAGGTACGTTTCTATGTCAATTGCAATGAAAAATCTACATCGCCTGTAAAAACACAAGATTTATGCCAAAACGTTATTTCTCATCATTTATTTCACCCAATTGAAATAATTTACGTATAAGTGAAAAGAATAAGGCTATTTGTTTTATGAACAAGAGAGATTTATGTTTTAGTTCTTAGTTCTAGTTTCTTATTTTCCCTACTTTCATTTATTTTCATTTACTATCAATTACATTAATAATTATTGATAACGAATGATTTTTTTCCTAGTTGAAATAATCCAATTTGTTATGGGAGAGGTATTCCCCATATATTTAAACTTTCTATGATAAAAAGTTGTAACTGATACCATAGTGTAAAAATTTCTATTAGTATGAATCTGAAATTAATCGGGCTTAATTTTTTATTAAAGTTTGCCAAATTTATATCATATGAGCTCGTTTTGGCGTCATAGCCCACATGACCCAGGTCACAATTTTTTTCACAATTTTTGATTTTACTTTAATGAGTAATGTTTTATATATCATTTGAAAAAATGAAAAAGGGGATTAAAACGAGGTAAAATTCACATATTAATTTACAAATTTGTGACTGTTATTTGTTTCCACTAGCGTTTATGACCCTGGAAGTAAACGCCCCCGTTGTCGAAACAAAAGGCCCCCAATCTCCTTGTTTGGCATCACTCTTTAGTTTGATCGTTAGGAGGTTACATTATCAACAAATATTTAATGTTGTTGCACAAATTTCTTTAGAGAAGTGCCTTGCTGAAGTGTGGTGAAATTGTTCCTCCTGCTAATAGCAATTTAAGGTTAGCGTTCATCACTTTTAGGGTTAAAAGTTGTCGTTGATGGGTGATGATTATACGCAAATATCGATGATTATTTGCTTGTTTGACGAATTGATTGATTAATTATCTCTAATCGTTGGCGATTGATTACTATTGACTGTTAGTTTCTTTGATTAATTAATTGATTAATTGATTGATTGTTTGTTTGATTGATTCATTGTTATCATTAGTTATATATTGTCGATGATTGGTGATTACATATCGTAGTTGATCATTGATGTTTAGATGTCATGGTTGATCATTGATGGTGATGATCATGATGGTGATGATCATGACGAGACGATTAAGTCTCCCCACATGACTGAAAATAAATTGATTCCCCATGCAAATTACTTTGTGAGCCTTTCTGTGTAACGCCATTGGTTTCTTTATCCTGTAGGAAGAAGAGCGAATAGCCCGCGAAGAAGAAGAGAAGAGGCAAAAGATGATTGCAGAAATGGAAGCAGAGAGGATACGACACGAAGAGCAAATTCGTCTTGAGGATGAAGAGAATATGAGGAAAGCTGCAGAAATACGAGAGAGGAGAGAGCGAGAAGAGCGAGAAAAGCTTGAAATTGAACAAAAGTTGAGAGAGGAGGAGATTGAGAGAAAAGCGAAAGAAGAGCTGGAAAGAAAGGCGAAGGAAAGAGAAGTGACGAGGCAACAGGAAGAAGCCGCTCGATTGGAAAGAAGAAAGGTTTGTAATAAAATATGTTTCCTATATATTGCATAACTAATAGGTTTAAGATCAATGTTTTGTAGTGGGCAGAGTCTTAATTTATACTCGTATGCCTATCAGAATATAAATAAGAAATAGCCTTAAAAAGTTGCAAACTCCATGCAATTAAGATCATTTTGTCACTGCTTTCAGCGGTTGTAATGTTTGGAACGTTATATCGAGTTGTGAACATATGAGTTAAGTTTAAACAAAACTTGAATTGCGATTGATGCCATTTCTGCATAGAATTTAAGTAGTTTCAAACGCTGAAAGAATACAAGGATGCAATTAAGAAGCTTTATGAAAATAAAGGTGCATCAGGTAGTTTGTACTAAAACGACTAGAATACCGGCAAATTTTAGAACTGGAAAAGTATTGCGGGAGGGCTCTGTTAACAGCATGGTATGCCCGAATATTGTGCCCAGACAAGACTCGATACAAGACTTGATACAAGACTCGGTGCAAGGCTCGAAGATAATTACAAATCATGATTTCAACACCCACGTACTTTGCCATTACGCAATGTCAACTGTTCTGCATGCTGAATCGATGCTGAAAAGGAACACTTAAGTAGGGATGGTAGGACGTTAACTAATTATGAATTCTTAACAGTCGCAACCTCCGTCTCCTTTGGCTACTTTTAGTTACCAGCAATTTCCCAAATCATCCGTAGTGTACTGTACCCGCTTCTATGTAGACAATATGGTGTGTACAAGAATAAGCTCACTGACAATTCCACCTTTGGTATTTTTATGCCATTGTTCACCTTCTCCGGAACATTATCATAGCGTCTTTCGTTACGAATGCAGAGTTTACGTGTTCATTTTCGTTGTATGATTGTGGTTTTGTTTCACCTCATTGTATTTCAGATTCTTATATAGTGCAATCATTCCAGAACAATTGGAGAATCAGTTGCCTCGCCAATGGTAAAAAAATAAGTGAATATCAATGAAGTACAACTTTGGTTTTGATGTACACAAACAGATCTGTAGCTAAAGCCCCGACACCCCTAAGCCTTCCCCATCGAATGTCGCCCACTTAGCCGATCCCAAAATGAAAGGAAAATACCGTAAAGCTTCAAATGAACGGCTCGGGTGTTTATTAAATTATGAAAGAGGGGTGTTAATTAGAGGAAGGGATTTGACTCTACCTTACCCGACTTATTGGAGGAACTGTATACCCGAGGGGGGGGGGCAGAAGCCTCCGCCCTAATTTATCTCTGAAACGGCTTGACAGAATTTCTTCATATTTGGCTCCGATGCACTCTTATATACAAATTTATACAAATCTGCACACCGACTTACAACTTTCTGTGTTAAGGCAAACTGGAAATATGGCTCCATGCATCGTTCTACTTTGTGTTCTTTTTACGAGTTCATTGAAATTTTAGGAATCACCAACAATTTTGCATATATTTTCATATTTTACCAGGCTGATATGAATTGACAAAGAAAATATATCAGTCTTACACAAAAAGTCCATTTACCGTCTACTGA